>LFIW01001901.1:0-11099 GCA_001625285.1 Colletotrichum incanum
CCAGACCTCAGCAAACCCTTCACGTCGACTTTAGAGGTGATCCACTTCCAGCTGAGCCGTGTCAAGATATGGTTACCGACTCCCTTTCTCAAGACCCCACACTCGACAGCATAGGCCAAACCGATCCTGTCGATGAGCAGCAGCCCTTTGCAGACCAACAGCCACAGGCAATGCAGGATTGCAGCAAAATTCTGGCAACCACTTACGCGATCGCGCAGCCACGTGAGGGCGTCGCAGAACAATCATCACAGCAACCGTCACAGCAACCGTCACAACAAGCTCTCTCATCCTCTTCCCACAATCCCGCGACTGCTCCTTGGAGCAATGAGGACACAATGGCAGAGCCTTCGCGCACAGAATATATGGCGCAGCCTAGCTACACAAGCCCGTCCGTCCCAGAAGTTATCGGCTCCTTCCATCAGCAGAATCTCGCCAAACATGTCGTGGCAAGCATTCCGTCGTCTACGCATGGTACCAGGCCAATGGATCCCCAGTACTGTTCTATTAGCTACTTGACTTCAGATTCTAACCAGACACAAACAAATCGGTCGGAAGTGATCGCTACGACTCCACAGTGGGCTAGCAATGGACAGACTCTAATTCACGCATCGTTCCCGGTGGTTAGCAAACCTGTATATGGATGTTTTGCCTCTTGGCCGGATATTCCTCAGCAGCCAGGTACTGGGACCCCGCTCGAATGGACAGAGAATCGACACTCTCGAGATGATTGTTATCGTGGCTATGGCGTTGCTGCCGTGTCGACTCCACAGACAACCACTGCAAACATCACCTGGTTCCGCGCACACTTCGAAGGTCCAGAGGAGGTAGACAACGGCAGCATGTTTTCTGATGTGGGTGTTCCTGTCAATGACCAGACTTTGCATTGCTCAGACGGAAGTATCCTGGTAGACAGTTCAGTGGCCGTCGTGGGGGTTGACACATCTCTCCATCAAACGCACATAGAAGGAAACAGTCAGGGAGCAGATGTTCCTTTGGGTCAGACGAGCATGATTGCTTTTGCAAATGTGAGGCAACGCATCTTGTTTTAGCAGTACTCAACTTGGATCTAGCATAGCTGTTACCACTAGGCAGATAATGGGTTCTTCCTCTGAGTACATAGAAACCCCTGGTTCTAGCAAGTAGTACACACCAGGACACCATGGTACATCTGGGGAAACAAATCCCTCTGCAGACAACATTTTGACTTTAGTAGTCTGCTTCTCGCCAATGGGAATGATGAAGCTTCTCGAACCCGGTAAGGGAATAAGCCGGTGTTCGGGCTCAAGCATAGCGACGCCTTTATCCAACGTCAAGTAAACAGGCTCGTTTGTTGTTTTTAGTTTACCCCTCTTACAAGTCAGCTGGGCGCGTTTATATATCGTTGTCTTCAACATATCATACCGCCTTGTCGTTGAAGGCATGGTCCCAGAGGTCGGAATGCTCTTTCAGCCAGTCAAACTTGAAGCACTTTGCGTCAGCCTCGAGACAGCCCTCGTCGCCGATTGGAGGCACTCGTTTTTTTCCGGTGAGCACTTTCCCGGCTTGTATTGCAAGTTGCGGAATCTTGAGTTCGAAGTCATCGTAGAAGGCGGGCATCCTCTGTAATACAGGTTTGGAAACTTGAGTGGACGCGTATATCGTGACTTGACCCGTCAAGATTTCGCACGATACATCATTGAGGGCATTCAGATGATAGAGTGATGGGTTCACTGTTAAGGCTGGACGGCAAAGGTCAGCTGTGAAGACTTCTGCTCGGCTCCAAACGCATTTTGTGCGGCTCAGCTGTGGGGTAAGTTTGATCACGTGACTGTCCATTGCTGTTTACATAAGCCGGCACGAGCCACCCTGGCAACCAAAGATTAACCTGTGAGAGTGGCCTTTTCCGTAGATTTTCGAGTTCATCAGGTCCAGGCATCTACCTCTATGTCCGAGTGTTATGACCAGCATTCCTGTGCGGCTATCCTGTTTCCAAAAACCCTTGATTTTGCACCAAAACCCGTCTCTCCGCCCGGTTTCTCTGTCCCGCTGGTCGCTCCCGTCTTGGCGGCATCGCAGTGTACTCAGACAGACGGTTATCTCTACGGGGTTCGCCTGAAAAAGTCTAATAGTCGGTATCATGGGCTGTTCGGATTGGCTAGGCGTTGCATCATCCTATTTCACCAGTGGATTGCTTTTTGCAAGATGTATCAGAGAAACTCGTGAGGCTCAGAGTAGTTAAGGCATAGGCAGGGCAGAAGCGGGCACTAGATCCGAAATGGAGGACTAGGTCTCTGTTGTAGTTCTACTCCTAAATTTATCCCCTCTGCATGCCCAGTCCACTGGCAGTCGTCTTGACCAGATAAACACACGAATATCGGTAAAGGCTTGTTCCGTTTTCGTTCCGTAACCAGTAAGGAGTATGAAGAGAGGTATGTGAAGCCTCACATCTGAATATTTGTTAGCCTGAATAAAAAACTGGTGTCACAAGCCTCACTGATCTTCAAAGCTACATGATCAGATTTCGACTGTCTCTCTTACGGTGGTCACGTCGCCCATGGATGTACCGCCACGTGGAGGTGGCAGAGGTGTAGACGGAGGCGGAGGTGGAGAAGGGTTTTGGCTATTTTGCATTGCGAGCGATAGGCAAGTAGCGCACAAGCAATTGTTTGATAACTTGAGATTGCTGGAGTATAGTTTCATCCAAATTCACAGCTATTCGTCATGTCTGAACATTACCTATTTGCGTATTCTGTCTTGGCTTGGTACTGACCAAATGGTACATAAGTCGCGAGATGAGTTGTGCGAAGACAGTGAAAGTGACGAGGGGAAAGAGTGCATTTAATATCAGACAATCTGTTGCAAAGATTGACCATCTACCCTTAGAGCGCATCAACTCTTGTTTGTGTTCCGTTACTCTTTCCCTCAGTCATTTCGTACATTTGGCCCATCCTGCGGCTGCACACATATCAACTGATCAACGATTCGCCTGAAGCATGACCGGGGCAAATGCAGCAACCATCTTCGTCTTCTAACACGAGCAAAGGCTCATATCTCCGTCCTTCGTGTGCTTACAGCTTAGATATGCAGCTAGAGGCAGAATGGAGGCTTAGACATAGGGAAGTTGGCAATCTGCAGGCATTCTCAGGTAAAGGTCATCTTGACGGTGTGCATACGCCATCGCCAGCCGGCCTTATATGCGGTCACTAGGATCCTGGCGCTGGCTCAGGCATATGCAACGATCTTTGTTGTCGTTTGGCCATACCGGAACCTTGCCAACAATCGGTGAACTACTCTTTCCGGTATAGTGACGGATAGAATCGTGTTGTCGCTGACCTTTCATGGACCATCAACACGCCATGAACATTTCAGGAACATATGCAGAACCTTGCTTCACATTTCAACCAAGACAAAGGTCAATGTCCCCCCATTCATGGAGCACATGCAGGGCTTGATATGCAGCCTCAAGGCAGACACCCGCCTGGAAACGAGCAAAACTCAGACGATGTATTAACAGGGGTCATTCAGACTACATGTCCACTGAGAGACGAGTGAATCGAGATCGAATTAGATTGGTGGTTTCCATTGAACAAGGGCTGTTTTCCATCGCTGGTCTCTGAGGAGGCCGGTAATGCGGCCACCTTGACCACTGGTGCCAAACCTCATAACCGTAAGGACTTTGAAGAGATGGTCCATGGTTTCCTTATTAGAGAAGTCTGATGTTGGTGCCCGGAGGCAAATTAGCTCGTTGGTGCCTTGCCTAGACACAGCGATCAACCATGAGGACCAGGTTTCTTTCACAACGTCTTAGGGCCTTGTCGATACATTGAAAGTAGCCCTTCTATATCATTTCCCCGATTGCGCTATGCTGTAACTCCAGTTCGTTCTCTCAATCATTGATATGCCTCGGACATGTCGGCAACTCATGCAGGATTCTATTTTGCCTCTGAAAAGGGTTCCTGGCCTTAATGCAACCGATTTTCCTGCTACAATTAGTTGTAATTTAAGACACAGAATACCAAATGACATAGTTACAGGCTGCATTCAGATGTACGGGCAAGATTGCAAGCAAAAGTGCAGGCAATAGCGCGGAAACAAGTGTGGGCAATAGCGTGGGCAACGGTGTGAGCAAAAGTGCGAGCAAAAGTATGGACAAAAGAGTGTCGACAAAAGTGTAAGCAATAGTGCGGGCGAGAGTGTGGGCAAAAGTGCGACCAAGGGTGTGGGCCGTAGTATCGGCAACAAAGTGTCAGCAAAAGTGTGAGCAGTGGTGTGGGCAAAAGTGCGAGCAAAAGTGTCGGCAGAAGAGTGTCGACAAAAGTGTGAGCAGTGGTGTGGACAAAAGAGTGTCGACAAAAGTGTGAGCAATAGTGCGGGCGAAAGTGTGGGCAAAAGTGCGACCAAGGGTGTGGGTAGTAACATCGGCAACAGAGTGCCGAAAAAAGTGTGAGCAATCGTGAGAGCAAAAGTGCGAGCAAAAGTGTCGGCAGAAGAGTGGGCAGAAGAGTGGGTAAGAATGCAGGCGGGGTTAGCAGCCCAAAATCTCTTTCGGTGTCTTGTGCATTGGGCACGAACGGTGTCAGCGGCTTACCTGAACCATCCGAGGCCAGGGCAGTTCAGCCCCTTATACCGCAATATCTGAAGCAACGATCCCAAACTGGACGTAGCTATCTCGGGAAACCAGATGTCAAGTCGTAAGTAGAGTAGATTCACACATCGATCATTACTGACGTTAACAATAGGGCTTGACGAAAGACAATATCGATCTACAAAATCGACCAAGTGTTACTCATGTCGGATTACAATTACGAGGAGGGAAAAGAGTTTTCCATCGCAACAGGTCCAGTTACGATCACTATCAAGAAAGACGGAACAGTGACAGCGTCCGGAATGCTTGTCCAGATTTTCAAGCCGGGGGATTCACGGGCGAAAGTCACAAGCACTTCAATACATGAATACTCGGTTGTACAGGGAGACCAGCTGAAGCTTTTTAAAGCGCGGGCAACGATCTATTGAAATAAACAATAAATATATTGCAGGTATTCCCTTAGGAGTCATACGATACACGTGAGGCATCCTGGAAATCTAGATACCTAATGATTTCCCAACCTTGGTCATGTCCAACCCTGATAACAAAAGATATGTCCTCTTTTTGATTTTCTGATATGATTGCAACAACACAGCTGGTTCGCTGATTGTTAGCTGCCCTTTCCTGGCGCCATTGATCACTGACTTCGACGGCTTGTTGAAATGGACACTGCTGAAAGGCGCCGGGGATCCTTGAGGGGTCTGCAGCGGCGTATTGAAGGACTTGGGCTGGCCAACCAGTCAGCCAGCAACCACCATATTTGGGAATCACCGAGTTTACACCTAGGGTGTATCAATGTCGATTTGTTCGATACATCTTCCTCTTTGAGTTTCTTCAGACTTTCCCTATCTAAGATGAGTGGCTCTATTGTGTTCGATTGAATGTTTTCATCCGTGTGAGGTAGCGAGTCGCGACGAGTGCGTTTCGCTGATTGACTTATAGTATCTCGTTGGGGACGTTTTGCACTATGGGCGCTTGGAGGCATCGTGTTTTGTTGACGACGAACGTTTGTGTGATGGGAGTGTTCTTCGGATGTCGTCGCTGCAAGGAACGTTCCTGAATCAAATTAGCGATTGCCATATATGAAGGATGTGGCAAGTCGTACTAAGAAGATTGGCGTTAGATGTTGCTTCTTTGGCGCAAACTTCTTGCACGATATCGACGAACTTCATCCTTGTGTCTGGTGCAGAGAACTCAAACTTGGTAGTAGTCCTCAACAGCGCTGCGAACACTTTTTCGAGGCCGGAATGCATAACACGGTCGTGCTGCTTTTTAGACATAACAAAGCAAGCCAGAAGGAAGACATCAGAGCATTGCTTGCAAGGCTGACTCTGAATAAGAGGCAACAGTACTCGACCTTCAGCGCTACCCTTGACGACATGTTCCACCGTGCTCCGAAAGTTGTCCTTGTGTTTCTTCCGGATATCTTGCCAAGATGTAGCTTGCAACTTAGTGCCTTGATGAAGAAAATCGAGTCGAATATCGTGGAAGTTTTTTGCTGCGTGCAGCCTCCGAGTATGTTGATTGATATCGTAATTGACGGAAAACAACGAAGACAAATCGTCATCATCAAACGGCAGACCGTTTTGGTGTTGGGGAGCAATTTCCTCCTCTGGCTGTTCAAAAGCGGGATCAGTCATAGCGGTAAAGGTTTGTAACAAGTGTGGACGGAGAAATTTGCAGACAAAGGTACGGACAAATTTGCGAACCAAAATGCGAACTAATGTGCGGACCAAAATGCAGAGCGAGAAGAATTACAAGAAAACATATACTCGTGTCACGGTCCCACTTATTCGTATTTTGATTCCCCCTGGTCCGCGTCAGCGGTACGTTTATGCGGGAGCCTAGCGAACTGTCGGATACGGACTTACTTTGATCCGGGACTGTCAATTGGCCTCCAATGGCAGTAACGCCGAGGATACCTCCCTTTGCCCCCTATTGGTGAACCAGAACTAGTTGTTCCACTGCTGTTCCATTGATTACATGTGTTTCGCGCTCTATGTTAAGGCATAATCCTATACCGTCTATTATCCATAGTTTTATGTACGGTATATATTCATCGATTGCTATTCATGCTCGATATGTCTGTATTCGGCTGGCTAGACCTGACACGAATTGGTTCTTCCTTCAACCAAAGTCGCCGACTCGTGGTTGCCAGAAGCCCAAGTCGGGATTGATGTTGGCCAAGCTGCCTTGAACCAATGGACAGCGCATCCCATACAGCTTAACGCCAATGAGGCCCAATGATTTTTTTCGCTAAATGATGCATGGACGATGCTTCTCTGGACGATAGCAACAGCCTAGGTCATAAGCGTTGTCAGGGATCGGCGTTGCCCGATCGGAAAAGGAGCATCGCTGGCCCGGGGAGGGCATTCAAGGGAATTTTCGGCTAGCGGTAGCGGTAGGCAGGGGGTTAGGTCCAAATGCTAGTCACAATTGACCCCTAATGGTAGCCTTCGTCAACTTCAGTACTCTATGAAACAGGGCTCAATAGCCATCGTGTTGGTGTCAGTCAAGCGCGAAAGTCTGCCAGCAAGGCTTCCTCAAAAGATGGCTAACCAACTTGCTGTGCGCTGCTTTTGTCCATTTTGCCCAGAATCGAAGGTCGCGGGTTTGACTCATCATTACCACTCATCCGATTGCTCTTAGCTTTCCACTCTTGGACAGACTCTCAACAGTTTCGAAAACCAATAAGGCAAACTGCATATCGATTGCCAAAACTCTGTTCAAGTACATACATCTGAACAGAAGAGCTAAAAACATTTCCAGTTCTGTACCTTTCTCCCAACTGCATCTCTGTCAACCGTCACTTTTTCGATCACAGCGTACCAACACCCTTGTCAGCACCATGGTGCAGCATTGGCCTCCGGACAGTTCAGTCTGCGATGCAGGAGCGACCAGAGCGCCAAATGAGCGAGATGCGCCGTCGAACTAAGATGCAGGCGCGCTGCAACTCGAGATGCAATAAGCAACAAGGCCCTGACGCTACAGCAGCCAAGGTCGCAGACTTCGTGAGGATGTATCGACCCCGTGTATACTCTTGCTGGTCAGTGTCGACTAGTTCCGACTTGTTAGCTGCGAAGCTGGTCTTCCAAAGGCTTCTGCCTCGTCTGTCATAATGGAGTCGACTTGCAGCAAACCTCTACCTTGGACATCAACACTTCCTTTTCCTCGTCAGCCCCTTGCTCCTGCAAGTCTCGCCTCAGTCATGTGTGATGAATGGTCAGATCTCGGAAATTCAAACTGGTAGGCTTGCATTCATATCGATGACAATCCCTTATGTGCGTCTCCCAAATATAGATACGCGCTTAATCCTGGGGTTTGAACAGCAAAAGGAATGTTTTTTTCTTCTGGTCACCTCTTATATCGCCCACTGATCTTTTGATTCGGTCGAATGGTCGCTTTTTGACGTCTTCGCTTGCTTCCATGCGCTAGCCACATCGTTCAAGACCCCTTGTTCCGGCAGCTTGATCTCGTCCTAATGACACTGATGGAACAAACAGCCACGCCCCAGGCTTGGGACCGCTGGCAGCAACAGCCTGCTGGCCATGACTACGCCATGATGGGCAATTCGACCTTTGCGCAGTATGGCTCGGGAACAGCTACATCTGCTCCCATGAATGGTGCCATCATGGCCCTTCAACACGGTGTTGCACCCCCGTATAACATGACGCCAATGCCGGCAATGGGCCATCATTGCCCAACCCAAAATCACTTCGTCTGTGTACAATATGATTCGCCTTAGGCCAACATGAACACACCTTCCAGACTCCTGGCACAGCAAGAGCGGCCAGTCATGCCCGTGACGGCCCCCGATCACGATGTCCTTCGTGCTAGCTCTTACCATCCGAAAAGCCCATCTGGCCGAACCCACAGACAACGCAATCTTTCCACGCGTAGTGAGACCAAGATGAGCAACCCCAAGACGCCCCACCCGCTCACCACCAAAGACGTCAAAATCAACAAGCCTACGAGCGCCGCTCCCGTGAATTTCACCACTGCCATCGACACGCTTATGAAGGCGATTCAGAAGAGACAAGATTCCGAGGACATTGTCAAAGGTGTCCCAGAGAATGAAAAGGTCGTCAAGCTGAAGCCTAGATCACCCAAGGTAAGCTTGATGGAAACATTATTAGCAGCATTCGCTGATTCATTATTAGCCCGAAAGTAGCCCTGCTGCTCCTGTTTCTGCACTTTCGTTCACGGCCACAGCATCTAAAGATGCCCCTCAACCTAAGCCATACATTTGCGACGTCGATGGTTGTGGCAAGAGCTTCTACCAGACCACTCACTTGAAGACTCACAGGCGTGCCCACACTGGCGAGAAGCCATACGTAAGTCATGTTGGTGGTGGTCTGAGTGGCACTGACGTCTCTAGCAATGCAACTGGCTCCATTGCGGACGCACTTTCTCCTAGCCGGGAAATCTTAAGGCAGGCAACATACGCGTTTGGTTATCCTCATATCGACTAACAGATTCATAGACCCATATGCGCCGCCATACTGGCGAGAAGCCTTTCCGATGCGAGCAGTGCAGCAAGGTCTTTGCGCAGCGCGGTAACCTCCAAGCGCACACGGCGATACATACCACCGCAAAGCCGTTCGTCTGCAAGTTGGATGATTGCAATAAGATGTTCACCCAGAGGGGAAACCTCAAGGTATGTGGATTGTCTCTTTGTGAATCACTTCACTAACTTGTTTCATTACAGAACTATCAAAACAAATACCATGAGAAGACCCTCATGCAGATGACGGACTGGATCGTCTCCATTTCCGATATCGACGCCCTGTCCGACGAGCAGAGGGAGATATACCGTTACTTCGCGAATCTCTACAAGAACAGCAACAAGGGCATCAAGGGCCGCGGCAAGGACTGCAGGGTGAGCAACCGTGGTCGAAGGTCTAGGACGGCGCCTTCGTCCTACCCCGTCAAGCGCGTCCCCGGGCCTGCCAGTCTGGCCGCGTACAGCTCGAAGAGACTCCCTCTACCGGAACAGTACATGCAGCAGCCGCACCACCAACACGGTTACGAGGTATGCGACATAGACATGGACCAGTCGTCGAGTGCAAGCAGCCCCAGATACGACGGCGTGCCTGTCGCGTACCGTGACCGCCTGTATCAGCAGTCAACTCATGCGACGTACTAACGGTCGAGCAACAGAACACAAGAACGCAGGTCGGCTGCGATGCCTGCTTCAAGGGCATGACTGCTCTCACTGACTACCCCAGAAAACCGGCCAACTACATCTTGCTGTAACTACATCCCTTCTGTCAGTATACGCACTCAAAGGGAGGCTTCTCACATGCTCGGAAAGTGTCGATTGCGATCGTGGGAGGATGAAGCATGTAGTGATAGATGCGTGGAGCATACCGACACAGGACCTGTGGCCTACGTCCGAAATACTTCAAGTGCAGTTGATAATCATCAGATAGCGTTCATAATTACTCTTCGTGCAAATCCATGCCCAACATGGTCTTCTACTGATGTGTTCGATCATTTTGACACAACATGAAGTGCTTTTTGTGGTGGTGTTCAGTGCACAACTACGGCGTCATGACTTGGTATGAGCTACTCTATCCTGCGATCAAGGCAACCAGGACACCCAGCTGGATGAACGTGTGCATGTAAATTGGAATGCATGTTAAGCACCCGCGCGTGAACCACCGAACACCGGTGACCGGGAATCACCTGTAGTGATGTCGACCGAGTGAAATTAACCACGATGACAAGCCCTCGTTCTTGGCCGCAGCGTCCAGTCGCCAATTTGTGGTGGCCCGAAGCCCCACGTTGGATTGGGGTTGGCCAAGGTGACCGGTGCGTTGTATCACGGATAGTGCACCCCACACAGCTTGATGGCGGCGGGCCAGAATCCGGTGCAAGCGCTCTCCAAACCCTGGCGGACTGATTATCCCCTACCTCCAAGCGTGGGTCAGAACAGGGGCGCGGGTCCCATCCACCACCATAGTCCGTGCTTCGGTTGCGGACGGCAGGAGCCAAATTGGCTTTGAATATCGGGTGGATCTCTTAGGGGCCGCGCCTGGCGAGCACACGCTAGCGTCGCTCCAGCAAGAGGTACCGCAGCCCTGTAGTGCGCTGAGATCTAGAGCCATACCCAAAACCACACCCAAAACCCCCGCGCAGTCTTGCCCCGCCAGGGACACCAGACGGTACAACTCGCCACGCCCGGACCTGAGATCAGACGCGGCGGACCGACGAGTCAGCGCCTTGTCGTTGTGCCAATCGCACCGCTGCGAAGATGCGATTGCTCCTGTCCGCTAACCAGATGGGGACATTGTGCGCTGGCCAATCACATCGCACCCAGCGTACTTCACCTCTTCATTGCACCCTGGACTGGTTGGTGCTCGAGGCGATTGGAAGACCGCTCTAAAGATTGACAATTAATTCTTGGCCGCGAACTCTCAAGAGAGCCGGGGCATGACCGGTAACAGATTTCCAGCTCCAACAAGATTAGCATCGACAGTAAGAATCCGCGAGTGCCGCGATGTGTCGGCAATGCACAATCTGCCAACGTCTG
>LFIW01001903.1:0-47799 GCA_001625285.1 Colletotrichum incanum
GGCTGGCGGGCCGGCTGCTGGCTGCTGGCAGCTCTGTTGACCGCCTTCTATAATAAGCCTAGCACGAAAGTGGCCACTAGGCTGCCTTAGGCTAAAGCGAGCAGTAGTCAAAGTCGGATCTGATGAGTAGCTACGGTAGTTGTAAGACAGCTCTTTATAGCAACAGTGGCACTAGTAGTAGACTATGTATCGAATGTCTGGACGTACGCATGTGGAGAAACTATGGTTTATCTTCTCGGTCGGACACAGAAGGTGGGAGCACAGGCTGTAGTAGGAGCATTCTGAACGGTGGTAACGGCAGTGACGGAGGCAGAAGCCGGCATCCTTCCGGTTCGTTAACGACTCTCAAGTCGGGCGACGAGCTTCTAGGTGAAGATAAGGACCTTGCCTGAAACCTACCCCCTGACGAAGGTCCAGACTCGTATGACGAAGCGGTTCGCCTCACCACTTCAGCGGATCGCAGCGTCCCATAAGACCAGTCTAACCGACAGAATGGAGACGATTTACCCCTACGCTATACAGCCGTTGGATGAAAGGATTAAACGGTTGTGGGACGAGGAGACAGTGGAGGTGGTGGAAAAGTGCAACCAATGGACGCAGACACTTGTGGTGACGGGTACCTCGGTTAGGAATGGGACCATCGGCTGCGGGGCCGTTGCCCGGACTCCGGTCCTATCGTCGCATACCGGCGGCCTAATTACTACCGTAGAAACTCTTAGTACCAGGGAGGAGCAAACCCCATTCACAGCCGAGCTAGCTGCTATCTCTAGGGCTTTAGAAGCACTACCAGACCACCTACGATACAGCCATATCGCGGTGCTAAGCAGGAACAAGGCAGCTACGCAAGCTGTCGGCCAGCCCTATCGCTAATCGGGACAAAGAGACATTAAACGCATATACAGGGTTATTAAGGAGCTAAGGGGCGCGGGTAACAGAGTGTTGATAGGGTGGATCACAGCAGAAGCAGACCTAGACCTAAGCCAAGAGGCCAAACGAGCAGCACGGGAAGCCGCCGACCCAGGAAGACCACTAGCGACGAACTGATACAGAACAGCATTAAAGACGCTTACAATAGCAAGATCAGAAAGCCGAAAGAACAGTTAGAGCCTGCCGGAGGGCGTAGGTAATTATACTAAGAGGATCGACAAAGCTCTGCCTGGAAAACACACGCGTTAGCTGTACGACACATTGGATGCGACACAAGCCAGAACTCTCGTATAAATGCGAACAGGAGCGTCGCGCTTGAACGGCGACCTTTACAGGATAAGGGCGGCTTTGTTACCGATTTGCCTGTGCAGAAAGGCCATAGAGACAGTCGAGCACTTCCTCTTCTGATGCACGAAGTGGATAACGTAATGCAGAGAAATGCAAAGAGTGACCGGGGCGGGGACTGGGAACTTGTCCCTGCACCTAGGGGGAAGGTCGAGTAGAGACTTAGATGACTGGACACCGGATATAGCAGCAGTTTAAGCGACGATTGACTATGCTCTAGCTACGGGCCGGCTTAAGGGAGGACAGCAGACAACCTAACTAACTAGCTACTAATGATTTATACTAACCACTTATCTCGTGTTATAACAGCAGGTTTGCGCCAGCGGCTGAAGATAGGAAGCTGGGCACCTGGAGAAGCCGCTTCACGGACGACTCACTACTAACCAAACCACAAAAACCAAGGACATAGAGAAACCAGTGTGTAAGGCTTGTAAAAGGAGAGACTCATTCGAGGGCTGGACGAGCCAAGCATGAATCTCAATTGAAAATCCTATGTATTTAGGCGGTAGTTGCCCTTTCTTCATCAGGGCGTAGTGTAATTCATCATCATCAATAGTACAATTCACAGCCTGATACCCATCCTGTCTATTCAGGTGGCCGATTCCCGAATCACTTCTGAAAACCGAAAGCCCACTAAGCGTCAAGTATGTTTTTGTGGCATACAACCTGTGGATTCCTCCTACTTTAGATTGGGACGCAAACACGCCAAACCCTAAGTTATCAGGAAATTCCGAGGCGTCTTGGCTTGGTCTACGCTCCCTCAGCCAATAACAGCCCCCTCTCCCGCGGTTTCATCTTATCAGGAGGAGTAAAAATACTTAAAACTTGCGATTTTTTTAACAGGGGTAAGCCAAAACTTTCTACCCTTGTGTCCCGGAACGGGAGTACCGAATGCACGCATAGAGGCGACGAATAGAATCGGCCAGAAGTCGGTTCGGTAATGAAGCGCTTATGCTATAACTTAAACAATTGCAATCCCCCTCCCCCCACCTTCCCCCTTACTCTTCCCTAAAAAAAGGCTAGAGATTGCAAATATTCGCGATTCCACAATCCCACCATGTGGCAGAAGTCTCTATAGTTCCCGCTCCGCCAGGCGTTGAAGTCAACTTCGATCACCCTAGACAGCAGAAAGTGATGGGGCATTACCTCACTTTTAGTATCGGTGGTACAATCGCCTTCATTACTCTCTGTCAAAGGTTCTACACGAAGATATTCTCGTTGAAAGGCTTACAGAGTGACGATGGTATGTGAGCTCAATTCAAGTAGACGAACGGTTCTTTGAACGGTTTCTGACATCATTTCGTAGCATTTATGTTCCTCGGGTGGGTAAGCAGGCTGAGACTACTTTTGCTACTTGGCCACCAGCATGTTGGCTAATCTGAATCCACCCAGGCTGCATCTGTGGCCACACAAGGGTTGCTTGTTAGTTCGTACACTGCGCTTCGCGTGCTGCTGCTGCAAGCTGCTAACACTGGCCTTCGATGCTGCAGCGTCCATCACCAGAGGCGGCATGTGCGCCCATGCTTGGGAGATGCCTCTATCCAGATTTGAGTACAATTCTTTGGAGAATTCGTTGAACGATCATAGCCATTTTCATGACTGACACCATCGAGATCACCTACGTAGCTGCACTAGTTTTCATGCTGTGCAACGGCTTCACGAAGTTGTCTCTTTTAACATTTTACCTCCACCTATCGCCACAGAAATGGTTCAGGACAGCGGTATGGTGTGGAATTGTTATGGTCTCACTATCCACAGCATGCATCACCATCCTTATGTTTTTCCAATGCAATCCCATCCGGAAAGCCTTCGACTCTACGATCACAGGGGGGAGTTGCCTAGATGTCCACATCCTCTATATGGCGACGGCGGTATTAAACATCGGTACTGACATTATGCTCTTCCTATTGCTGATGCCTATGGTTTTGAATCTTCGCTTGAAAATGGCGCAGAAGCTGGGCGCTGTATTCATGATCGCCATTTGCTCAATGTGAGTTTGTTACCGACGAGGCCAATACGTCAGATGCGAGTCTGCCAACGTTTGGTAGAACTGTCGCTACATCCATCGTCAGACTGTCCTTCCTCCCTATATTGCTGACGAGTCGAGACCTTCCGTGGGATTCCGCGCCTGCAAACATTTGGACGTTGGTCATTGATCTTGAATACGACCCCTGTGAACCTGAACTAACCGCATCATTTTATAGATTCGTCGAAGGCAACCTCTTTGTTATTTGCGGCTCAATGCCGACTGTACGAAAATTCTTCGAACATTTTGCGCCAAAGCTGATAGGCTCATCGACTAGCCTGCCATCGCAAGCCCATGTAACCCATTGGGTGTCACACATAAGCCAACGACCCAAGAGGAAGGATGAGGAAGATGTTGCGTTTACGTCCGAGGTTGTGGCCCCTGTGTTACGACCCGTTGCGTTGTATCCATCTGACGGAACTACATAAGTACTTAGAATAGCCTCATACAAACGAGGGGTCCTCTCTTCTGTACCTATGGCTCAACGATACATGTTCCAAGTTCTAACCCATCGGTACATGACGATACACCATTCAACTCCGTGTTTTTTTACCTGATCTTACTACTAAAACTATTGGTTCAGTCAACGTTGCAATGTCTTTCAGTGATTTTGATGCTTCTGATGCCTCCGTTGCTTCCGGCACCTTCGTACGGAGCTGTATTTTTGTTGAGCTCCTTCCGGAAGACCTTGATATCGGCTGTACTGCCGACTGTACGCCGGAGTGATGCGATAACAGCACAGTCCGGCCCCACGAGCCTCCGGCAGAGCCCGGATTGCCAGGCTCCTTTACACCCTTTGATGTGCGGACTCGGTCCCGGAATATACGGGAGCTTCCGGCAGCCCCGTTAGACCTTTTCCTCCGGTATGTCTCCCAGAGCCTTGTTGAGCAGTGGGGATAGTGGAAGAATGCGGCGCCGCTCTCAAGGTAGGTCCCCAGCCCAGACGGTCAAGAAGAGTGTACGAGTGCAGGGAGACTTCCATCGATGAGATCTACCTCTTCTTAGGAATCCCAATCCATACTGGGATACGCAGAGTATGTAAAACATCTAGATACTGTTCAACTCAGCAGGAGAACGAGGACCCTATCCGTTCGTTCACCCGGTTTGTATCCCGGGAGTCTAGTTGGGGGTTGGACTTATTGTAGGGATGCTCTAGCCTAACTGTCATATGCTTCATTCAAACGCTATTCCTCGGCTGTGATTAGACATTTCGTACCTTCAGTCATCTGATGATACCCTCTGACTTTAGACATAATGAAAGAACATTTCCTATCCGGAAGCGGGATGCCGTACACAGGGAAATACAGTCAGACATATCCCTACAAAGTATCTCGCCATTCTCCTCTTGTGTGTGGCTCCCGTTTGGTTGCTGGCGTTTGTGTGTCTTCTTCTTTGTGGGTGCTCTGCTACGCTCCGGGCGTGTGCTCTGGCTTTGGACCGGTTCCAGTATTAGCCTCGACGTTGTCCTGGTTAGCAGGGCCGTTCCTGTGGCTGTTAGGGCCGCTATGGCTTCCGGGTGGTACCTCGGTCGTTGTTTGTATGCCGCTTTGATTTTAGCTAGCTCCTGTATCATGGTCAGGTACCGGCTGTGCCACGCTTCGTGTTCGCTATAGCACGCTACGTATTTCTAGGGTATATGTCACGAGTCAGAAAGGGGCATTGGGTATTTAGGGGGTTAGAGTGTCTAGGAAGACCTGAGATATGGCGCTAAGCACCGGTGCCGGACCGCTAGGTCACCGGTGCCCACCTATAAGAAGGCCAGCTCCCCAGTAAGTAACTGGGAGAAGGCCAGAGATGAATGCAGTCATCAGTTTACACCTATCTTGCCGTTGACCTTCTCACTTCGTACCGAACCCCCTGACAGTTAGGTTATAGCCAGAAACCGTAGACAGGTATACGTTTACATATAAACGTATGCTCTTAAAAAAAATAAAGATAAAGATTATTATCTTACATAATAAATACATAACTAAATCTATTTTAATTTATTTGACTTAATTCTTATAAAGATATAAAAGATTAAATTATTAGGCTTTAAGATATAATAAGAAAGTGGCTTACTTCTATAGCTTACTTACTTATAGACTACGTTATATATAGTCTTTTTAAACAGAAAGATAAAGCTCTTATATACTTATATTATTAGAATAGTAACATTTAGTATGGCCGTACGCACTTAAATACCCGACGGACAGTAAGGTTATTCAGACATATTGTGAGTCAGGTAAGGTTATAGCATAACATCGGGAGAATAAGGTTTTCTGGGCATCGTGCGTATAAGTGTCCAGAACCTCTTGCTCTCCTAGAATCTTAGACCTAGACAGAACAAGAAGAAGAATACAACCCCATTGCAACCGCAAACCCCGTACGTACGTACAGAGCCCATTCAACAACAGGTGTTATAACCTCATTGGGAGACCCAAAGATGAGTGTCATTTGCGTATCGTTGGCGATTTCTACAGGATGGATACCTAGGCTGCTGGCGTCGCGCAAGTTCTTACAGTAGCACAGCACCAAATAAGGCAAGCATGAGCGTCATGCCGCTAATGACCAGAGGAGCCTTGTCCACGGGGCCGCCGAAGGTCATGGCAGCAGCAGCACCAGCACTAGCACTGGAGGAGCCCGAAGAAGGGTTAGGGTTACTGTCTCTGATTTAATAGTGCCTCTACCGTACTTAACCTTTTCTCCTTTAACGGTTTACAGTTAGTATGTTTGTTTTTTCTTTTTCTATAGTATTCTTTGTCTGTTTACCTATCGTGGTAACATAAAGTTTCCTTACGCTTTAGAATTAACTATCGCGATTACAGGCTAATTGTTAATCCTTACTTTAATTAGTAGGTACTCGTTATTACTTATATCTATTAAGCAGAGGAACTTTTCCTCTCTTGCCTTTTATAACACCTCTATAGTTAGCGTCTGTCGTTTTTTAACTATTTGCGACTTACGATCTTAAGTCTTAGAGGGCTAGGTCTGTCTTTAACCTTTCCTTATTTCTTAAGTTCCTGTTTCCTATACCTCTAAGCTTCTGCCTTAGGTACGTAGTACAGTCTGTATTTATCTGTTCGGTAATCCTCCTAGTAAGTAATTATCTTATTAAGGTACTTTATAGGGTACGCTAGGCTAAGCGTAAACGTCGTAACGTTCTACTCGTCCAGGCTTCTAAGTTCCTATAGTAGTAACTAGCTGTCTAAGTAGACTTCCGGGATAGCGTCGGTACTATATCTTCTTAAAAAGAACTAGTGTTTGTACTTCTATACTATATAGTTAATACAGTAGTCTTAAATACATTCTACCTAGAATATCGTTCGGTATAGACGATGTTTAGGGTTTAGGATCGTATAGTCTCTAAGTCGTAGAGGAGTAGTAAACTGTATAGCGGCTTAATATATACGTAGTCCGTATAGTTCGATCTATTAATTATCTTAATCCGGGTAGACAGTCTTTCTTATAATTCTTTAGGGAATGTTGTCTTCTTCTTTATCTTTACTAGAGGTGTCGTTAATACTTAGGGTCCTCTAAAGCGTCTTTTAGGGTTCTATAATAGTATTTAAGCTAGTGGCCTCTATGGCGTAAGATAAAGTATTATAGTATTAGTAGTTATCGGCTGCTTACTATAGCTGCCTTTAGTACTATAGTAGAATCTTAATAGTAGTTCTAGTAGTGTCTGAGATAGATAATTTAGGGTATACCGTAGAAGGTGTATACGCTTAGTATTCCTGGATTTATAGTATCTTATTAAGTTGTTCTTAGGCCTTTCTGGCTATCTTTTAGTTAGGGGTCTTTCTGCCTATCGCTAGGGTCTTAACCGCTTGTCCTTATTCTTTTCCTAATTCCTTTTAAAGCTCTTCCTTAAGTTTTCTTAACTTTTAGAGGTCGTTTTAAGCGTTTAGGCGTTATCTAATACGTTAGATTACTACGTAAATAGTTTAGCTTAACCTAGGCTTCTTTAGTAATCGTTAGATCCTAAGGATATATACGTTCTATAAGTTATAGATATATCGCAGGTTGTGTTTATTTACGTTAATAGGTCTATAGGCTTTTTAGTTCGTCTAAGTTATCTTATAGTTTTGTTCTAGGGTGCGTCGCTAGGGTCTCTAGGTTCTTAGCTCTTTAACAGGTCTCTACGTAGGGGTTTCTTTTAAGTCGTAATCCTTATCGTTTAGTAGTAGGTATAGCTAGTCTCCTGTCTTATATCCTATAGCGAGAGTCTTTATAGGTGGTTCTTTAGGGTACTAGCCCGCTTGTTCCTTACTGTCCTGGTGCGTAACGTAGTTATTATTATAGCAGGTGGTCTAAGTAAGTTATACGTGTAAGGTCTTTTATATTATACTAAGGTTTTTAGCTTTCTTAGGTACTAAACGGAATCCTTTCTTCTTAGGACTCTTATATTTATAGGCATAATATCCTATTTTGTTATAGTTATAGTACTTATCGTTCTTAGTGTATTGCCTTTAGGGGCGTTCCTTCTAGGTAGTACTTAGGTCTATAGGTCCGCTATAGTAACCGTAGGCAGTACTCTGGTTTTTATACTTTAGGGGCCTTTCTGCCCTAAGGTTATTATAGTTATTCTTATTATAGACTAATTGCCTTCTGTTCTTTAGGCCTTAGTTATATCGTTTCCTAGTGTTAGCTTAGGGTTATTAATTTTCGCCCTTTTTTTTTCTTTGTTCGTACAGACAGGTGTTAATACGAATTATAAGTTTAATATAGTCTAAGAATTCCTCTAGGGGGGTAATTATCTTAACGAGTTTATCCTTAACTTCTTCTTTTAGTCCCTAGTAGAACATAAAGGTCTTAGATTTATTAGTAATATTTAATCTAGCTAAAAGTCTTCTAAATTTAGCGGTATAGTGTAAGGCTAATTTAGTTTATCGTAGACTAGAGAGGTCTCGTTCGGCCTGTTGTTTTTTATCTGTATCCTAGAATAAGGATAAGAGTGCCTTCTTAAATCCGTAGTAGCTAATAAAGATTTCTTAGGTCTTAGGTTTAAGTTATTCCTAATCTTTAGTTATAAAATCTATTAGGTAAGGTTTAAACTAAGCTAGCGCTTTTCCTTTAAGAAATAACATAGTATAAATAACCTTCTTAGTGTCGTTTATAAAGCTAATATTATAAAATCAGTAATAAGCTCTAACCTAGGTAAGGAATCCCTTAAGGTGTCTTAAGGTTCTATTAAACGTTTAGGGGTTATTAAGCTTAAGTTTATCCTAAGTTTTAAAAAGGGTATTAATAATATTAGTAGCGCCTTAGAGTATACGAACTTCGGCTTTAAGCTCTATAGTTCGTTAAGCTTAGGCTTAAAGCTACTTAAGGGCTGTAGCATTCTCGTTAAACATAGCTTATATGTTAGTAATATCCTTATTAGCATGCTTAAGTTGTTTAGCTAACTCTGCGGTAGCGTCTTCCTTATCGCTAGAAGAATCGGCCTCCTTTATCTCCTAGTTAAGGCTTTAGGGCTTAAGGGTGGCCGGTGCCTTCCCTTTAGCTCTAGAGGAGGATAAAGTAAGGGTGGTTTTTATAGATATGTTTTATACTGTTAAGTAAGTATTAAGGTTAACTTACTAAATAGGAGTAATTAAAGTATTACGGTTAGATATCTAATAGTAGTGTTTTCTACTAACAGGTAGCTAAGGTTGATACTTAAATAACAGTAACTAGGTCTTATTAGCTTATTAGTAATCTTACTGGTCTGTTAGGTATACGGTAATCGGTCGTATACTTAGTAGGCGTAGGTAGCTTATATAGCTTTATAATAGAAGGATAATCTAAGAGTTACTTATAGTAGAGTAAATCACAAAGTTAATTACTAAAGAGCTATAGAAGGTATTTAGTCTGTTTCCTACGTTAAGTATTATACTTTCTTGCCTTCCTTAGATTACTACCTATGGTTACTAATCCTTAGTGTTAGATTAGTTAAGTAGGTCACTAATCCTCGCTAAGGGATTATGTTAGATTACTACTGATCCTTACTGATCTATTACGTGACCTTCCTTAGTTCTTCCGTTCTAAGTCCGGTTCGTGCCGTAGTCCTATATACGTAGGTAACTATTTCCCGTTAGTTAGTCTTATAAGGGGTGCTTTAGGCTACGCTAGTTACTAACCGTCCTTAGGTCGTAACAGTTAATACTTAAATAATAGTAACTAGTTCTTATTAGCTTATTAGTAATCTTACTGGTCTGTTAGGTATATAGTAATTAGTTATATACTTAGTAGGCATAAGTAGCTTATATAGCTTTATAACAAAAGGATAATCTAAGAGTTACTTATAGTAAAGTAAATTATAAAGTTAATTACTAAAGAGCTATAAAAGGTTTCTATTTAGTTAGAATAAATGTCCTTATATCCTATTATTGCCCTGTTAGGACCGATCTCCTAAAGTCGGTCCTTAATAAGGACCGATCCTTAGTATGTCGGTCCTAGGTTATAGACCGCTTATCTGTTATCGGTCCTTCTTATCTTCACGTGACCTTCCCTAGTTCTTCCGTTCCGAGAGGGGGATTAACGTGTTCCTATGCTATCCCGCATATAACCTTGTCTCGTAACCGCTAGGCGCCCGTGGGGCGACCCTGGTTATGTTATGCTTGTTGGGTCGTAACAATATTCGACTGATCACCGTGTGCCTAACAGACCAGCAAGATTACTAACAAGCCCATAAGACCCTGTTACTGTTTATTAAGTATCGACCTTAGCTACCTGTTAGCAGAAAACACCACTGTCGGATATCTGACCGTAAGACCCTTTCCCCCCGCGCCTTTTTTACTTTTGCACTTAACCCTACGCTACTGGGGCCGTAAGCCCGCGCTACGAGGTTGACTATTTATTTACATACAAGATCCTTAACAGCCGCGTTCAGATACTGTTTAAGGTCTTTTGTGTAATTGCCACAGTTAAGAGCCTGGGCAAAAGTTTCAGAGTTAATTTCCGCTCCAGGCCAGTTAGTGTGCGTGTTGTCCTGAGGAAAGTAGGTCTTGGCCGTTATGGGTCCCATTAACTGCCACTTTGCAACAGAATACGTGGTATGGTCAACGTACGCAACGTCCGCCTTCTGCGCGACCTGCTTCGCGTAATCTGCAAACGGCCAGTCTTTTCGGAGCGTGTTGCCGGTCCAGTAGTTTCGTGGTACCATGCCAGATAGAACCGGAACGGCCTTCTTAGCTTGAACGTCCGCAATCATCTCTCGGAGGTACCAGCCGAATGAATGCACGGTCTCTTGGGTCCCGTTTGAAGTGGTCACGACTATCGAGTCTCCACCGATGCCTGGGAGAGTGGCGCGGTTCTTGGTGTCTGTCTTCGGGTCGCCGTCGTCATTGTGGCCCATCTCAATCAGAACGAAGTCACCGGGAGACGTTTGTGCGAGAAGAGAGGCCCATTTGCCCTCGTTGATGAACGACCGAGTGGAACGTCCATTGACAGCAAGGTTTGTGACTGGGATGGTAAGATAGTTATGGATGTAGAATCCCCAGCTACAACTCTAGGTTAGAGATGATCTAGTGCAAAACCAGGGTTGGGGATTTTGTCGTACCCTTGTAGCACAGATCCAGTCGCATAGTTCGCCGTTGTACTATCAGAGCAGATGAGTAGTTTGGGCGCTGCTGACGCAACGGCTGCAAACAAGACAAGTAGGGCGGCGATTCTCATGGTGGAAGCCGATATGTGAACAAGACAAAGTCTGGTGAGTCACTACTCAAGAGGCAACGGAAGAAATTCGCCCGATCTAAGGCAGGAGATAGAACTCTACTTTAAACTAAAGACTAGGGTAAAAGGCCTCTGACTGTATACGAAGTGCCGGTGGCTCGACGTAAACTTTACTGTAGGAATAAGACAGATAATCTAGGATTAAGTGATCTTTTATAAGAGGGTCCCCTCAATTGCGCGCTAATTAGCACAGGGTGAATGCCGAAGACCCTGGAGTTTATTTCTGCTTTCAGCAAGGCGGCATTTACATTAAGGGCTCAGGTCCACGTGCAGACTAAGATCCACCAGTAAAGAGACCACACAGACCAAGACGACGGCTCTCACGGAATCAGGCAACTTATATGAGACTTTGAGGCATATTAGGTAATTAGTGGGCAGGGGAAAGTCAAAAGAAATTGCACTACTTGTAGCAGGCTTCCTTGGTAAGTGTATCCGTTTTTTGAAGACAATGCTAGACCCTTTTAATTTACCCTCCCCGCTTTTAATATTAACTTATATAAGCTGCAGCATGCTAATCTATAGCTTGTATATGTATTTCTTCATGCTTATCATTTAGAACTCTATGTCAACCGCTCTAGGTTTTTGCCTTACAAAGCATTGTGGCTGGATATCTTAGTTAACATTCGTGGAATAATGTATTAAGAACGCGTTAATGAGAATTTAAGCTGCATGCAGGCTGTCTATTAACAAAGGCGCGCTAAAAGCGCATGGCGTCTAGCTTCTTTCGTCTTTATATGTAAACGGACAACTCTTAAGTAAAGGGCCCCTATGCTTAAGATTGCGTTAGGTGCTCCATTAACTCTAACGCTAATTTGATTGTTACTATTGCTACCTTTCTGACTTGATTAAGAGTATTTCTTTGTAGTAATCTTAATTCTTTTAAACTATTGTGTCTTCGTTGGCATAGAAATATAAACGATCCTAGTGAAAATATTAGGAGTTAAGGATAAGTTCTATAGGGAACTAATCCAAGCAAAACAAGTTATATTTTGAAAGAATTCAGCTAGTGCTATTACATATCAGGGTCAACGTGGAACCCATTTTATTTACAGGAGTGTAAGATCGTATGGAGTAGTGTTAAAATAGAGTGTAGAGGACATGGCCGTGACAGACAGGGGACGTAGATAGAGTAACCCAGCCTTAGTCAGCTAGGTTTTTCACGTTTTTCATATACATAGAAAAGAGCGTAGGAGCTAGAGATTATAGCTTATCATTATCACCTATCGTCATCAGAATTACTACTATTATTACTATTGCGCGAAGTTATCAGGAAAGACAGTATCTTCAGTCACACTCTTTAACCTTTTATACGTGACTTTCTCATGTCCCTTTCAGAGAATTAGATCTGAGAATCGAGTTATCTATCCAGCGGAGTTGGTCTTAAGAGATTCTATGGGCGCTGGGTGATGATTGCTAATGTGACCAAGGTTAGCGTGTTAGTGATACCACCTGCGATCGTGAGTTGCGCTCGCACGCCAACGAGCTATGCTCAGCAGTTGTCACCCTAGCGCACTGCCCTGAGACCTGAGGATAGGTCTGAGAATCAAACGATCGATTGAGCCTTGTGTTCGAGGTGATCGCCTGCGCGATGGGCGATATCTATCAAAGCCGTTTTACGGCTGGCACGCTGGCGATGGCTTCTGGAGACAGAGGACAGGCTGGCGGGTTAGTAGGGTGGTTTGGTTAGGTGTCTCCCCGTTGCGCGACACCCGATTCTAGTGTCTAATAGGAGATTTAACTAAGTTCCACACAGACTCTAGCAAGAGAACTGGCCGGATGGTAAAGGACTAACTCTACTTGATAGTATAACACGATTGAAGTGGATGCAGCGGTAGTAGTAGGTACGGTGGATAGTAGTTTTATAGGTTCTCTAAAATAGTTAAGTTACTGTGAATAATAAGGAGTATTAATACGGATAAGATTGGTTTAAATAAGAAGGGCTGGGACCCGTGTTACGACCCAACAAGTTACAAGCAAGGCAGCCCCACCAGGGATGAGGGCGGCACAGCATTTGTATGGACAGAAACCCAAGGGCTGACGGATGACTCCTTTGACAAGGAAGAACTATGGTACAGGTCACGTGAAGATAAGATAAGGATGGATATGTGGGATATGAGATACCCAAGTTAGCCATGGATATGTATGGATAACAGCTATCCAACATATCCAAAGCGGCACCACCAAACGGACCTGTATATAGGATGGACTTCAGGACGTGCAAGGACAGACTTCCATAGCTCTTTAGCAATTAACTTCGTGATTCACTCTACCATAAGTGACTCTAAGATTATCCTTCTGTTGTGAAGCTATACGAGCTACCTACGCCTACCGAGTATACGACTGATCACCGTGTGCCCAACAGACCAGCAAGATTACCAACAAGACAACAAGACCTAGTTACTGTTATTTGAGTATCGACCTCAGCTACCTGTTAGCAGAAAACACCACTGTCGGATATCTGACCGTAACAACCCGTTAGGAGGAGGGAAAAGGTTAAGCTAGTCGGGACGATGTTTCCCCTTTTACTTACTTAGGTAACTAATTAAGATTGTTATCACTAGGCTTAATACGCTGATACTACTAATGGAGGTGGCACTAAGGGCATTCTTTATACTTATGTTAGCGCTGTGAATTAATAGTATCTATTAGCTAAAACGATTAGGAGCAGGCGGTTACTTTACAGGCGGTCTTAGAAGAGGATCTCGAACACAGAAAGGCTAGCAGGTCTATAGACTCCTATAGACTAGATATAATAGATCAAGTATTATCAATAAATAGCAACGGGTAAATTTTATTATTACTATAATAACACAATAGAGCTTTAATGCTTACAGGATTAGGCTATTCGTTAACCTGAGTATTAGTTAGTAAAGAGAAAGGCTTAAGGCAAGGCGCTAAAGTCTACAACTGCTGCTCGTCTAATTAATACGTTAGTAAATAAGTTCTAAGCTCTCTAAAAATTAATACTTTGTTTTCCTTCTACGCCCTTCCTCGCATCTCTACTCTCACGATTAATGATATCCGCTAATAGAAATTCCACTAGCGGACTAGGTGTTTTCCATGCACAAATGCGTACCGTGTGGCATCTTAATAGTCTATGTACAGTGCTGTAAGCGCTGCAGCCTCTTCGTCGTTACAGCAACAAGGGAAGCTTTCATCGGTAACTTAAATGCAACGTTATAAGCGGCAATCTCTTTGGCTGGTCAGGGCAACCAACTGTGGCACAAAGCAAAAGCTTCGGTAATGATGCACCTGCATCATTATCCCCTGTTCTGCACTATATAGTTGCGCCGGCCAGCATCCAACTGGTTAGACCGTAACATGTAAGTAGGTAGTGCTAAACATAGTGACAGCCTATTTGTATTAGTTCACGATTACGAAACAGGTATAACACTAACCTAAAACTGACATCTTGAATTTCCCCTTCTATCGTCTTTGGAGCTAAGCGGTGGCTGCTTCAGTTGAAGCCAACCTAATCCGCTAATCTCCTTTTAAGCCAGTTAGAAGCAGGCCACCTCGCCAATAAGTTATCGCAGCCCCGTGCCAGCACCAAAGCTAGTGCACAATTTGTCAACAACTAGCACTTCCTGCGTTATGCCTTCAGGGAATCTTTTTCACCTGATACTAGACACGGCACGTATGGAGGCACCTACTCAGTGGAACGCATCTAGGGAGTTTCGGATAACTTTAATATAATGGCTGTTCGGCCATATTTGCCAGTTTACTTGCGCGCGACCCTAACCTGCAGCAGATAACGGTAAAAGTACTGTATTGAATGTCTTTTGTTGACCACCTGTGACAGTTAGGTGATCACTGTCAAGAAGCCATTTTGGGCTTCTGGAGGTAAAGCTAGGTGTGATACTTTCCGTGTCTAAGCACCCCGATTACCTAGCGATGTACCTAGTAAGAGCTAAGACCTGACGGCATGTATATGCTTAACATAAATCCTTGAGTCGTAAAGGCGGATTCCGGTTTTACAATCCTCTGTATGTACAGAACGTTTTGAATCTGTGGTGAAGTTCATAGCAAGTGGGAAATCATTAGGTAGAAAGTGGCTTGTTATTTCTAAGTGATTTTTAAAGCAGAGGCCGTTAAAAGCAGTTTCTTAGACGGTAGCTTGTACGCCTAGAAATTCCACGTGCGTAGTTATGTAATATTAAAATGTAATGGCATTGCGACAGAATTACTGTTAACAAATAATTTATTTAGTACGAACCGTCTATGAAAATTTTAATATGCGTGTCGAATAATATTCGTTGTTAACATATCTTAAGGTGATTCTACTGATTTCATAACTTGTGGTCTATATGATATAGCATTTGCTCCAAGGTAAATGTCGTGACACAACCCTACCCTTGATGCTGAATCAAAACCCCTTTGTACTTATACTAAAAGAAGTAAGATCTTATAATTGAACGATTACTTGTACAGGCCATGGTTTCCCTGGTTTTTCCCAGCCCAGTCTTCAACCATCTTCAGCACAATTTTATGCTTCCCATCGTACTTGTTCACCTTCATCCACTCCTCCAGGCTCTTAATACGGCCAGGGTGAATACGATCCAGAAGTTCATAATCCCTCTCGTATGTAATCCCTTCGCCCCAGTAATTCCACCAGGCCGAAAAGTTAGCAGACCAAGTCATGACTGAGTCGTCGCGAGGAGCATCTGGACCCAGTGACCAGTTGACATGGGCACCTGGGTAGGGCTCAGCCAATTTTGCGTAGTCTTTAAATGGCATATATTGGTGAGCGGCTTTTTTGCCGGTAACCTTGGTGAAAGTCTCCGCGATTTCCGCAAAGGTTTTGGCGTCTGTTGAGACTGAAAGGTTAAGACCGGCGGCCTCGGACGGGTTGTCGAAAAGCCAGACGTTGTAGACCCCAACGTCTTGGAGAGCGATCAAAGGGATCTTGCCGTCCTCTGAAATTACATAAGCCAAAGCGTGAAGCCGACGTGAAAGGAGAAAAAGTTATGAAGCACTTACTCGCTGGGTTCACCCACAGAAAAGATCCATCGGGCTGTTCTATAGGTACGAACATACCGTCCAACAGCATGTCCATGTACGGAGTAGTGGTGAAAAGGGAGGATTTCATCCCCTCTTGCCCCTGAGCAAGAATGAAATCCCCAATTCTTCCCTTACAATCCATATGGCCACAATGATACTTCTCATCCCAATTTGCAAGTTTCAAGACGTACTCAATGTTTGCCCACACATAGTGCTGTACACCCTCAACTCTGGCGATCTCATATGCCCTGATGCCGTAAAACAGCTCATCCTTCTCTCCCAAGGTGAAACCATCAGTATTAACCCAAGCGCCGTAGACGCCGCGGAAAGCCCTGTGTAAATCCTCCTGGTTGGTTTGCTGACCTTGAATGAGGGTCACATTGCCGAGAGCAGCGAGGTCCTTTGCGCGGGAAGATTCTACGTTCCGAGTCAAGACTCGGACAGTGTATCGTCCACTCTCGGCAAGTGCTGTACCTTTGTCAGTAAAAGAGAGAAATGTGTATAATCTTCGTCCTCTACCTTTAACGACAGGTGCTCCTTGAGCACCAGTGCCGCCAATTATAAGAATCTCTTTCTTGGCTGCCATCTTGTGAGATCGCTGAATGATTTTTTAAATCCCGTTTAGATATGCTAAAAGTTCTTGGTGAAGAATGTATTTTTGTTAGGTTTGTAGGTTGACTTGAGTTGCTTGAATTCAGTTATCACATTTGATGCCCTCGGCATCGCCCTCTATATATTTGATGTCATGATCCATCCGGATTGATGATCATTAGTCCCGTGACGTCTCACAAGCGTGGGCATGTGCAACAGGAAAGGCACAGAGCGGAAGATTGACGCAAAAGCCTCCGTTAAAGCCTCCGGTGTACTAGTGTGCTGTAAAACCTCTGGCAGTGAAGTCAGCCGAACTGAGTCGTTAAGGCCTACTCCTGCCCCCATAGGTACGATGGGTTACTCTATTGGACCAGCTTACTAACAAACATCAGTCCACTTGTAGAGTTGAACCTTCCCTGTTTCCAATCAATGACAAAATCCTCCGGCGCTTGGTCATGTTGCGAGGGCTAAGGGCCAATTTAGATTACTGATCAACCTCGGGCTCCAAGGGTGGCGCGATGAACAATCAACAAATACAGTATCCAGAAACTTGACTCTGGTAATTTTGTCATGGCTCAGGCACAGTGACTTCTCCTGTCACTTCCTCACAAACCACCTGCCGAGCACCTTGGAACAGAACTTTCCAGTGTCCATAAGAGGCACTAGTATCTTGATCGAGAGTGAAGTTGATATTACTTTAATAAGAACTCACCTGGACTCTATACTTTTCATTATTATGAGTATTAAGCCGAAACTATGATTATTGGGAGGATTCACAAGGCCAGCGTTTTGTTACGAGCAGGTCAGGGCAACCAACTGTGGCACAAAGCAAAAGCTTCGGTAATGATGCACCTGCATCATTATCCCTTGTTCTGCACTATACAGTTACGCCGGCCAGCACCCAACTGGTTAGGCCGTAACACGTTTATGTGTTGTTTTAGTTTCCAATGCCAAGGCCTCTGGTAATTTCGTCAAAGCAACTGAAAACATCACTAATCGTATTACTATTAATCAATGCCGAAAGATAAAGTGCTTAGTTACCTAGTCACCTTCATCTGTTATTATCAGGAGAAGTCGGCAGTAGAAACGCAAGCTAAGTAGTGAGGCAAAGCAGTCTGGCGGTGGCTTACATATATATAGGTCACGTAACCTATAATGACACTAGATACGTTACCTCCACGTTACAGTCAGCAATAGCCTCTTTTCCTTTTCTTTCTACACCCGTACATCAAGAAAAAATACACCAGAGTTGTATTTTCTGATTTCAACCCTGTATATGTATGTCCGTTAACTTCTTAAGAGTTATCTAATTATTTGAGATAATTTAAGTACTTCTTGCTTATTAAAAGGGGGAGATTATGACTTATGGACCCGCGTGACGACCTTAAGTAACCCTAAAGAAATATGGCTTATGAGCATAAAGAACATGGTGATCGTTGATGTTGCCGCTTCTAACTGGGACAAAACGACACCTATCGAGTTCCGCGGCCACATCGACAGTCTTGTAGGTATGGTGCGCAAAGCCGGAACATGCTTGGCGACGATCCCATCGAGGAAGAGCTGAGCATGGTGGGCAGCGCAGTTTTGAAGATAAGAGACATCAGAGCCTCGGAGTTTCGCCAGTTTAGGTATCTGAGCAAAGACCTCGAACGAGTCTTTCTGAAATTGTCATGCATTCTTGCCAAGTGTCCTACCTGAATATTTAACCCTATTACTTCTCTTTTTCGTCGCTTTTGATTGTTCAAGAAAAGGCTTTTCAGGTAACAACCTGAGTGACCCAGTAGCAGTCGAACCGGATTTCATTATGGACGTCGTCGGTACCCGAAAGATCCTCGCAGACCCGGAGACTGAAGCTGCTCCTTAGACTGCTGATTTATCGAACAAGTGGCAAAAGGAATTTCTTGGTCACGTCAAGTACTATGAAAACGTCGTCTTTGGAGTTCAGAATAGAAACAATCCTTTTAGAAACGACCTCGAATTCCAAATACGGCGATATCCCATCGCCATACTTTGGATGTCTGGAATAAAGTTCGGCAAGCAACTTGGTACCCTATTTGTAAATGAGTTGGTGGTATTAAGCGAGTGCGCCATGTGGTTAAGACATGGCTAGGCATAACGTTCCTTGTAACCCTTTGAAATAAAACTTTGCCGGTGTGAGATCATAAGATGTTGTGGACTTCGGATGTATATCGTATATTACTATAAGTGGATATTGAATCAAGTCTCTATTGACTTGAATTTAGCTTGATTGAGTGTTTATGGAAGGGCTAGTGTTGCGTGCATAGGGAAACGAGTGTCATGACTTAAGAAACATTAACCAGCAACACCACACCAAGTGTTCTCGTAATCTCAAGGGGACAGTCAAAGATAACAAATAGTTCGGCCTGGGTGAGCTCTCCATACATATGGTGCGATTAAGTTTATATGTTTTGTCTCTTATCTCAGTCCCGAGGTCTTAAAATTGCAACACATAGCGCGAGGGTGACAATTCAAGCGTATCTAGCATCCGACGCTGGTTTTATTTTTCTATTCCATTTTCCTCCCTCTGTTCGCCCCTCTTCCCTCAAATTTCTTTCTGCCCCCCCCCCCCCCCCCCCCCCCGCTCCTGCTGCAGATGCGCCCCCCCCCCCCCCAACAAAGAAACTGTTGTCGTGCAAGACCTCTGTGGAGTTCCGTAGCCCAATCTAGGCCGGAAACACCAGGCTCGACTCCCTTAGCTATGTCGCTGCCCTGCTTGCTCATCTTCAGACAGCACCAGCATGTTGATTCCAAGTGAGACCGCTGTAGTCTCTTCTTCAGTCGCCACTGGCTCACATTCGACTTCCTCCTCAGCCATGGCCACCGCTACCACAGCATCATATAGCCTTAGAACGTCAAGCTTCTGAATTCTGCATCTCATCTACTCCAAGATTTTTTGTACCCACCTGGCAATAACTTTTAGCTTTCAATGTCGCTAAGGATCAAGTTAAATCATCCTCCTCCATATTACTGCCACAACACTCTTTAGGCATGACCCCATGCCCTAGAAAAATGGCAAAGCAACTTTATCAGGAGAAAACAGCACCGGCACAATTAATGTCAGGTGGCATCTTACATAAATAAAAAACCGCGCCTCTGATGGTTTAACTGGTCTTTGCTCTTTCGGCTGCGACCGAGACCACTGCGGACATCAGTTAATAACATCAATCTCCAAAGTTATGTGACACATAGCATTCGTCATAATTATAAATTCTCAGTCTCGGAGAAACTTTAAAAATTCTGCTCTGGATAAGGCCAAAGAGATTTCGCTCGCGCTCACAACGCACGCCTCATTATGAGTAGTGTCGTCCTAGAGATGGTGGCTGCTGATGATAAGCCAGACTGCCTCTGAAACCCAGATGTATCAAGAGTGGACACGTACCGTCAGCTGGCGAAGTGGTATCCCGACATGCAGTATACAACCCGTCGAGCTTGCACAGTGGCCGGCTATGCCATTATTTGTCACGAACTCGATCTTCTCCCTGAGGTCTCTATCGTAGAAGAAGCTAGGGACAACTCGACGAAAGAAAGCTCCAAAACAATGCTCAACGCCATCATTAAGCAACCCGCCTGCTACGCAATTCTCACGATTACAATCGATCTTGCAAAATCGATACCCCTTCATTCCCTGCGTTGATGAATAGTGACACAGCGGTGCGATCCTCGTTAGACATTCGGTAGGGCTTAGATATGTACAAGGAGTGGTGGGTTCATTACGTCAACATTGCCGAAGACTTCAACATAGACGAAATGTCATCGGAAAAGACTAACCGCCAGACAATTAGATCCGAGCATGTGACGCTGCTCTACACGCCGCTTCTCTCGCACCTCAACCACCAACAAGGATCCGGTAACTATTATGGCAGCATGCGATGGAAACATAGAGCGCTATGTACGTCTTCGTCGGCCGGTTATTCTCCATGACGAGGGCTATGCCATCGGCCGTGGAATATACTACAACACCACGTTCGCCAAGTGGTTATTGACGACCTGTCGCATATAACCCCTGCCAAGCCACCTTTGCATGGTATACCGCACTTGATCTGGTGGCCTTTGATTCCGCCAGAAGCGACATTGAAAGAGCTTCTACGTCGTCGACCAGAAGCAAAGCTTCAAGTTGCATTGGCATGCATACCTGGCGACCATAGACAGTTTTGAGACGAGCTTGCGCCAGAGCGGTGGAGTGAGCTAATGGACCAGGCGCGGCAGGATAAGTGGCATCCAGAAGCTACTCATCACTGCCCACGAAGTCCCAATCGAAACTACTATATCGATTATCTGGAGAAAATGGCCAATGAGCTGAACGTCTTCATAGAGAGGGCTTGTTCTGAGTGTGAAGATGCAGCAGTTCGCGACAAGGAGCCTACGTCTACTTGGCTTAATGACGAAATCTTCATCCACCCGTATGCCTTGGTTAATTCTCATGCAAATGCATCACCTTGGAAACTATCCATATACTTGAGGGAGAATATGAGACAGAAAGCGCAGGAAGAGGAGGGGCTCAGGCTTTACGATGACAATGAAATCCTTTCAGAGACAGAGCAAATAAACCAAGCAGAAAAGGAGATAGAAAGGCTTCACAGATTGTAATATTATTTTGAAGTTTTGTGACCTAAATTAGCTAATAACCCTTTGTAATTAATCTCGAGTGTTTTACATATGTAGTTATATATCTTGTTTTGCAATAAAGCTAAGTAGCTTTGCTATATAAGCTGGGTTTTAGAGCCAAGTTAATCTAAAACTATATCTCTTCTATGAAATTTATTTTAGTTAGATACTTAGTGTTAGTACAGGTCTTTAGTATATTAATCCATGCTTAACAGAGGAAATAAGATATTAGTAGTGTTAGTAAAAAGGCACGGTAAAGTCGCAAAGAACAAAGAAAGGTAGAAACAGAAGCAACAGTGAAGTAAAGCAGACAGACTAAAATTACGTATCAATCAGATAGCAAATATATTTCTATAGTTCACCTATATACAATTAGAAATTACGTTAGAGCTGTATTTATACAATCCATAAGCACGTGTTATACTAATTGTCTGTGGTTAGAGGCTGCGGCGCTCCCAATCGCCCTTGAAACAGCTTATAAGACTCATACAATACTTTATCTCTATTCTTTCTTCAGTACCATCCACAAACCGGCTTAACTAATAAAACTAAGGCGTCACAATCCGGCGAAGTTTCGGAGTATTCGTTGCCTATAACGAATCCCGTGTTGAAATACTCCTGGTAGATCGGACAGTAATTCCAGATCTTTGGTTTGAAATAACCATCCGCAACACAGTACAGCTCCTGGAACCCTCCTGGGTACTTGCCACTCGACGGATTGAGGGAGCAGCGAAGGTAGTTATAGCTGTGGGCCTGGATCGCTTCGCGGGTCATCATATGAACGAGCTGGAAGTCGTTAAAATAGTCAATATTGGCGAAGTGAGTTCCATTTAAGTGTCGAGAGACTAATCGTCCTTTGTCGTCGATTGAGTACACCGATGCATCCTCGATGCGCTCGATGAACTGTGACTCTATTGAGAAACTAAGGATTCTCGGGCTCGTAGGGCTTATCCAGAGGTATTTTCCATTGATGCTAGGCGCGTTTGTTGCTTGAAGATGGAAGAAAGAGGTGGATGAGGTGGCACTCGGAGTGCACTTTATGGTCGTTGTGTGTGTGGATAGGATGCCTGAAGTTTCTGTTACTGTGTAGTAGTTGGTCTCTGTAAAGAGTATGGCTGAGTATTCAGTGTTTGTGTAGGTAATAGTTCGCTCCTCAAACTGTTATTCCTCGCCAGAGTGGTTAAAAAAGAATTGCTGTGGCGGCAAACGATGCTTGCTATTCAACGAGTCATCACTTACAGTATAGCTAGTCTCTCTTATCTTTTCTATAACAGTCTTCCTGGTGTCCCTTGTAGCCGGCGGGGCACATCCACTAATCAAGCAGGAGCATGCCTTGGTTTCATCAGCTGGAGGACAAATTGACGTTGGCGCTCGTCGAACGTTTCGAGCATGATTGACTTGTTCCCTAACATCACGCCCGTTCAATATACGAGTAGTAATAGCGAATTTTCTATACATCCATTGACTAATTAGAAATTGTGGCGTGACACTGGGTACGGGCAGGTTGTTTGACGCACTCGACGGTCCATGTTGGGCGAACTGTCACTGTGGCTATTGGAACTGCGGTTGATTCCTATATTTAGATCAGATTCAATGCTTTATCACTTACTATAGTTTGACTCAGAATCTATTAACTTACAGTGTGTGAATAAGTTATTATAGTAGTCGTCTCAGAACCCTGAAAATAAACAATGGGTCCGTTATATTAGCTCTGCCTCATTTTGATAAGACGGCACGTAAGCCAATCCATATGTCGCTTTTCAAAAGCATCACTACCTACAACAGTTTCAAATGTATACGTCTCCAAAACGACTTTCGTACTCGTAACGGTAACGTCGGGTCCAGAAATAGTAGTCGCAGTCTTGGTGCAGCCTAAGACAGATGAACAAAAGCTCGTCAAGGACGCAGTCCTCGTTTTCGTGTTAATAATCGCCTTTGCGCATGACGAAATAGAGGAAATGGTACAGGAAGCATTCGCAGCGCTCCCTGTCTCGAAATGTGCAACAGTGGCCAACAAGAGGCAATTGAGAACTTTCATCTTCAGCAGCATCGTTGGATAAGCAGGCTTGAAGTCGCAAAGCTGTGGTTAAAACTATCTTGGATTTCCTCCAATCTTGCGGGTCTCATGGAATGCTTTTAAAAGGGTGTACCTTCGGCCGCAAAAGACTGGAGATAGACTAATGATACAACAAATAGCGTGGTGCCGTATTGCTGGCATGCTATAGGAGGTTCTGACATCAATGCGGTGTTCCTAACTTTCAGCCGCACAAAAGCGAACCCCAATCAAGCTAATTCCGTGGTAGCTCAGCTGTGACCAGATTCAGCCTTCCCAACACTAAGGACTGTGGCTTACCTACATTATTGTTCGTTAACCAATCATTCAGCACGCCCTTGGGAAGTGAACTGAGCTAAGCTGTTCCACTACTAGAAGATAGGTAGGCACACCTGCGTAAGGCCACTTAATAAAGCGCCTCACGCTAAGCAAATTCGAGCTATACAATGGATACGAGCACAGATACAGGTGCTTATCTGCTGTATTTTAAGTGGCTCTACTTTACGCTCTTTGTTTGATGTTATATTATAGCCTAGCCTAGTGGAGATTAACCAAATTTATTCGGCAGCGTATGGTGTTAACAATGAATCAAAAGAGGGACTGGGTTCATTTATAGAATGTGAATCTTGGCGGTTCGCCGGCCGGAGCAGATTATGGAGAGACAAGCGTGCTGACTCTCAATTGATCCGTGTTGTATCCGGATTGAATCCAAATACATTACATATCTACTGAATGCTATCGACGGGATCTGAAATTGCTTGAGATTGAGATACCTGTCAGGAGCATGGTGGCTCAGCGAGGGCGAGTAGAGGCCGCAGGCCACATGCAACAAGACAGCAGCCCTTTCGGAGGGAATGCGCAGCACAAAAACACACAAAGGGGCCGCGGGACCTGCTCACAAAGGATAAGAAAAGCAGCTTTTGTCATCAATACACAAGACATATCTTTGAGTTCACAGCGTCTTCACTTCTCACTTTAGTTGTAATCACACATAACAATAACATAGATACCTAGTGACTTAATGACAATGTGAGACGAAGAAAGGGAATGATCACATGCGCATCATATCATTGCGAGCTTCCACGTAACCAGAGATTGCATGTGCCGTTCACCAACGAAGCTGATATGGAATAGTGAAGCTAATGACTTATCTAAGTTCAAACGCACTTAGAGGGTTGCCCTCCTAATACTCCGAGAAAACCAAAATGGTATTTGAAAATCATTATTTTAACATAGAGAAGGGAACAATATTCTATAATTAACTAGATTCCACCTACAGCTTTCTTATGATAATTACGCAAGTGATTGAGTAACGAGATGGTTTACCACTCATCGAGTCTGTCCCGGAAGCGAGCTCTCCATTTGCTGCAACCCGTCCCCCGCCGACAATTGTTCCTCCTTTCCCTGCCTAATCAAAATGTCTTTCGGTTCCCAATACAGCATGACCCATCTCATGGGGAGAACAATGTCCAAGCTCGAAATGCCTGTCGGTATTTTTCGTGTTGGCCACTGTCGCGTCACAACCATAAACTGGTATCGTGGTAGGGGCTTTATGGAACGACAAGGCGTTGTTTTCAATTTTAAGCAGTACATGACCGGCAATTTCGCCATCAATAATTGTCCATCTTGACTTTGGGTCTCTAGCATCAACTTGCTCGTGTGGTGTTGTAAGATTTTCCGTGCCAACTCCCGGTGTTAGAAAACCTAGATCTTGGCCAACTAGGTACCAAACCGCGAATATCCTCCATTCTGTCAACAAGAGATGATGAGCTTGGGCAAGACAACAAACTGTATGGCCATACCATCGAATCTGCTCTCGTTTATTGTTACCTTCTTGATTGCCGTAGTTAAGTTCTGTCCCTAGTTGCCGCAAGCGGCATGACCATATCCAAACCATCGTTAGCAATCTGTAGATTATGGTGTGCATTCCAATCGAAGAGCACAAATCCATCATACCCCAGCTCCGTCTTCAAAATTCCGTTGAGGAGCTTGCTGTTCTCGCAGCCATATATATTGTTGATTCTGTTATGTGAACACATGACTGATGTTGCACCGGATCGTAGTCCGTCTACAAAAGCCTAGAGGTAGAATACGTGAAGGGCCTTGTCGTCAATGTGGGACGAATTCGCCTCAACTTCAAACTAAGGTCTTCGGAATGTCTCTTGTTCGTTTCCAACGAAATTCAGTGGTATCTACAAGTTGCCCAGCCTAGGACAGCTTAATCTGAGATTAGCAATAGCACAGGCATCTTGGAGTTCAATGATTTTCTCCGCGTTCAGCTGTCCAGACAAGTACGGGTTGACCGAGAAGCCTTTCCAGTTTCGGCCGCTCAAAAGAGGTCTTCCGAGGCGGCCAGCATTGGGGCCAAGCAGAACATTGACTGGCCGTTCTGTCAGCAGAGGAGATGCGACAGTGCATGAGGGATAGTTGCCTCTTTTTAGTCTTGAACTCCTTCCCCCTGTGATATTCCCGCTGATAAGTCAAACTGTCGTCCCAGCTTGCACCAATATGGATGGCCGAAGGGTTGGGATTCATCAAGTCTGTCGCTGACAAAGCATTTCCTGCATCATGCAAGCACATTTTTGGCCATCCCAGACGGGGCATGGAACCGGTGTTGATGGCGCAAACATTGTCACTGGGATATCCTCGGGTGATGTTGATTTTCTCTTCTAAGGTTGATTGACGAACGAATAACTTTGCCTTACCAAATGGGCCAATCCATAACCCTTTGCCTTGACCCGAAGCTATTTCGTTGCTAGATCAGGACTTGTTTTTCGTGGTGGAAGGACCATGGATGAATATACACGTGACGGATAGGTTTTGGGTGACTGAGAGAATGCTACAGCCTCTACCGAGAGCCCGAGCATCTGCGAAAAGACGACCAAGCTCGTCTGTAACCACATAGCACCGTATGTGGTTCCTTTTTGTAAGTGAGCGTTGCTGTATCTCTTGTTCAGCCATTTTTGTCGTATCGTCACGGCTTATATCATTCTTTCGGGGTTATGTAATCCCCGAAGTCTAGCCGTTCCACCGCTGATAAACTCGGAAACCAGGGTGTTCTTCGGCAGTGACCGTACACGTGGCCAAGCATTACATCGTCATACAGACTGATGGTTGCATCCGATGTCCCACTTAGTTTAGTAATTCCTGGAACAAGATTGCACCGTTTATATGTGGAGTGGCGGACTTGATCCCACTCGCCCCGTACCCTGTTCTGACTGCAAGTAGAAATATCAGAGAAGCCTTGGCCAAAGCAGCGTGACACTGAGCGCACTTGTGGCATGGTCGGGCAGCCAACTCTTCCACAAATAGATATTCTGAATCTTAATAATGAGCTGAACGATGTTTCACGGGATCTTACAAGCTGTCATTATGGTCTGGGTGTCTGTTTATTGAAGAAAGCTTAAAAGTCATACTGCCGAATAACCGCGTAGTTGGATTCACATTATCGAAACATCTAGGCATCATTACAAGCTTCCCAGTATGGCTGCCGAATTTGTATTCATGGTTGTGAAAGTTTTGAGTCAATTTAGGAGGCACTTCCAGGCTTTTTCTGGCTTTAGACAATTTGAAAAAGGTGTGAATGTACCTAAGCATTCCAAACTACCTATCAATACATTTAGTCAAGCTAAAATCAATTCCCATATCCCTGCACAAATTCTTCTGTGCTCTGCTTACTGCACTATGGTGATGGCCAGAGAAACACGATCTATTTCTGATCTTCGGGATGGAAAACCAGAGCGCGAACTTCGATGCTTTCTCTTGGGGGTGCGTCTTGGCTTGCACTCGGATCAACAAAGGATGTATGTGGTACCCTTCGAGCCCGACCATCGGTTTTGCTGTCGAAGCACTTGATGAGAATGACTTCTTCTGGGGACAGACCCGCCTTATAATACCACTGGTGGTCATCTTTGTGTCTCACTGCGTATGTCTCTCCACGCCTATTGGGGTAGATAAGGTCTGTCACCACAAGGTCCTCGTCGGATACGGAGCCAGCCTCGGCAACAGCAAGTGGGTCTCGTTGAACCGTCTTTATAGGCCTCCAGACGTTGATGATCTGCACGCGACCTTTGAGCAGCTCTTCGGCTTCTGCAGGAAGGTGATAAGGAACACGAGAGATAGCCGCCTTGTAAGACTGATCTATATGAACCCGTTGTACCGGACCGCGAGCTGCCCGGTCCCGGCTCGCTGCGCTGGGTGGCTGTCGCCTGATTGTATGGTCGAAAATGAAAATACGGCTGGCACCCGTCCTAATGTTGATGTCAACTACCTTCTCTAGGCCAAAAAAAAAAAAAAAAAAAAAAAAAAAAAAAGGCTGATGTTTGAGTGTTATTGGCGTGTCTACTTACACCGTTTTGAGTAACTGTTCTGTCTCTGGATAGTATGATGCCTTGATTTGAGCATCATCTAGGAACTTTTTCTCAGTAGCTTGGTGGTTGTAGATCTGAAACCCGTTTTTTTCGAGCGTAAACTTGTCTTCATCGCCAGTAATGTCGTGTATTTTGACTGAGTGTGTTTCGAAAGGCCTCTCGTAGGTTTCTGGTCTGTCAACGTAAGTGGGGTGGGGCGGTGACCCATCCTCGTTGTCTTTGTGGTAATGCAAATATGCTTGCACATTTCTCTTCGCGACTGGCTTAGAAGCAATGGACTGGCTTTGGTTTACTTGAGTGTTCTTCAAGGACCCCATGTCCCCCGTAGGCAAGATGTGTTGGACGGCTGCAGCGCCCATTGTGGATCTGGGTGGTAATTTGTAAATTAGTTGGACTGAGATGAAATCGAGGCCCTGTCTTTGCTCATAGAACACTTATCATAGAGGCTAAAACAGAGGCATATTTATCCTTTCTAGGATCAGCGCGTCCCCCGCAAGCACGCCATACTCGTCTGACCATAGATGGTTTTGGATTGATAAGCAAAATCCAATGGAGTCTCTCCGTATTTCCGCGCGCCCAATCCTTACATTGCTTCCCGAAGGTGTACTAGACAAATACTGAGAAGCATAAGCTTTTTTTTTTTTTTACGATGATTTCAAAGCTTCATGTGAGACGTTTTACTGATTACTCAAGCACGTCGCTGATTCCAGTCAACTCTTTGTACCATACCACTATTCTGGTAAGTCATGTGGCGTCATTGCTGTAACCCCTCAAATTGACGTTCTAAGAGAAGTTCTTGTCTTGTTTACTATTAACACTCGTTACTACAATTCAGTTTGCGTTATGCAGCTTCAACCACAGACAGTACCACGTCCCTTTTGGACTGTTCAAGCTCAATCCTGAACAAACGAAAATTATGAGTAGTTGATTATAACTCATCGAATGCCGCAAAACGGTATTTTGCTAAAGGTGGGGCAAGGCCAATCAGGGCTATAGATTTGTGTACTGACAAGTCGTCTGGTGATTGAAGTGCGGGGCAATAATGCTTGTAATGGATCTCTGAAATTGCCGTGATGTGGCACTCGATATCAAAGTTCTTTACTTCGGGTCAAATCTTTCTCGAGAGTCCAAGCGATGATGAGGCAGTACGTCGCCTGCTTCCTGAATGCTACCCACGCCTCGATCAAGCGTCCGTAATCAGGTACCTCAGAACCGATGGTCTCGCCAATCTAACTTATTATTACACTATTGTCTGCCACGGTTTTGACATGATCAAAGTTTGGAATGTACGAGCTTGGTTATACTTGTACCATCCTTCAGAACTTCTTCACGTTCTTCAATCTTGTAGCCACGCATCTTCGGTATTAGAACAGTCCACATGTACCAGTAAATGACGCCGCCGGCAAGACTTTGGGTAAGTTAGTTAACCATTTACATTGAGGATAGTTAGAAGAAATCGCTCACATGCTTGCTCCTACAATTGCATAAGTAGCATAGAACATCCCATTCTTTGGCTTATTGTCAGGTGGAAAGAATGGTGCGGCAAGTAGAGCAAGGCTTAATCCTATTCGCAGGAAGACTGCCGGGATCCATGCTTTGAAAGGCCTCTTGATGTCAGGTCGCCTCACTCGGAGCCACAGAAGTCCAGCCCCAACGGCTAGCGCTAAGAATTGGCCTGGGTATCCTTCGACTTCGAGAATGAAAGAGTAAACTTCTCCTGACGGAGGGAGAGTTATTACCAAAAAAGATGGAATATAATGGACCAATAATCCACCTAAAGGTGAGTTAAACGGTCTTGTCGAAGAAAGTATATGGGAGAATGGGAGGAAGCCCTGTCTAGCAATCTCTTGCTTAGTACGTGCCTAGACGTCCATTAGCAACCTGAACCAAGCAAGGTGAATTGTGCTTCTTGATAATTACCGCAGAGAAGGCAACGACAAGGACATTAGCCCCGGCGCTTAGTGCGACGGCCAGAGGGAGAACTGTTTTGCCAACTCCTTCACCAAAAGTTCGAGTAAAAAAAAGAGCCGCTATGAGTTCACCGCTTTCTTTAATCTCCTCGATCGGCACAACTAGAAAATACGCCACGTTTATGAGAGCGTATAATCCGCATGCAGTCGTCAGGGCAGCCATTGTTACAGAACGCAGCGTCCGTACTGGGTCTTTGACCTCGTTAAGAACATAGTTGGCATTGTCGAGGCCGGAGTAGGAGTAAAAGACTTTAAATAGAGATGTTGCAATAACACCCCAATTCCAATTAGTGTCCTTCCAAAGATCTTCCCATGAAAGTGTGCCAGCTGCTGTTCGTGCAGATTCGGTGGGTGGTCGGAGTAGGACGACATAAAGGCCGGAAGATATCATGAAAACGACCAAAAGTACTTTGATCCAACCAAGAAAGTTTTGCAACTTGACGCCGAAACGTGGGAAACATCCGTGAATGAGGGTGACAGCGGTGAGCAATGCCACTGCGAGTCCCTTTCGGAGGAAGTCGCTCGGGTTCTCGCCCCCAAGCGCGAACAACAGGTACTCGCTGAACACAATGCAATTACTTGCGGTAAATCCCAAGAGAACAACCTGAATGGCTATGAGTGTTGACGCCAAAAATCGCGGTCGACGATAGGTAAACTCCAAATAGACTTTATCGCCTCCAGATCGAGGAAGCATTGAGCCAAACTCAAGCGAGATCATTAACCCACAAGCGGCAACAATGGCACCAACGACCCAGAGGAGGAGTGACAAGCCGGGGCTGCCGACTGAGCGAAGAATTGCGCCAGGAGTAGCAAAAATGCCACTCCCTATGACTCTGGAGATAACAAGGATATACGCGCTCTGCCAGGTCAATGTGCGGCCAAGTGTTGATGTCTCTGGAAGCACATCATCCTCCACTGACCGAGATGGATGGATATGCCCAGTGATGATGTCCTCCTCGGCTGGCCCTCCGACTTGACGTATTGAGTGCTTGACGTAGTTGCTCGTAGCCGTCGATGGCAGATCAGACGTCGTAGGAGATAGTAGAGGTCGCCCCTCTGGGTCGTCGAGGATGTCCATGGTATCTTTTCGTTTGTTGTGTCACTGAGTGTGTGGTTGGACTTCTAGTTGAGCTGCGTAGGAAGATGAGATGCTCAGTGAAAAGTAGACACCGAAGGTCGCATATTGAACATAGGCTTATTTACATTGCAGCGACGCTATCTTTTTCTACGGGCCGCATGAAGCGACATCAAAAAAGTTTGGCTGACATGGATATTTGGTCCGCCAGCATTGTGGAACACATACGCGCCGGATCAAAAGGAGCCCAAGAGGGTGTCAGCATCAAATGGCGCTTGTCCACGGATGTTTTCTGCTTGATAAGAATGTGGATACGCCATCTCACCAAACCAGACCCGTTAGTGATGTCTCAAATGGCGTAATCATGTTTCAAGAAGGTAAGTTTGGGTGGCAGAGCACAGGTAGGCCCATTTTGCATTCGACGCGGGTTCGCACGCCATCATGGCGCAAACTTACGAAACGGTTGGGGTGTGTCTGGTCTTCTGCCTGGCTGGCATAATCATCAAAGAAAACCCCCACTGAGATTTAAAACGCGGGGGTTTAACCAAAGCTGCTATGGGAGCCCCATACCTCGGCCCTTTCATTCACGTGGGACGGTGTTAGCACTTACCGGCCTTTTGCTTTCAGGATCGCAGCCAAAATGCTCCCATGCTTGCCTCACTAGTAGTACAAACTCTTTCTTTTTGTAGGTTGGATCCCTTGCTCGTTCGAGTGAATGATAAGCACTGTGTCTTGCGAATGCGCAAGTACCTTGGATCTGTAGTGGACCCATAGTAAGATAGATTCTTCAGTTGCACTCTGGTGTTCGTCGTCCGACATATACCAATGCAGACTTCCAAACCGCACCAATCACCTTTGCAAATAGTTCCAAGTCATAGTACATACTGATTTTCCGAAACCTAAAAAATTTACTGACGTATCTGTGTAGATTCCAAACACATCTATAATTAAACCCCCGATATGACTGCCAGTGCTGGGAAATGATGTCGGTAGTTTTCCGACCACATTTTTACCCCCTACATTTTTATAGACCCCATTTGAGTCATTATGCTGGAAGCCTACGGAGCTTCTACTGAACATGCGTTAAGCCGGCATGAGCTATCAGCAAGCATTACTTCATCTCGCCGGTGCCTGCAGCTTGTACATAGGGTCCGTATTCGTCGGTCTTCGCCTTCAGTAGTAATATCGACTTCTACGCCAGCGCCATCTGGACTTCACCATGAATCTAGTAGGGATATTGCAATTTTCACCGCCGTACGTATAGAATCGAAAGATACACAACCTTATCAGTATCCTTGTTGATAGTTTTGACTTCCCTGCTCAACATCTGCGCATTCCCTTCGATTGCAAAATATCTGGCCCACAATAGTGACTTCTCTAGGTAAAGGTATATTTCTTGAGCAATGTTCAGGGGCGCACGACTGGGTCTCTCTAGACCATGATGTTGTTATCGTTCTAGACGAGACTTTTAGCTATATAATGGAGGGTAGCCTCTGATGACGGGGTAAAAGAGATATTGCCTTGTGGCTTGTTGTCATCGGTAAGGCGACCCGGTCCGTCGTGTTAGTTCAGTAAATGTATGATTGACACATCCGCAACAGCATGCGACTTTCCAATAAGGCCGCACTCGCCTACAGGAGACCTTCCAACATGCAGCACCGACTGCTGTTCTTGAGGAAGTTGAACAGCAGTGATCCCTTGGAACTTCCTAGAACGAAGCAGATTTTTAGAGGTTTACTAGCTTTAGGAACACTTCCAGGCCTCAAGCGAGTTGCTCCGCCCATTGTTTTTCATTGAAGCTACCGTCGCTATTTTGGCAACTACAGAAGTTGTCATTGAGTGATTAAGGCAAGAACAGCTGAAGGTTAGGAAAAGGGCAAAGGGTAAGGCGATAGGCTGGAAGCAAAATCAGCCTCTGCCTATCGCAGCGAGTCTCTCACTGTAACCAAAGAGGTGAATCTTCATATTGATCGAACGAGTGGCGTTTGTTTGCTTGAGGCTTATTAAGCCTGATCATTCATCTCGACCCCTTTCGTTACTTGACTAAGCAACAGCTAGAACACATGGTCAGGTTGTATCTAAGCCGCTTTGCAGAAGGAATAGAGTTGTTCCCGTGATGTGATGTGTGGATGCAATTGATTTTGAGATCAGAGCACAGGTTTCCACTAAATATGGTTGCCTCTGGCTGTGGATTTGCTTCTTTCAGACAATTCCATGGTGGAGCTTCGAATTTCAGCACCCTGCTGGACGAGGCTTAGATTACCTCTCAATTGCCTCAATAAGCGTAAATCTTAACTCACTTCGGTGCCGACAAATTAGCACATATAATGGCTTGCTCGGCAACCGGTCCGATGTTGAGTGTGAGTGAAAGGGATAACCCGAGAATGTGGGGGAGAATTCTATTCTTTAGCTCTTTGCTTGCACATATGATTCCCTGTATTCATCCTGTCGGCCTTCGTCAGCTATAGCCCCCTCCTCGATGCCTCTTCATAGCCTGCTTTTATAATCTAAGGTCAAGAGAACTTTTTCCATACCTTTTTCAATTTATTACTTATGTTAATGTATCTGAAAAAAAGGAGCTGTCGCGAGGCCTTAACATTGAGGAGCCTGGAACCTCTTGCGTTGCTATGGGTGGGAGACATGAAGCACAAGATGTTAACGTCTGGAAGAATAAATTCTAACTATCATTAACCACTGTTTGTATTGCTTTTGTGACCAATGTCGGCTAAGCGCAATGAACTGATAATATCGAAAATTTTGGGCTAAAGGACAGATGCAAAAAAAGGTAGGACTTTGTATGATTAAAGGTTGGATTTGTCTTATATGTATTGGAACATACTAAGGATATTTCTCGATTGCAAAAAAAAAAAAAAAAAAAAAAAACCACCATATTAAATTTACGTGACCAATAGCAATGTAATCAACGGTCGTAGATCTCGGGAGCCCCTAGATATCATGTCTGTGTTGTTACGTCTGATTCAATATTTAGAAGTATTCCTTTTACACGACGTAGCATTAAACCTCATTCATATTTAGCCTAGCTCCCAGCCTTTAAAATCATCCTATTGGAAAGCTTCTAGGTTATCTACCGGCTTCTTGGACGTTGTTTTTGTGAGAGAAGGGTTGGTGTGAGTAGAAATAAAGCATCAAGCTGTGAGGGTTTTGATGGTCGTGTGTAGAGACCGGCAAATTCAGTCGCTTGTTCTTTGTCCTTGCGCAACTTTCTTGGACACGTTGTATGAGCCATAACGCCTGCTTTCTTAAAAAATAAATGTTGGCGTTGCTAGAAAAAGACTTGTAAGACCTACAGAATCATGAACGAAGTGTTTTAGAGGTTATAATTCCTAGTCATAAGTGGCTTGATCGAACGCGAGTGTCAGCTTTTGGACACGCTTTGGGACCCCAAGTCTCAGTTGCACACCCAGAAATGCTACAGCAAATGTGAGCACGCGTCCAACAGAAACCGGGACAGGAACGTGCAACGTGAGATATTTTAGGGAGACTCCTTGCATGCGTGAAACATGCGTATTTTGGGCGAAATACCAAGCGCCATGGTAAGAAAATCGGTCGATTTCCTGTTGATTTCTTGTCACCTTAACGTGTTTGATTTCACTGTGGCGCTACTAAACCGAGATTGATGTTCACTAGATGGCGTATCACTGTAACCGGCAGTCTCGTTTGGATGGCTCATTAAGGGCCCGTAAGACATGCTCGGCGTTCTTGCAAGGGGGGAAGAGCTTGAATAGATATTAAGATTAGTTCCTCTAATGGACAGTTTTATAGCATTCTGCAACCACACTTGTGTTATTATCAGTGATCAAACAATGCAACTCCTGCGGCCGGCATTATTGTCGACGGCCTTTGTTGGCTATTACAGCGTCATCACGATCTTGCCGACCATCGATGACACTGTATTGGGGCTCGCAGAGTTCCCGGATAGCAGGCTGACAGTCACTCCCGAAGGCACCTACACACCAGGTGACGGGTCCGGGGGCAAGTACACAAACGAGCCGTCTGGCACTGAGACGGGTGCAATTATTACAACTCGCAGAGTGACCGACGCCATACAGCCCAATGCGTCTGATCATGCTCTTCTCAGTGTCCTGGCGGAAGCAGCGCGGAGTACTTTGTATGTTCGATCTACTTCGACCTCCCAACGGCCTTACTAGTTTTTGGATCAAGTACTCATTTGCGTCTTAATAATAATCGGTCAGCCTTTACACGCTGCTTTTAATGCAGTTTTGCTTATGCTAATGGTTAATGTAGACATAATGATCAACCAGACGACCTGGCTGTGTCAAGTTCGGCTATGAGTAACCCTCAACCGATATTTACAACCACTCACCCTGGCGACTTAACATCGAATGGATCGTCAATCAGTCTATCATACAGGAGCGTCACACCACTAACGTCCGTCGATGTTCCTGCCCCTTATGAACGACATCAGCTGGTCTTTAACGTATGCGACGTAAACAATGGTGACTTTGACTCGGCTTCACTGTTCAACATAGTGGGTTATATTACACCCTCGCGTACGACTTCTACCACATCGTCCACAGTCTCTTTAACTCTTCGTCAGCCACTTCTACATCGTCCGGCTCCTCGCCAACCAGCTGCTCGTCAACTAGCGACACATCTTCGACCACTTCGCCAAACATACCATCTGCCAGCACCTTATCCAGTATCACTTCGAGCATATCGACTATGTCGACTACAATCTCGTCATCAAGTATTAGCACTTCCAGTACGTCCAGCATTTCCAGTCAAGCGGCTCCAGAATTAAACGCGAATGCTCCAACCGGCAGCATAACGACAAGTATTCCAAGCTCCAATCAAAATAAGCTCGTCAAGTACAGCGGCAGCGTCCAGTCTCTCCAGAATTCTCAACGAAGAATTGGCCGTCCTTTCTACCGCACTCCTTATAGCATTTCCTCCAATCACCACAAGTAGTGATTTGCCTCTGTCGCAGTCGTCCCTCTCATCACCTTCGACTTTTGCAACTTTCACCGGCTCACATGTAACACCATCGAGAGCCTCGGTCACTATGTCAATGGTTGCCTCTAACCCAACTCCTGGTTTGGCCCCTACCTCTTCCTCTTCTCTCACCCCTAGTAGAACTTCGCAAGATTTCGCCGATGTTCCTATATTCATCACTGTAATCCCGCTGCACCTCCCATAACGCAGAGCAGCGCTTGAAGGGTAAAGTAGGAGCCTCTGCAAGAATTTCAGTTGCAGATACCATTTTTGTGTTTTAGGGGTTTCTCTCCCGGATTAGTGAGCATCGGCAAGTGCAAATTGAAGCAAGGGGCTGTTTTAGAAAAGCTTGGTTAAAGTCTTTGGTGTTATTTCCTGTCCTCAATGGAATTGAAAGAGAAAGGCAAGGATGTATTGGTTTTGGTTTTCGTCGGTCTTGTATTTATGTGGACGAGGAAGGGGGCAACCAGCGGACGTCAGATTATCTTACCATGGAATCTTATATTCTGGGTTTTCATTTTTCCTGCCATAGGTGTGAATTAAAACAACAACTGTGTGCCGTATTTTGCAAATCAACTCATCTCGCAAGGTCTCAAAACATGGCATGTGGTTCCTGGGTCCTCAAAGTGAGGCGCATCGGTGCCAATATTCGGTGTTCGTTGATTCCCGATGGTACAACATCAGCTACACACCTACTTTACTTCGCTCACGCAGCCCTTAAGAGCATTGGTTTCAATCTAGTTCGTGGCCCTATATTCCATAGATAAGCTTCATCTGATTGATTGATACGTTCTGATACTTCAGTGTATACAAGCGCAGACCATAATCCTTCGCGTATTAAGGTACAATTTTCTCCACTGGGGTATTGATGATCAAAAGAATGAACGCAGGCAATAACCTGTTGGTATCAACATCTTCCACAGCCCTTGCTTGGTATATCCTCTTTTCACTTTGCCCCCAATGGGACATTCTCTCATCATCTCGATTACGATAACAACCTTCCCACTCAGAACTTAAATGTTCATGTAGGCGGCCATACCTCCGAAAAGAGCAGCGGCGCCGACAGCAGCAGTCCGCATGGGTGCAGCCTCAGTGGATGAGGAGGTGGTGCGGACACCGCCGCCGTCGTTGGCGCCGGTCTCAGTGGCAATGGGAGCGGTAGAAGTGGGGCCGGTGACACCGCTGGTGAATGGGTTGCTGCCATCAGTGGCAGGGCCGGCACCGGTGTAGGCGGGAGGGCGGCTGGTGGCGGTGGTATCAGGCTGGGCAGAAGTGTTGTTGGGGTTCAGAAGGCTGATTGAGTGTTAATTCGGCAAACTTTGCTCAAGGCATTGGACGGACTTACTTGTCAATAACATGGACGACACCGTTTGCGACGAGGACGTTGGGAATAAGGACCTCAGCGTTGTTGACGTAAACCGTTTCGTTGATGACGCTGACGGTGATATTGGCGCCGTTGAGGGTGGTCAGGGATGTGTTGGTGATATCAGGGCTGTACAGAACAGAGCCGGCAACGACGTGGTATTGGAGGATGTTGGGGAGCTCAGAGCCGAGAGTGGCAGAGAGGTTACCAATGGCACGGAAAGCCTCGTTGTTGGGGACGAAGATGGTAAGGTCCTCGGTGGACGTGAGGGCCTCGGCGACGTTGGCGGCCTGGACAGCACCCAGAGCGGCAGTGAGGTTTGCGGCGCGGAGGGTGTCAGCGATGCCTTGAGGAACACTCAAGACCTTGTCAATTACGTGGATGGTACCAGAGGTGAAGTTAACGTTGCCGGTGGTGACGGTCGAGTTTTCTCTCAAAGCAGAGTAGAACGTAACGTTGCCGTCGACGGTCTGGGCCTGAACGCGCTGGCCGCCGGTGATGTTGGCGTACGTCTGGTTCTGGAGGAGGGTAGGGATGAACTGGGGCTCCTCGGTGAAGTTGGAGGCGTAGTATGTCCCGTTTAAAACATGGTACTGAAGAATGGCGGCGACGAGGCCAGCGTCGGTGGCTGCAGCGCCGGCGCTTGCGATGAACGCCTCGAGGGCCTCATTGCTGGGGGCCAGGATTGTGATGTTTTGAGCCTGCGAGAGAGCCTGGACGAGGCCGGGCTGAGTACCAAGAAGGCCTGTGGCAGGTCAGAGATGATATTAAAGGCACAACGAAAGCCGACGTATAATCACGTACTGGTAAGAGACGACAAGCTCGAGTTCTGGGAGGCCAGAGCGGCGGTCAAGTTCTGCTGGCCGCCCTCCTGAGCGAACGCAACACCGGCCAAGGCCAGGGGAATGATGTTCTTGACTTGCATGGTGTGAAAGGTGCAAAGAGGCTTGTGTGGATGTAGACTGCAGTGTGTAAAGAGGGAGAGAGGGGGAGAAGGGAGATCAAGAGAGCTTTGCAAATCTGAACCTGGTGAGCCAAATAAGTCGGTGGAAGAGGAGGCAGAGGGGCCAGTCTTTAAGCATTGTGCGAGCTCCTAGGTTACTCGACATGCCCCGACACGAATTATGACAAACACGTTGGTGAGTATCCGGCCGGGGGATGGCCAATCCCGTCGTCGTGGGTTACCAAATCAAGCTTGTTGCCCAGGCCCGAACAAGAATCACAGCTCGTCCGGGTTTCTTGCACCCCAGACAAGGGTCTTGGTCTACATCACGGCCAAGCCAGGGATTGGAACTGGATGGGTGGGGAGGGAAGGGGACTGGGGTGGGAGCAAATAGCCATCCCTAGCTCGCGAGACAGCACGACGCTGGAGACTGGGTAATGAGCGGGTTGCGCTAGATCGCCGACCAGGTGCCAAGTCGATCGCGGAGGTGTTGTTTCTGGCCGGCGTATAGGCGCGACGAGGTACATGCATCGGCTCGGTAACGATCAGAGAAAGCCCAGCAACGTGGGCTCTCGATTTGCTATGCTTGCCTTCTGGCTTGCGGGCAGACAGGCTGTTCCGTGTCTTGCTCGAATGCTTGGAAGCTTCAAGAGCTTTCGGTTACCGACAAGCCATGTACAAACAAGCAGATGGGTACATCAGGTGAGGGCTATATGTTCGAACATGCAATTCCCGGGCCCACGGCGAACGAGTTGGCATTCTCCGAGGCGGGAGATCGAGAAACCGCCAGAAGAATGCGGAATGCTAGGAATCGCCTGACAACTGGAGGTAGCCCCAGTGGCCATTGAAAGGCATTGAAGCACGACATTGGACGCCATTGACAGCAAGCCGTGTCTTGGGAGCTGCGTAAGCTTGCGCCAGCCGGGCGCAGCGCAGAAAAATCGATGTCGTCAGGATAGACGGCTTAGCGCCATTGGAGCCGGGAGGGGCTCCGATGGCGCCGGCAACGAGCCGTTCTGTGCTCTGCTGTATTGTGTTGGTGTGTGTCGGGGGGCGCAAGACAATACCAGGAATCTATGCTTTCTTAGTCATGTCGTCGGGACAGAGACTGAACCTTAGGAGAAAAGCACCCGTAAGCTTCTGCCTTTCAACTCGTCTTCCCCGTGGGTTTCTGGTTAATGCCATGTGCAAAATGAACTTTAACCCGGATCCGGGATTATGTCTTCATGAGATCGTAATGTGTCAGCTGCTGTGGTCTTAGACGAACAGCAAACAGACAGAAAGGGACAAAAGATGAAATAAAAACAAGAGAAAAGGGCACAATCGGTACAGAGTTAGAGTAACACTGCATCCGCTTCCCCGCATCGTTCAGCTGCTACTCAACGCAGGGCCAGTCGGGCCATTCCACTTCCTCCTTGGCCTCGCCTCAGTGCCTCGTTTCCATGGTGTGGGTGAGATGTGCCAATGAACGTGACTGTCTCCCAGCCCGTCGAGACACGTTTCCGCAAACGGACTAGGGCGGTGATGAAAGGATGATTAAAAGCGTGGCCAAGCAAGTAACAGCATAAGCTTCGTGGGTTCCAAGAGCTCCATGGGGCCGGCTGTGCCGACTAACTCCTATAGACACAGGAGACTTTGTGATGATATCGGCAAATCGGTGCGTCATCGATATACCTGAACGATCGCAACTTTGGCGCTTGTTCCATCATTTTACCAATGGCGCATTCCTCCTCGCGCAGAACAGCGGCTTGGCGGCTGCATGCTGACTGGCCCTGTTCCTTGCCCCAGGTACAACGAAATCAATAGAGTTGAGCCCGTTGAGGCCTCCGGCCATGCCTAGACGGACATCTCACGAGGCACCAAAGAATACTCAAGCGACCGGCCAACGAAGGGAAGCGGGCACAAGACAAACCAAGAAGACTGGGAAGCCTGGGCATGGCCACGTCGTCGCGGATCACCACCCTTGAATAGCGCGAATGAGGGGTAAACAGAAAACATTTGGGTATCGTTTCTCGTATGTATGAATTGGGACATTCCGTCCGGTCCACTCACGAGTTGCGGCCTTGGCGGTGTTCGCGCCTACTTCAACCTTATTACGCCATGCAATCTTATGCGCAATTCTGTCGCCCAATGCCAGTACAGGCAGTCTCTCGCATCTCGGCCAATGGCTCGTTCTTCTATCCCAATGCTGGGCCAAAGACATCGTCGCTCTCGGTGACCTTCCTCCGCTTCGCATCCCGCGCATCGTTCCCGCTGAGTGCTCCGCCATCTCCACCGAACAAGGCACCGTCGCCCTCGGCCTTCGGGCGTCGAGAATCCTTCTGCGACGCCAACTCGCGCCGAGCCTTCTGCAGAGCCACAAGATCTGCACGATCGGGATCTCTGCACTTTTTGAGCTTTCGTAAAAGCGGCTTGATCAACTTCGTACTCTCCGGCTGTGCGTCTTGTTAGTTTCGTCGCAAGTCATGGGATCGGACCCCAGCCGTTGTAGGGACTCGCCGTAGGATAACTCACAGTTCCCCAATACTCGTCCAGTCTCTCCGGAGGCTCGGTCGCTAGCATTTCCCGGCATGATTCTATTGCGCCCATCACCTTGTCTCGTAAGTCGTGCCGCGGCGTAGAATCTACTCCGTCTTCGTTAGATGTACCGTTCGGGCTATGAGCAAACGCTCCCTGAACCAGTCTCTCGGCCAATCCTCGATCAGCGAGTGAGAGCGCAGCCAGCATGATTTGGCTCGGCGTGAAGTGGAAATATGCGTCGGTGACGAGAGAGCTGAACTTGAGAATAGCTCGAGCACGAAAATGGGCCGAGTCAATTCGACCTTTCTGTGCCGCCTGTCAGCACTCTTTGTAAATCTAATCCACCCTTCACGTCCAACGCACCTCGAGGTCGGCGTGTCGCCGAAGCTCCAGTATAGCTCCTTCCAGCGCGCGGAATGGATGTCGGACGTCGAACGCGAATCGAACACCCTGGCAAAGCAGGAACTCCCCAGCCAGAATCTCTTCCTCTGTTGTGTTGGGAAACTTCTCGGCAAGTTTGGCGAGACGCGTGTATAGCCCTTCCGCCTTGCTTCCGAAGAACAAGCACGTCTTGAGCACGTCTTGGGGCGGATACGTCATGATGGAGTTGGTGACATAGAATCGGCGCAAGAAAACGGTCGCGGTGGCTCTTACTTCGGTGGGTAGACCGCAGAAATCGGCCGCACGAATAAGATCAACCGTGAAAACCTTCAGCAGCTGGGTTTCTTCGGCGGGTGTCAAAAACTCGGGCAACGATTCGGCTTCTGTGTCGACCCGTTTCGTCTCGATGAGGCGGCTGGTGATGTGGGTTCTTGCAAGTGAGTTCGTCTGTTCGCGTAGTTCCGCCAACTTCGACGGGGAGAAGGACCACAATCGATACTGCGTCGAGAGCCGGTAACGCGCATCCTCGGTTGCCATCGCGGCAGATTCGTGCTGAGTAGGTGGGGGTGCGATCGAGCGTGGGCAGTCGAGGGTACGCGGGCTGAGAATAAGGTCAATCGAGTGCCAAACGGTCAAGGCGGCCAGAACGAGTGGCTGCCTAACGGCTGCAGTCGAGACGCTCCCGGCGAGGAAGAATTGGAGTTGGCGGTCGAAGCTGCGACCAGCAAACGTTGTAGTAAAGTTGATGAGTGACGGGCAGAAAGTACAACGGCATCGATCATATCGTGACCAAACAGATAGGCATCGGGTGGGAAGCTCGAGCCACACAGGCACTCACGTGATGTGGCGTAAAACAGCCGGGGCACTTGTGGCTCGAAGCTCCGGGCCGTGACCGTGTCCGGCAGGTACGGGGCACCGAACGATACGGGTCAACAGACTGAGGGGCTCTGAGGAAACGCCCCTTGTCAAAGACAAGATCGGGCGGCATTTTTTAACGTTGTAAGTCTCTCAAATCATGCCCACAAAGAAAAGATAAGGGCACTTATAACCGGAGCTCAACGGCCTGCATGGCACCAGATTTCGTTCCCACGGGAATTTGCCAACGTTCTCACTCCAAGCCAAATAACCGCAAATGTTCAAGTTAAACACCTCCGTTGAAAGGACTTGTGGAATGGCATTCATATTCAGAACCCTACGGACCCTTAACCCAACCATCTCTAATCCATACCTTCTCAGCAGAGATAATGCGGTGAAGGAACCTACCACTGCGGATCCAGCCCACGGATATCAACACGCCCAAACGCCGTGCTCCTGTTGGAGGCCTCATTCCGGATAGGAATGAACAGTCTATTGATGCAACCAGACGGAATCCAAGTATCGCACATCGCTACGCCAAACCCGCGCAACCCTCTCCTTCCATCAAAGGGGCTCAAAAAGCGGTGTATATCTAGTATCCAACCTCCCGCTTGGCGGGGATCGGGGGCGCCGGCTTCTTGGCTCGGCTCGGAGGTGGTGGTGGCGGCGCTTTCTTGGACTGGAGGTTGCTTGTACTTCTAGTCAAGCTGCTTCCCATACTGGTCGCTGGGCTTGCGCTGCGGTCGTTCCATTCCGGACTGCCACTGCCGCTCACCGTCATGTGATCGTCGTCGCGGTCGGCAAAGACATCGCTAGCCAGTGGTCTTCCTGTAGGTCTCAAATTTCCCCGTAGAGATCCAATGTGGGAAACGCTGGGCACCGGAGGCGTGGCGGCGACAGATCTTCGATCGGCAGCCGCTGGACCCTGGAACGTCTGGGATCTAGCAATGGACGGTCTAGGGGTTGTGTCTGCCGAAGCACCATATTTGGCATCGGACCGATTGGAGCGGATAGGCATACGGACAGGCATCGGTTCGGGTTCTTCCTCGACATGATGGTTGCCACGGGCTGAGTAGTCGTTAAAGGAGCGGGCTGTGTTGGACCTTCCGCGACCGTTGTTGTAGCGTCGGTCGGTAGGCGACGAGGGTGCGTTGCCTCCAGCCCAGTTCTGGCGTAGACGGCGCAGCTCTTCGGTGCAGCGCTCGTGATAGCTCAGCTCGGCGTCGAGCAAACCGGTCAAATCGCGGACGTTGTCGGCCTCGGCATCCTTGATATCCTGCATGCGTCGCATGACGTCCTCGCCAGCTTCCTCGTACTTGGCGCGGGCGGTGCGGAGCTCCTCTTCGAGGCGGAAATCCTCGCGCTTCGCCTTCTGCATCTTGCTGATACTCGCATCGTACGCCAATCGGCGCGACTCGAGCTTCTTCCGTGCGGCCTGCGGAGGGTGTGTCAGATGGGACGGGCTGAAACCACAATTTGGAGAGCAATGACGTCGGTACGTACCTGGTACTCTTTCATCATGGCCAGCGATCTCTCGACAGAGACGAGCCAGTTGTCGGTGACCTCGGAGGCATAGTTTTCCTGGATGCCCGCGAGGCGTTCATTCGTTCGACCAAGAGCTGTGATACAGATTGAGGTTAGTGGTGGTTGGACAGGGTAGCCAAGAGTGCAGAGAAAGGAGAAAGGGGTTGCATACAGAGCAGACAGGCGCCGAACTCGGAGTCGGGCTCGAATTCCTCGCCATGAGAAATCATCATGCGACCGACGAAGGCAATTGGGAGCCCCTTCTCCTTGTCTTCGAAGGCTTCGCCGCGGCGGGCGATCCATTTGACGTATGTGTTTGTGGATTTCTGGAGTCTTTCCATTCCTAGCGGACCACCGTGTTAGTATCCACGTTGCGTACCCGTCGAGCGTGGGGGGAGGGATTTTGGGTGGTTGACATTCGTACCATCATATCGCAATTGCATCTCCATCTCCAAGTTCCTGAACTCGTCCGTCTGGCCTGTCTTGGACTCAGAGCCCATCTTTTCGCCGGCCCATTGGAAGGCGCGGTCGAATTTCTTGGTAAAGTTCATGGTTGAGGTTGTTTATATCTCCTGCCGGGGAATTCGGTTCAGCGAGGGTGAAAGGTAGATTAGAGGGAAGTCGAATCGTCGACGATGGTATTAGGGGATCAGGTCGAAGATGAGATCGGTCGATGCCAGCATTCAACGTATTGTAGAGAATGGATAACGGGTGGGGAGGTTGGCAGAAGTCGTTGGGAGCGTCGTAGAGCGAGGGTGGTTGTGGATGACGATGGAGGGCGAGAGAAGATGGGAGCAGGAGGTCCTGGAGCAATGGATAGAAGAGAAAGTTTGGTGGCAAGAAGAATATCACACAGGTCGACAATGCATGGACCAGGGAATGGAACGACTTGGTACGCGGTGCCCGTGAGGTACTCTGGAAAGCAGGAGAGGAAGAAAGAGGACCGTGGAAAAGGGAGGGGGGTGGGATGGAGAGGGATGGCAGGCGATTATAAAAAATGAGAGAAGGGACGGAGCTGGGATCTGGGAGCCACCGATGGGAGCAAAGTGTGTGTGTGGGAGAGGAGAGAGAAGGATAGAGAGAGAAGGAAACGGTTGAGTGGGAAGAGCTTCCGTTAGAAAAGAGCATGCACAGGCACAGCACAGCGGTACATTCAGCAAACAGGTGCAGCAGATGCGATTGTTGGTCCGGGATATGCACCAGAAAGCAAAGGGGGAAGGGGGACGAAAGGCACGAGGTATCCGTATCCGTGGCAGACGAATATCCGTAACTGCCCTGATGCTGAGGAGGAGCGTGGAGGTGTGTGAGTGTCTTCTGTCCAGTTCCAGGTCTCCCAATGCTTTGGTGAAGTGAGGTGCTGTTCTGTTGCGGGAGGTGGGTTTTGGAGGCGAGCTAAGGCACGAGCTAAGGCATGCAGGTACGTATCGAGTGGGGTGTGTCGGGTGTCACTCCCTGCACCTTGGACTCTTCACTCGCCTTCGGGCAAGGAAGGGGGGTGGGCAGCAAGCGAGAGAACTCTTGTTTGATCTGGAGGGAGGGGGAAAGGGGACACCCGACAGCACAGTTATTACAGAGGATGGCAAACAAACAGGACAGTATAGAGAGCGAGAGAGAAAGACAGACGAGAGAGACAGAAAGGGAGAGAGAGAGAGAGACGGAGAGAGAGAGCGAGTGAGAGAGCGTTGGAGGCCAGTGGCCACAAGACATTCAGAGTTCGAGCTCAGAGTTTGAAGATGGCAAGATGCATTGTACGTACCATGTGCATCCATCCACGTCGCGGGCTGCGTTGCGTAGGTGGACGGGCTACCCAGAGACGTTTCCCATTTTTGCCGTAACGGTCGCTGCTCAGTCCTGCTGCTCCTGGCGTCTTGTTGACAGATGCACGCCACTCACCCTCACGTCCGTCTGGCGTTGCCTCCATGCATGAAGAACTGAGCGGATTAGAGCAGACCTAAAGGTGCCTTGGGATCCTGGCCATCCGCCTTCCTCATTCGCACAGTAGGTTGGTCCGTACGCATATGCGTACTGGGCAGACTGCAAGCAAGCAAGCAAGCAATCACGCAGGTACATTGGCACACCACCACCGAATATCACCTCAGTTTCCCGGTTTTCCAGCCAGCTTGCCATACCATATCTCGAAGGGGATGCAAATTGACAGGCACATTGAATTGCTGAGCCGCTGAGGAACATGGGTGGAACGAGAGCAGGGGGTGCGTCGACCGCCGATGGGGGGAAGAGGTCCCAGTCTCTCAGGTTCGAGAATGGAAAGAGATTGGAGGCGGGGTACGGCGCAGCCTGAGCGGATAGTGTACCGATCGAGGAGAAATGACCTTACTCCAGGCGTCGCAAACGTGCGAGTGCATGTACCTCTTCTTCAGCGGTACCTCCCTCCCAGCTTCCAGGTTGGCGACTATGGGGAGGGAGGGGGGAATGGGAAAGAGCAGAAGGGGTCCAGCCCAGAAGGTCAACGGCGGCTCCTGCCATGGCACAATGGCACAATGGCTTGCTTCCAGGCGGTTGATCTGAGTTGCCCATGCAACACGGGGACAGGGCCTGGATCGCAGCGGCTGCATCTGCTGGCATCTACACTAGTGAACGACGCTGGCCAGTTGGCCACCGCCAGCCGGGTTTGGTTGGCAGCTGCAACCCGCACTGCACTGCACTGTACCAAACCAGCATGTTCGCGCTTTGCAGCTGGTGGGCTCGCCAGGATAGAAATGGTTGGAGGCATCAGGTGGAGGCATTTAGCCGTATTCGACCGTCGTCTCCGGCGGCACGGATTCCTTTAGCGAAAGAAGAGGGGAGGGGCAACTGATTAGAGAGAGATGGAAGAGACATCTCACGATATCCTTGGCTTGCTGATATGAAGGGAGTCGAGGGGGGCGGCGCCGATGTGGAGGACGTGGGAATTGCTTCAATTGCCGTTGTAGGATTCGAGGGAAAAGAGTTTTGGTTCTTTTTCTCTCTTCTTCTTTTCCCCCCTTTCTGTTCGCTCCAGTTGCCAGGTCGCCGTCTACCATCGATCTTCCTACGTCTACGTACCTGCGAGTGGAATGCACAGCTACGTACCTTATCGATTCAATCAAGCAAGAATGGCCCGTCCTTCCTTCTCAGAACGCGACTCTTCCGGGCTGAGGAGGCATCGGAAGGGACGTCCCAAGTGGCTGGATCAGGTCAGCCCCGTTGACTAAAAACCCGCCGCCGCTGCAAGCCGCCCCATCACCATGAACGGCTCCCCTCCCTCTCGCTCTCTGTCTTGCAATGCCACTCAACGTCTTTCTGTTCACTCAGCATCGGGGATGGCACGTCTCTTGCGAGACATCTCACGTTCTTGCCCTCCCTCGCGGCAGTCCATCGGCCATTCCAGGCGTTATGCGTTCTAGCGCCTGTCGAGCGATCCACGCCTGCGGAGCAACGACAGCGAAATCCCAATTACCCTTGGGCAGGTTGTCCGGGTTTTCTTCAGACAAACCTGCAGCATAGCTCGAGACAGGCCAATGGTAACCACCTTTCTGCCGTTTCTCGACCTCTGGACCTCGAATGCCAGGTTGTTTGGTTTCTCCGGATGTTCTCTAGTGGCCACGCCTCCGCCTCTCACACACTTGCCGTTACAATGATTGCCTTCCGGCGGTTGATGAACAGTCTCGCCGGCGACACGTCCCGTGCCATGGACAAGTCATGTCGCGGGGACGTGGGTTCGACGCCACCCACTCCCGCAGTCGGTGTCTTGTTGGCGAGACTACATAGTATCTACCTACCTTTGCCCACTGGACCAGAGCCACTAGCGGGCCTAGCGCTGGCTTGTTCTCACTTCTCCGGCGCTAGGAAGACGGGTTTGCTGCGCTTGTCGCTCTCCCACGTCTCCCACGGTTTGGGACTAGAAACCTGTCAACCAGTCGAATGGTCGCGACGACTCGCACAGCACATACACCGCACACCACCATCAAGGCCAGGATCCAGGAACACGACCGATCCCCTCCACCGACCACCCACACGGAGCAAATGAGTGTGCTAAATCGAGACGGTCGTTGGGGGCTGGGTGGGAACCCCACCGGTCCTCGTCGTCTCCCTTTTCCACCTCTCTCCACAGTCCCATTCAACGCTACTCTGAGGGTCCAGAGGAGGAGCACAGGAGGTCTCATCCGGGCCTTTGTTTCCCTTGGCTCCCCTTCCTCGTGGCATCTGTGCCCCCCTGGCCCAGCGTGGTCGGGAGGCTGTGAGACGGGACTGATGAGACTACAAGATGGAATTGATTGATTGGCAGGCGGGAGAATGTGCGAGCGCTTTCGGAAAGCCAAGATGGCAACGAGGCGACTCACTGGGCTCACCCCAGCTGGCCCTTGGCTCGACGGTCTCGTATCGATATCTCTGCTTCATGAAAGCACGGGGCTGCGATGGCGTCTCTCATGGGGCGGGTGAACTACACTCTAGCAGTACTATGGTGTCAGGCCAAAGTTTTTTACCCCTGTCGGGTACCTTGGGTCCACATCAATGGTCAGACCATACTAATCTGGGCTTAGGCAACATTTAGGTACTTTTCTTCCCAACTGCTGATTTTTC
>LFIW01001905.1:0-295748 GCA_001625285.1 Colletotrichum incanum
ACTATCAACTAGGAGCTGCCCAGCTAAAGATCAGCATGATGGAATCCCAGATAGACAACATGAGGAAGAGAAAGCGCTACCCAGTCAAAACAGACCCTAACGTTAAGTTCGCAAAGATTAAGGATATACGGCAGGCCCAGATTAACGCTGGCGAAGTTAACGATAGTACAGCTGAAGTCTGTGATACCGATAGCTCTAGCGAAAGTGAAAGCAGCTGTATAATAGTGGCTGGTGGATAGTTAGATAGGTTGCAGCAATTGATGGTTGTGTTGCGATGGTTAGATGTGGGGTGACCGAAATGGGGGGGTGACCGAAAAGTGGGTGACTGACGTTATTGGACAGAGAATTTGGACAATACTGTGCGATTTTCAACAGCCTTAAAAGAACTTTGTGAACAGGCCGCTCCCGATATCCTCATTGAAGTCGGTCCCCATGCAGCCCTCCAAGGACCTATCAAGCAGATCCTTCAAACTTGGCGCGGAGTGTTGATGTGGCCTACTTCCCAACACTTGTACGAGACAAAGACGCCACATCAACTTGTCTCGAGCTTGCGGGCCAACTATTCACTCACGGGCTAGCGCTGGACTTTTTCCAAATCAACCACGCAAGGAAAGGTTTCGAGAGTCCCAGACTCGTGTCTATCTTACCGCCGTACCCTTGGTCCCGTCAGAGATACTGGCACGAATCGCGGATCAGCCGGCAACATCGGCTGAAGCCTTTACCCCGGAACGACCTTCTAGGTAGCTTGGCCGATTATTCGGACGAGGCTCATTTCACTTGGCGGAAAATTGTTCGCTTGGAAGACACATCTTGGCGTGTAGGCTGTGTCCCAGGTCCGCGGGCGATGTTTCCGGTCTCAGTCTTCTTGTCGATGTGCATAGAGTTGGCTAGCCAGCATGCAAGACTGAGGAAGAAAGTAGTCGCAGGTCTCAGTGCACGTCAAATCCAGATGTCTCAACCTCTGTTTCTGGAAGACGGACTCGGCTACGAGATTGTGTCGTCCTTGAGTCCCAACCCCTCAGATTCTCAAGAAGCCATGGAATTTCAGATACGCTCATGGGAAGAAAAGCGCGGCTGGTTGGAGCACTGCCGCGGTCTTATTGTAACAAATGAAACCCGATGTCAGTCACTATTGAAATCGTGTAACGGACACACCACCCAGGTCAGCTCCTTGGATAACAGTCAAGGCTCCGAGAGGCGCATCTCCAAAGCGCAGCTCTACACAGAACTTATTCAGCATGGATGGCGATACCCAGAATCAATGCAACGTTTGATGAATATTCAAAAGTCCGCCGTAATACTGACAGGCACCTGGGAGTTATCAGATCCGCGTCACGCATTTCGAGATGACAAAACGCCGTCTGCGGTTCACACCGAGGCTGTTGAAGCATTGCTTCAATTGTCACTATTTGCTCTCAATCATCGTGGCAATCTTCCAGTCGCCCCTCATGTCCCATTCTACATTCAGGAACTCTTTTTTAACGCTCAGATGCTACAAAAAATTGATACCAAGCTTATCGTCAGCACCGAGACAAACGACCATTTGGAACGGAGGCCACTACACTCCCAGGTAGAGAGCTTCGAGCCTTCCGGCTTAGGATCTTTGGCAATCACAATGACTGGTCTCAAATTCTTTCCCGTAATTGCTGCAGTTCCTTCTTCTGAAAATCCGCTACGACTTTGCTACAAGTTGCAATGGGAAGCTGCGGTGAGCCATAACGAGACGGGCCAGACAATTCATTCGCCACGTCATCCGATTTCCAATGACGCCGTCGGCATTTTGATTATTTCGGAGTGGTCTCGAAATAATTCTCTCATATCCTCATTAATCGATGCTCTGACTATTCATTTCGAAGGCTTCATCGAGGTTGCGCGGTTTATCGAGGCCGATCCGACAGGGAAGATCTCAGTGGTTCTCTTTGAGGGCGATGAGTTGATGCCCTCCACGCTGACGGAACCACTCCTCTTTCAACTTAAGCGGACGCTGATCGGCTCTCATGCTTGTTTATGGGTTACCAGCGGAGCCTACAAATCCCCGGTCAAGCCCCATGCCAACTTGTGCGCGGGCTTACTGCGGGCTTTCCGCTCGGAGTATGAAGCAAGAGCAGCTATACTAGAGCTGCATCCTAGCTCAGAAATAGGACCCGACGGACAATCAGCTCTGATTCTTTCTGTGCTTGGACGTCTTCTTGCCTCAGAGAACGTCACAGACATGGAATATGCCGAGGAAGCTGGTCAACTTGTAGTTCCTCGCATGGTAGAGAATCGAAAAATGAATCTGGATGTCAGTCACCGGCTGAGACAGGATTCAATTTTTCCACAGCATTTCAGACAACCGGGACGAAACTTGGCGCTTCGTGTCGGAGTACCCGGACAATTTGAATCTTTATATTTCGACGACCAATCTTCAGAACCGCCAAAGGATGACGAGGTTGAAATTCAAGTTTTTGCCAGCGGTATAAGTAGCTCTGATGTTTCCTCCCTTGGGAAGCGATCTTTGACGCACCACTATATTGGCAGTCAAATGAGTGGAATTGTTTCTAGAGTGGGTGCCAAAGCAATACGCTTCTCCGTTGGAGATAGGGTGTGCGCAGTCAGTGAACGAGGATTTTGCACATCTGTTACCTGCAGTTCAGCCAATACGGTGAAGCTACCCCATTGGATGGATATCGAAGAAGCTGCGTCAATCCTTGTGCCGTATTGCACTGGTTTCTATGCCGTGGTTGAGGCGGCAAGCGTCGTCAAAGGCGACCGTGTCATCATCGACTGGGTCGGAGATATGAGTCTTGCCGTGATCCAGCTGACCAATTTTATCGGTGCGCATATTTACGTTATTGTGCAGAGCCAGGAGGAAAGAGATCAAATTCTCCGTATGGACTGCGGGATTTCTGACGCACAGATATTCGACAGTCGAGGTCCTCAGTTTTTACGGGAAGTCAGAGATGCTACCCACGGGAATGGTGCGGATGTCATCATCACCTTTTCTGACTCGGAACAAAGCCGCGTTTCCTCTTGCATTGCGGATTGCGGCCGGCTTATCGAAATAAGGATTTCCGCAGAGGAGAACGCTCCATGCGAGGTGGGATTTACCAGCTGGAAGGATAACTGCACCTTCACCACGGTCAACCTCGAAAACCTAGCTCGTTCAAGACCCAAAGTAATGGAAAAAGTTTTGATAAGAGTGATGAAACTCTTCGAAGATGGCAAAGTCGTCGCGAACGTTCCAGCCGTGTTCGGCATGTCCGAGATACGACAGGCGTTTAGACAAGCATTGAATAGGAGAAACATGACCCCCGTCGTCGTCGTCCCTCGCTTAGGAGAGAAGATTCAGGTACAGTGTCTCAAACCCATAGTCTTTTTCTGGTTAGGTATTGATACTCTCCTCGGGCTTCTTGTCCGAAGCTTCTAAAAACGCTCTGCCATTCTAACTCCGCCCACCTCATCGTAGGTGGCTCCGGCGGTTTGGGACTTTGTATCGCTCGGTGGATGATCCGGAAAGGCGCCCGCTGCCTTGTTCTGCTTTCACGGAGCGGAGGACGAAGCGGAAAGGTACAGGAGCTCATTACTGAGGCTGAATCGCTAGGAGCCTTTGTAGTGGCTGAAAGATGTTACGTCTCAAATGAGGCCGAAGTGCAGCAGTTGATGGCAGATCTGGCAAAGGCTCTGCCACCAATTCGTGGAGTAGTTCACGCAGCCATGGTGTTGCATGTAAGATTGCTTCCCCTGGAGGTTTTCGCCTCTCGCAGTCCAACAAATGAACTTATCAAGCAAAGACTAACGATAAATCTAGGACATACCCTTAGAGAACATGAGCCTTGCCGACTACAAAGACGTCCTTCGGCCAAAGGTCGACGGCGCATGGAATTTACACAATGCACTCGCTAACGTGGAGCTGGATTACTTTTTAGTCCTTTCCTCGATTTCTGGTGTCATTGGCAGCCGAGGACAAGCGGCCTACGCAGCAGCCAGCACGTTTCTAGATTCATTCGCTCGGTACCGTGTCCTAAACAGTCTTCCCGGAACAGCAATCGATTTACCGCCCGTCCTAGACGCGGGGTACATTTCCGAGAATCCCCATAGAAAAGATGCCATTCTGGAAAATTTCGGTGGTCAGGGGCTTTGTGTACGTGAGGTCCTGGCCGTTATGGAAGCAATTCTAGCCGATACCTCGCGCGGGAAACTTAGGGACCATTGTTCCATCGGGCTTGGTCAATTTTCTAGCTCTCGATACCCACTCACGTGTTATATGAAAGATCCTCGGTTCAAGTGTCTGTCCAGTACGGCACACAGTCCACTCAAAAGCTCAGCAGACACAAAGCCCCTAACGCTTGTCACCGAAAGATTGAAAGACAAGTCGTTTGTTGCAGAGGCTAAGGAAATTATCAGCATGGCTATTTCAAGAAAGATGTCGTCAATGCTAATGAGGCCTTTAAATGACATAGATTGCCAAAAAAGCATTACCGCGTACGGTCTCGACTCACTCAATGCCATCGAACTTCGGAATTGGGTTGCAAGGGAGTTGAGCGTCAACTTCCAAGTACTGGAGCTTTTAACTAGCGAGTCTATATATCATTTCTCAGAGATGGTTGTTGAAAAACTAGCACAATGTTAGATTGGGGCGAAGTAATGCAAACTTGGGCATACAGAGTTTAATGCTTCTTTGAGACTACACATTGTGCGGAATCGTTGTGTTTTTGTAGACTTACTTACGTTATTCTTTTATCAAATACTATCAATCCACTGATCCTCGCTAAATCTGGCTTGGTTTCATAATTACTTATCTCCCAGCATGTTGTGTTGAGGAAACTTAGGGCAGAAGTAGCTGACAGCCTGACGCTCAGTAATGACTGAGAGTTCTCTTCTGTCTGCAGTATAGAGCAGGCAAATAAAAGGGCCGTCACGTCATATCTTAATTTCATCGGCTGTAGAATTAATCTTCATATTATCACCCTCTAGTAGGGAGTCGTTATAGATTTGTGGAAGCGATTGACAACTTTGACTCTCATCTGGGCTAGTTTACTTCCAATGTCTCAGGTTAAAAGGAAGAGATTCAGCTCGACCAGGGTGGCGAGGCCGAAATGCCGGAAAGACATCCAAGCAAAACTATAAATTAGACAAACGAAACCCCGCAATGCCCCGCAACAGGAATTGATACTGAGTAACAAGGGATTAATGTCTCGAAATCCCAAAGGCTTTTTGAGTCTGGTTGAAGAGGGCTCGTTAATCGACAAAGTGACGTCCATTTGTATTAACTTAAAGTCAATTCAAAGTCAATACAGAACCAATACTGGTGCTGAGTGTAGTCCCGCCGGTCCAATTGCTTTTTTCGTGCTGTCCCTCAGCATTTTTCGGGCCAGGCCTGGGCAATCACTCAAGACAAAACCCTCTGATAATTACTATAATGAAGAATAAAAACATATGGGTGAAGAGGGAAGATCCGGCAGCTTGTGATATTGCTGAGGACGATACTTGAACAAGCGGTTGGGACGTTTTTGTCCGACTCGTTTGCCAACGGCCCGTTGAGGAGGTGTCGGTATGGGTTGTGACAAGAGTCTCAATCTCAAAAAAGATGTTCTGTCCATTTCTGGTAGACAGAACGCTTGGATGAACTGTATTGATGTTGGTGGGTGCTGAAGATGATGGCGTTCGACTCTCCGCATCTTTGGTCTTCGTTGGTGCTTCTGTCAAGCCCATTGAACTCTCGACCCCGTCTTTGAGACTGGAAGGACAGGAACCATAGGTGAAAACTGTCGGGTAGAGAGACTGAGTTGTTTTAGGGTACGAAGATGAAAGCGGGCCACTCTCCGCTGACCAGATATCCGCATGTGCTGCAACAGTTGGGTAGCTTATAGAACTGGTGCTGAAAATCGCATGAGTGACATTAAACGTTCCCGTGGGCACCGCGGTTTCGGGGGACCAAGGCACAAGGCTATCGTTCTTCTCAGATGTCCCATCGGAAGTCATCCGCTGGGTTTCCGGAGTATCAGTAGGGATGATCGCATGGGAAGCTCCAGAGCAAGTTCTCGCTTCACTACTACCAATATTGATGGTCTGTATTAGGGATAGAATCGTGACTGTGGTTGGGGTTCTTGAGCTGGTGATAACGTCACAGCCACTATCTCTGGGACCAAGGTAAGTAGCTGCAAGTGCAAGCCTTAGAAACAAAGGTAGAATTTAAGGATGTATTTTCAAGAACGAAGGATAAATGAGAGGCAGTAGTATCGGGCAAGGATTGAAAAGCTGGTGTATGGTGTTGGAGCGTGGAACAAAACGATCATGCTTACTTCAGAAGATATACAGGAACGGCGCTCTATATAGGCTGCTCTTCGTGATCTTCGATGTCCTTGTTCCTATCTCGACAGTTGCTCCATCAGCAACGCCGAATTTCCTGTATCCGGCAGTTCAAGATTAATGACAGGATAAGCCACAGCTGAGGATATCTCGCGATGTCTCTTTGCATTTAGACTTCATTCCCATTGCGAATAAACAGACGGACTGGGAAAAGTCAACATTTGCGAAAGTTACAGATGTCAATGGTTCTGGATCATGATAGCGGGGAATGGCATGAGAGGCTGGGCCGAATGGTCCTTTCAATGATTTGCTATCTTCGATGCAGGTAACAGCTCACCAATGATGTAACATCGCGTCAGTTAAGATGATTCATCCCAGCTGAACAGCGCTGCAAATGGTGTTCTGGATTTTTTCAACTAGGAATGAAGATCATCGGCTTCTTAACTTTCTTGGGATGTTGGGACCGAACGGTTCGTGTTCTCATAGTGGAGTGATCACTAGTCGTGATGGCTAGCTAGGATCACGGCAGGACTGGTGTACATTTCTGTATGTCTCCCAAGTTCGGTATCAAGCTAAACCCACAACGTGACTTCGAGAACTGTTTCCAGTACTGCGAAGTCTCTTGTACGGACCGCTTTTTCAAACGTGTATCGTCGAAACAAGAAAACCCAAGAAAAAATCTCACGCAAGAACCGTAAGTAACATACAGCCCGACGAAAGTTTAACATCTGCTATTTTCGTCATACAAAGGCATGGGTAGAGTGGGTATTCAGAGTCTACGGTCAAGAGGTCTCCGGGTTGTAAATTATGGGTGCCTCATAGCATTCGCAAGTTGCTGGAGATTGGACAAGTCCCTTTCTATAGGCCGGGGAGTCTTGATGAATGTGCTTGGTTCCCCAAGTAGACACGCACACTCTCCGCATGCCTTCTAGTTCGTTCAAAGTGGTCTTCGAGGGGCGTTGAGGCGGAATGCAACAGATAGCTTGAGAGTCGACGACTAGATAACATTCAAAAGACAGCGCAAGATCATTGAGATCTTGCAGGCACATATATACCCCTTGGAAAGCCCTTCAAATTGGAGGAGAACAGCATCACAATCTTTCACTGTGTTAACTTACGACATTCAGTTATACCATTGCTATCCAGAAACTTGTCCTCACATTGTTCCTTGAATAAAATGCGTATCTCAGGGAGAGCTGCAGTTGCCGTGGCTTTGGCTTTTGCCCTCGTGCTAGGGTCAGCGAGCTTCAGCTGCGTGGCGCCAACAGGCGATCCTATGACTATTCAGGCCATCGTTATGGTCGAACTAGTTCCAGTACAAGTGAGCGGAAACGTCTACTCCAACACTACCTTGAGCCTTCCCGGAACTATCTTATCAGTCACCAACGCTCCGACTTTCCTAGTGTCGAATTTCGTAGTCACGAACACGGTCACCCACACTTCAACTATGTAAGATTGTACAAATTTGCGTATGAGTTATGATCCGTACTAAAGCTTTGCTCGTATCAGAAACCATCTCTGGGATTTCGGTGGCCCTTACAGTACAGTCAGAGCAGCGGGCCCTCCTGACTCTGAGCCGACAACGATCATTCTTCCTCCCAGTCACGACGATGGCACCGGGACGAAGATTATCTGCACACCTGCTACCACTGCAGATGTTTATTTCTCCGGCCCTTACGCTACCATTACTGCAGGCCAGTGGTCTGGCCCAAGCACAAAGACTTTGATACTGGCTCCCGCTGGTGGCGACCAGCTCGGCACTTTCATCGTTTATACGCCCGGATCATCGGGGCAAGTTAGACCCCAGAGCATCTTCACAGGACCTTACAATACCCTGACGGAGCCCTGGACCGGGAGTACTCCCAACACTGTGATCCTTCCGCCTCAGGGTACAGATCAGACCGGAACTCGGATCGTCTTCAGTCCTACCGTTTCACCTGGTGCTTTCATTGAGTCTTATACGACTATTACTGGTACCTGGACTGGCTCTCCATAGACAACCTTATCCCCGCCATCTCAAGGAAAAGACATGAATGGAACCACTATCGTGTTCACTCCCTCGCCTTCTGACTTTACTTCTTTTAGTGGTTCGGTAACAACCATTACTGGCCCCTGGACAGACACAGTTCCGCCGACCGTCACTATGCCGCCGCAGGAAACGGACACGATCAGAAGCCAGATTTTGTTGACACCTACCTCTGCGACACCCAGCTCCTTCACCGAACCTTACACCACTTTGACAGGGCCTTGGACTGGTACTAGTGCAACCACAGTGACGCTGGCCCCGTCTGGCACTGATGCCATAGGCACTGAACTTGTGCTCGTTCCTATCATCGCTAGTTCGGCTTTCACTGGCCCCTACACGACTATCGCTGGTCCGTGGACAGGCAATAGTTCCTCTACGTTGACCTTTGCTCCCACTGGTACTGGCTCTGTTGGGACTATCATCATCTTTACTCCAGTTGATCCCACAAGTTCTTCCGCTGTGTTCTCTCCAAGTCTGAACACCATTCTGTCTACAACTTCCGTTACTTCATCTGATTTTCCCAGTAACCCAACTAGCAGCAATTCTTTTTCTAATACTTCGTTCACGGGTTCTACTACCCCGCCTTCGTCTGTCCTCACCTCTTCGTCTTTGGAGACTCCGAGTCCCGCCGACCTGAGCAGTTCCTCCCAACCTTTTCCCACTCTTGATTCTAGCTCTGAAGTCCCTTCAGTTATGTCTTCTTCTTCTTCTTTTTCTATGATATCTACAGCGCCTATCACCAGTTCAACACCTTCCCGCACAAACTCCTCTTCTCCCAGTGCGGTAACCCCGTCGTCAAGCTCGCTGCCCGAGTCCTCACCCAGCACGTCAACCAGTACTCCTATCACTATAACCTCACAGAGTTCGACGGTTTCTGAATGCGTTGCCACTGCGACAGGGACATCAGAGTCTTGCAACGTTGCCTTGCCTGGAAGCTGCGGCCAGCTACCCACGGCCAGTGGCCTTGCCCTCGTACCAATTTTGGCATCTTGCACTATAGCACTTGGCCCCTTCGCAGTGGGTAACGTTGCAACATGTCTTGCAACCAGCGTATCCTTGACCACGGCTGGCTCAGACATTGCAACCTGTGTTCTCACCGCACTTCAAGGCCGTTGCATTTCCAGCCTTCCCCAGGCTTGTACCGAACTCCAGCAGTCTAACGGACTCGCTCTCGTCGCCGGTGTTGCTCAGTGCACCCTTGCCCTGGGACCCTTTGCTGCTGGTAGAGCCTTAACCTGTCTTGCAACGGGAACCATCACAGCAACGATCCAGGGCACCAGTATCGTCCAATGTCTTGAGATTGCTCTCGGCCTCCGCTCCGGCATGGTCACAATCATCAACCCCGCTCTTTGCCCGACCACCACCGCCGCTCCCACTCCGTCGGTCTGTGCCACGGTCCCGGCGCCGTGCCATAATCTCGCTTCAACCAACGGCATTGCTCTCATTGCAGCAATTCTGGTTTGCACGGCGGCCCTTGGCGCCTTTGGGGTCGGAAACGCAGCAACGTGTCTTGCTACTGAAGTTATTGGCCCCCTTAGTATCGGACAGGACATTGTAACTTGCTTAGAGATTGCGCTCAGTGCGACGTGCATCTCGACTTTGCCTGCCTCTTGCCTCAACTTGGTAGGTAATGATGCAGCACAGCTGGTTGTTAACCTGCCGCTGTGTACAACTGCGCTCGGTCCCTTCGATGCCGGATCTGCGCTCACTTGCTTGTCCTCGGGCGCCACTAATGGGGACTCGGTCATTGACTGCCTCGACAATTCTCTGTTCCAAACGACGCCCCTCTGAAGAAGTCCGTCTGAGTAAGACAGGATAGTGGCCGTGGAAGACAGCAAGACATGAGCGGCTAGAGTTCTGACCTTTTCATGGATCTGAGACTATTGGGAGGGGCAATGTGTCTGTAGTCGTGTGAATACGTTCTGTTGTCACCAAAAATCTGCATATCGTTCTTTCCAATCATGATCTCTCTTCTCCAAGAGAAGTAGATATTGTCTACAAGTCCCATACCTCAAGGTCGTTGCCAAGGTTAACAATCAAACATAATCTGTGCGACTACTGGACGGCGTGCCAGTCGACCCAATAGGCTAATGTTAGCCAGTTCAAGACAAAAGGGGTATGATAGACGTTGAATAATGCATTATGTTGTTGTATTTAGGGCTCTCATTCATATGCCCCCCATATTCATCTAACATATAAAGCACACCATCCTCCTAAAACTCCAATCCCATGATATCCCTCATGCGCCGTGCCATGCCTTAGTCCCTCAAACTCCCTTTCTCAACCCCTCTGTAACTTCCAATAACATCTTCAAGCCATAGAACTTGGCCACGTTCCAAAACACACCCAAGCGTCTCACGATGTCCGCCCTCCGCACGCTCTCTACCCATTCGCCACTACACGTGCAATGCTCCATGAACTCGTTCATCCGCAGCGCGCCGCACTTCCCGCATTTGAGATCCTGCGTCGTCCACTCCACGACAAATGCCTCCACCCTGGCCAGCAGCATCTCCTCGATGGCATTGCGGTCGTACTCGGCCTCGCAGAAGGTACACCGCCACGGCCTCGTCTCAGGCCCCAGACGCTTCCCATCCGGCCCAATCTCCGGCAAAAGATCCTCGTCACGGCAGAAATCAAGATCCCGCGCCATCGTGCAGCTGTCGCAGCTCAGCTGGATAACCTTCAAACTCTCGCTCGGATTCTGGAACGCGCCTTCCTTGCTGAACTCGCGAACGTCGAACATGGCGAGCAGCTCCTTGCGCAGCAGGCGCGCCTCCAGCGTGATGTTCTTGTCGAGCGAAAGAACCTGCATCAGCGCCTTGACGAGCTCGAGCACAGCATTGCGCGACGAGAGGTGCGTGAGATGCGACCCGGGCAGGTGCGGGAAGGAGTAGTCCTCGGCCAGCTCTGGGTGGAGAAGCTCACGCTTCTGCAGGTTGATGAGGTTGGCGATCTCCTTCTTCAGGGGCTTTTCAAAGACCTTGCCAAGAATGATCTGCCCCTCGGCGCCTTCGGCGAGAGACTTTTGTGGTAACTGGGTAAGACGTGGCGTTGAAGAGAAGTCTCCGTTCTGAGGTCGCTTGAGGTTATGCATGAGCTGGATGAACTCAATTACCCAGTCTTGGAACGTTGGCTGCAAGCGGATGGGTAGGAAGGTGGCCATCTGCCAATGCATGACAGTGTCGAGAGTCTGTTGTTCCGCTTCGACGACCTCCTGGCAGGCTTTGCCTCCATAATTGAACTCGTCGTACCACACCAGGTAATCCCAGTATTCCTTGATCTCAAGGTCGATGAAGTGGAAGAGGGGCTTGCTCTTGATTGACTTGATGATGTACTGACTGTAGGCATAGGCGGTGCCCACCTCGGCCTTGGTCGTCTGCAGAAGCAGACGATTGGAGTTGGCAAAGATGACCTGCGAACCGACACGGCGGAAGTCGGCCATGAGCTGCTGGAAGGCTTTGCGAGACATCATCTGCACATAGTAGTGCAGAGCGCGGTCGTACAAGAAGGAGTCTGGGTTCTCAACCCAACGGACGAGATGCTGGACCATGACGTCCGCCATTGCACTGCCTTTGCAAGCCTCTTGCCACCAACTCTTAACCATCTCTCGCAGTACCAAGACACCGGCGTTGGCGAAGGTACCCTCTGATGAGATGACTTCATCACCTGCTGCGTTACCATCCCCGGCGGGATTGAACGAGATGGAATCCGAACCCTCCAACTCGTTGATCAATGACGAAGTAAGAATGGTGTTGATGGCCAGGTTCCTGACTTCCAAGTCGATACAGACCGAGGAGAACGTGGCAGGGTTATTGATCGCGGGCATCTGGACAGTTTCCAGAGGTCCAGTAATGTCGTCTTTCTCGTGACCAGCGTGGTCCGGCCTGGGACTCGCAGACCACCATAGCACAACATTGTTGTTCTGCAGTCGTCTGGCGTAAGCAATGTCGATGAGGAACCGCGGGTCTTCTCGCTCAAGGTTGCAGAGTGGAACCTCGCCGTACCGTGCAAGGGTAGTCAGGTGCACAATCCAAGAGCCAAGACCAAGGTAATGTCCAACGAGTCGCCTGGCCACGACTGCTTGCCAGCCGAGCGGTGGGAGAGAGCTGTCGGCGGGGTCGTACTTGAGCGGCAGCACAGGGAACTCGCCGAGGATGGGAACGTCGTTGACGAGCATGTTGCGCTGGGACGACTGAATGACCATCATGAGTGGCCGTAGCTCGTCCTTCCTCATCTTCTTGACAACGTCGCTGAGCTCCAAGTGCGCCTTTCGTCGAGTCGTCACTTGTGTAATCTTGAAGTTAAGCTTCTCCTGGTATGTGAAAGAATCCTGCCAGTTGGTGCCTGCCGCTTCTTCTCCTCGTCGGGCGAGAAGCTCGGTGTAGATTCGTGAGATGTTGGGGAGGTCCTGCCCGGAGTCTCTGCCCTTCTGCAGGATGATGATGTGTGCCTCGTCCTTCAGAGTTGAGAACACCCCAAAAATTTGCTTGTCGCCTGCGGTAACGTGCGAGATGTAGATATATGCCAAGGGGGAGGTATCGAGGTAGGTTCTAGGCTTTAAGGGACGCTTGAGACCAAGCAAGTCAAACCCCTGTTCCAGACCCTTACCGAGCACCGCGTGCTGCTGTTCGTCGATAGTACACAGGTTGCCCAACTGAAGCACAGCACGGATATTTAGGGGCAGGTGCTTCTCATACACGCCCTCGACACTTGGGTGATTGAATAACAACGAGAACTTGTCGGCTTCATTGAAGTAGACATCCTCCGGAACAGTTAACTTGAAAAGATGAACAGAAGAATGCCCGTTGGGCAGCGTGTGGTTGACTTGCTCAACCTCGCATCCCGAGATGTCGACATCCGGCATTTCTCCGCTCTTCAGGTTCAAGAATACCTGTCGTGGCACCTTGATCTTGAGTGAGTGGATCTTCGCATCAATGAGGACATGCGCGTTCACAATGCCGGGTGTCTCCGTTGGCTTGAGGTGCAACAACTGCCACGTATTCATGAAGGTCAAGTGAGCCTGCTTCATGAACGTGTTCTGGATGTTATTCTGGTTGTGCCCCCGTCTGTCTCCAAAGAGCTGTCGTCGGCGGATGCGCGCCTGCTTCTGGATCTTCCATTTCTGCTTCTGATATTGCAGGAAACCGATGTAGTCGTCTGAAGGTGAGGGCATTTCCTTGGGCAGGGCGGCGAAGGGGTCTGCGTTCTCGGCAGGCTCGGGGGACTTTCGCTTTTGAGAAGTGGGAGCAGCGGGCTGAGACGAAGCCACCACAGAAGTTACTGGCTTCGGTTTGAGTAGTTGGCTTCCAAAGTCCTCCATATCGGCCGCAGACCGGCCGTTGAGGTTAGTGATGTCTTCCAGGGGCCCCTTGGTAAACAGATCCGTGAGCTTCTTCTGCTTCATCTTGTCGTCCTTGATGTTGATTCTGCGCTGGAGCCAGTCGGGATGCGCGACACGAGGCACGGGGTTCCTGACTTTCTGGAGCGCGGCCGGGATGGTAATGAGTTTCTGGATAACGGATCCCAGACGCTCGAGGTAGTAGTCCCAGTCCAAGAGAGCTCTGGGGTCGGTGTCGGCGGGCTCCTCTTTCAGCCACTTTTTGAGGTAGAAGCGCTTCGTCGTTTCCTCGGCAGAGAAGATGGCGACAGGCACGGCTCTCTCGGTAACAGGCGCGTTTTTCGGCCTTGCGCAGATAATGAACTTGCAGTTGAGACCCTTATCCTTCACCATTTGCTCACCCAAGAAATCCGCCAGACGCTTGGCCGTGGTGATGGACGTCGACTTCTGTGAGCCGTACTCCTCAAGGGTCTTGGACATACTTCTGTTCTCGGAAATGAGCTCCATGAGCTCCTCGTCTGCTAGTGTGGAGCCCTTGCTATGCAAGACATCCAACCACTGGTTGGCGACCTTGGCAACAGCAGCATAGCACTCAGCCAGAGTCTCTCCCTCGAGGAAGAACTTGAAGATTTGCTGTTGGAAGATCTTAATGAGCTTCAGCTCTCCTCTACGCTTCACCTCGAAACCCTTTAGCTCAGCTAGACTGCCGTCATCGTTGAAAACGGCATAACGCTTCTTCAAGTTCTTGTCCTCCTCCTTGGACGTGGGCAGGACCATGGCCTTGTAGGGGCCGTCGACTTCGAAGAAGATGGAGTTGTCGCTGTGGGTCTCGTACTTGAGTGTCTTCGGGTCCACAAGTGTTTGGTACTGGTGGTTTGTAAACTTGGCGTGGACCAGATGGTTCAACATGGTACAAGGATACGAGATGGTAACCTTCTTACCGTTCTTGGTCTTAAAAGCAAAGTTCTCCGGGAAGGTGGCCGGAAGCATACACCAAATACCGTCGGTATCTAATTCCAGGGGGCGGCCAAGGCGCTCAACAAGCGATCTGGCCAGCTGGATGATCGTTGCTCCCGTCAGGCAGGTCACGCCGGCCATTTCCATGGAGTACCACCGTGATCCCTTTCTCATGACATAGCCGTAGAACGAGTTCAAAATGACCTTGTGGGCGAGCTGCAAAGAGTCGAACAGAATAATCATCTTCTTCGCCGCGTCAACCTCGGAAGACGTCGCGCCGGATTGCTTGAGAGACTCCGTCTTGCCCTTCCAGACTTTGGCTTTGCCCTTGTAGTCGTATCGACGATCACGAAAATCTCGGACGGTGTTGATATAAAAGGGGTTCTCGCGCTGGCAGATAATGGCTTCCTTAACAGTCGTCGTGGAGTCGTGGATTTTGTGGTAGACCTTTTGCGAGAAGGTCTGCAACCGCTTCCTTAGCAGGGCCGTTTGCTCGTCCGGAGACAGATCCTGGAACGTCCGCTGCGGCGAGTTCGGCCACTTTCCCGGGAACTTTTCGTTCTCAAGCGCGTTCCTGATCATGTTGTACTCGTCACGTTTCGCCGGCAGGTACTCTCCTCTCCACGCCCACGGCATTCGTCTGTCGCACGTCTTTCCAGGTCGGTTGAAGTCGCAGGCTGCGCAATCTGATTCCTGAATCATAGAATCAGGTTGGAGTCGATTCGTTGTCATAATGTTGGGGTACATGGAAGCGACGTCAAGATGGTAAATCAGGGGCCGCTCACTGCGGTTCGGCGTCTCTTTGAGAGCGCGCAACCGTGAAGCAATTTGCTCCCTGATCTCATCGTAGTTCTCAATGTCGTCCATCGACTTCTTTTCTTCCACTGTGATACTGAACTTGAGCGCAGCGTCCAGGTCCTTCAACAACTCGTCCACTGCACCAGTATCAACTGCAAAATTGACGGGAATATCTGCGCGGAAAACACCTGCTTCGATACTCTCGACGTGGCCACCAACGTATGTTTCTGAGTCGAGCAAGTGACCTTCGTAGAATGCCTCCCTGGGCGAGACGTGTTTGTTGGGTAGCACGATTTCCTGCTGGTAAGCCTGGACCATCAACAGCATCTCGCAAAGAGTACCGGTACCCTTTCGCAACGTGTCGTCGCCGCCCAGGGGCAGAATCGTGCAGAGAGAGAAGATGAACGGGTGGACGTATTTCATGTACAGGTAGTACGTCGCCACGGCATCGGAAACTGAGTACTCGGCCAGAGTCTGAGGGCGTTCGGCGGCGTAGGGCGTCATCAGTTCGGGGTCAAGCTCGTCGGGGTCGTATCCGAGCTTGGCCACCGTGACGGCCTTCAAACCTCGGGATCCTTGAGGCAGATACGAGTCACGGTTCACCCAGTGGAAACAGTCCATGTGCACACTATAACTGCACTTGTACTGGTCCTCGCTGTCCTTCTTCCAGCCGATCTCCTGATACATATCGATACCGTTGACGCTAGCGCGGGCTTCAACAAAGGGCCAATCGAAAAAGTCGCCGTTGTACGTCGCGATGACTGTCGGTCTCGCCTCTTTGATATGTAAGAAGAACCTCTCGAGGACAGCCTTCTCGTCCGGCTCGTTGAAAATCATGAAGGGGCCGGGGTATTCGGGCTTGGGGGTATAGTCGAAGTCCGAGATATCTTCCGAAACGATCTCTCTGTTCGTGATGAGGAAACCCTGCCCATCAATCATGTACGAAATCATCATGACCTGGTCGATGGCGGCATCGGGAAATTTCAGGGGCAGTTTCGTCGTCTCGATATCGTAGGCCATAACTACGGGGTCCGCCATGGCCAACCGGTCCTCGTTGATTGTGACTTTGGTGACGCCGTGCTTGACGTCGATGAAGTACCACTTTCCCACCCGGATGTCTGCAATGGTCAGCTGCATTCTACCCAAACTGTTCACGCAGACCAAACATACCCATATCAATCATTACTCTTACATGGTACGGTACGTCGTACTCTCTAATATCGACAATGAAGTCGCTGGCGTCGGCAAAAGAAGCATTGGCTCGTCTATCGTCATCTCGTGAGTCGTCAAAAAGGTCAAAGTCGCCGTTTGTTCTGGGAATTGTCAGCTATGCGCTCTCCCACCCCACCGCGAGACCGCAAAAACTCACGTATGGACCTCAGCGTATGCGTCCAACGCATCCACGTTCTTCCTGTTCTTGGCCGCAATGGGCATGATGTCTTTCCTCGCCGCCATCAGGTCTTGGACGTTGGCAAACCTCAGCTCGAGGAACGTCCGGCGGTAGCCGAGCAAGTGGTTCGGCATCTTCAGGTCCTCCTTCTCGACCCTCTTGATGGTCTTGACGACGCCGCCACCGGGCACGCGCTTCAGCCACTCCTCGACCTCGCTCTCGCGGCCCTTCTTGACGGCGATGAGGAAGTAAGGGTCATACTCGACCGTGGCCTTGAAGTGCGACCCGTCGTCCTCAATAAAGTAGCAGTCGAGCGCCGCACGGCCGCCCGGTATCCGGTCGTCCTCGACTGACGTCGGCTGCACGTTGACGAGCCACCCCTCCTTGCGCTTGCCGCCCTCGTAGCGCGCGAAGCCCATGTTCTCGTCAATGGCGTGCGCCAGCCGCGTGCGCTCCCACTTCTCGTCAGCCGAGGTCGCTTCGGTGCGACTCGAGGCGGCAAAGGTCCGTGTTGTGCGGCCGGGGCCATGGTAGGCCTGCTTTCCGCCGCGGCGGTAGCCCTTTTGCGGGCGCCGCAAGCTTGTGTTGGGCATTGTTATGTGCGGGTATCGTGTGGTACGTGATGTGTGTCGGCCGGGTAGAATCGAGTCGTCGTTGGAGAGGTAGATCCCCGTCGAGGGACTCTAGTGAAAGGGGACTCTCGAGGGATTCGAGCTGTCTAGCGAGTCATAAGACGAAGAATAGTGAACAACGCCAGGTATCGCAATGGGGGTTCGAAGTCGGCTGTGGTGGGTATCAAGGAATTCTGTTAAGAAAGGAGAAGGTCTGCACGAACAGAAGACACAGAAAGCAAAATGGCGGGTGTCGACCACACCAGGAATTGGACGAGTGGGAGAGTGGGATTTGGTCACTTTGTGTAAGGAGAGCAATGAGTTGCTCCGGGGTTCAATCCAATCTTTACGCTAGAATCGCGGGTCTAGGAATAGGCGGGCCAACCCAGGGCAAATGCAAGCAAAATCAACGCGTTCCCGGCGCGACTTTACGCGACAATGCACGCTTCTGCAGTCGAAGTGGACCCACATCAATTAACGAATGTCTCTCGCGCAGGGCACCCGTGTAGATGCGTGCACGGACCATATGCCCGGCCCAGCAACGGGGAATTCGGTGGACGTCATCTCAGGCCACGGGCAGATTTTGAGTGAAGCTTCCCGGGGGGTTGGAATATGAGTTGAAGCCGACAACCGGATGCTCCCAATCGTCACGCACACATAGCACATAATGTCGCAGGATCCAACAGACAACGCGGCGGCACCGGCAGCGCCTAAGAGGGAGGGACAGAAACTGTACCTCTGGTCCCGGTCCAGCCAGGGACATGTCGGAGAGGGAGCGCCGGGCTCGGAGACGACGACTGCCGCAGCAGCAGCCGGAGCAACGCCGACAACACCGGAGCAGCAACAGAAGAAGCTGGACCCAACCGAGTTCCAGAACAACTTCCCGCCGCAGGAAGGCAGCGCCCAGCAGGGGTATCCGTCCATCACCGAAGCCGTCAAATCCATCAAGTCGGACGACTTCCTCGCCGTCACGAAGACGCCATGCGCGCGCGACGGCTTCCTCACTGGCATTGCCAGTGGTGCGGGCGTCGGAGGGTTGAGATATGTCATGAGGGGTTAGTGGCCACTTCCTTTGCCTTTTATAATTCCATCCTCATGAACAATCCCCTTGTCACTCCCATGATTCACTCAGGCAAGAAGACCAACATCTCACACACGTCTCTAGGTTCGCCCATAAAGGCGGCAAACTGGGCCGTGGGCAGTTTTCTTGTGGGTTGCATCGGACAATATGAATATTGCCAGTACCTGCGGCGACAGGAGCGCATCAAGATGAAGAGGACGGTCGAGGTCTACCAGGAGACCATGGCGGAGAAAAGACGTCGAGAACTGGAGCAGCTCAAGCAGCAGCACGAGCAGAAGCAGCAGGCCGAGGAGGCGGCCAAGGCGAGCCACAAGGCTTGGTACAAGTTTTGGTGAATACACCGCTGCCAGTTGAAAATATCGGTCGGAGGGGGGAGGGGGCTACTGAGGGCCCTTGCATCCCTGTGTATGAATATTCTTTTCCATTTCACAAGAACATCAGCGGCATTGGACACGGTGTGCGTAGTGAGGGAAACCTGTACCATCTTCATCCATTCCAGTCTGGGTATAAAAGAAAGACTATTTGAATCATCCCGTCGCCCTTTGACTCCCATGCCGATTCGTTCCCGTCGTGACTTTGCTGCGTGAGAAAGGAAAAAGAGAAAGCCATACTCGTCATCACCCAAATGACCGTCGCATCCAAATTCAAAAGCGCTCAATGATAGAGTTAGATGCAGTCTTGCGTCTGATGAACACCTGTGCCAAAACGCCAGTCAACGCCTCCCATGACCGTCCTCCGGCCAGGCCGTACATAAAAGGGGATAGATAGCGGGTGTGCCATGTCCCAGCCGCAAAGGCGTGCTCATAGCCGCCGTCCTCATACGTTCGTCACAACCGGATTGTGCTCCACTTCCGTAAAGCGAACCTTTCGCACGCCACCGCCGCCGCTGCCTGATGACTTGGAGTCCAGCTTGGAACCCAGCCCCGCGCCGCTGCCCCGTCTACGCTGGCTTCGCCGAGCCCTGGCCTCGCTCTCCTCCCGCTTCTTGTACTCGGCCAGCTGTAGTCGGCGCTTCTGCGTTCGCGCGTAGGCCATGGCGGCTGTCGGCATGAACCCAACTCCGTTGATGCCCGTGCCGTCGTCGTCCTCATCCTCCGGGTCGTAAATCGTAATTTCCTCCTCTTTCCATGTCAGCGCGGCCCTGACCGGGTCCACGATCTTCATCTCCTGGTCCTCATCTTGCGTCTCGGCGACCTTGCCCTTGCGGCCCTTCAGTGGCGGAGTTCCGGCGCGTCTTCGTCCTTTGGACTTGGGATCCTGCAGCCGGTCGATCGAGGGGTGTGGGTGTTGCAGGTTCGTAGCGGTGGTGGTCATTGCAATGGGCTGAAGAATCTCTTCTGTAGCCGCGTCAGGGCCAATGTTGACCGACTTGGTTTTCGCAACGGGGACCGGGTCGCTCTTGATCTCGGGGTCGGGAATGACGACTGGTTCTGCAGCGTCTGTTTCGGCGTCTTTCATCTCCAACTCTGGAATCTTGACTCTCTTTCGACTTGCGAAAGGGTCGTCGTTGTATCCATCCTGACGGTCTTCCCGCGTCGGGTTGTATGACCCATCTCGGTTCTGTTGCTGGGCTACCCCGCCCCCACCACCACCACCATTCAGCGCCAAACCACGGAACTTGTGGACGACCTTGCTGTGCGGGCTCCCGCTTCCGTCCTCGTCGCTCTTGGCATCGGAGAGCTGGAAGGAGAAATTCGGGGTCGGGTATATCGGGGGCACCGGCAGCTGTTCGTCTCGCTTGCGCTTCGGCGTCGTTGTTGGGGTCGGGAAGGGTTCGGTCATGATTGCGCAGGATGCCGCCGTTGGCGGTAATGGGGTCTGATTCGATGCGGCGCCTGACTCGGTTGGATTTTGCGAAGATTGGTTTGACGACACGAGGCAACGACTGTTAGTGTTGATATATGAGTAAGGTTCGTAAGGTATCGAGTAGATCAGATCTGTGAAGTTGACAAAAGAGACAGAAGGTATTTTCGAGAGGTTGTAGCGGTTTGGTCAAGTGGGTGAATAGTCCTCTGGTCGTGGACAAGTCCGGCAGTTACACTTCGGGCGGCCCTTCCTTAGGTTCCTTGAGGACGGTACAAACTTGGAAAGCCCCCAGACGTCCCTGCGCCTGCCGAGACCGTTGCGCTGGTGCGATAAGCCAGAGACCACAACGCTAAGATAAAAGCTAGAGCCCCTCGGTGAACTGCCAAGTCGTGGAGCTCATCTTCGTCTCATCTCTTCCACTTTCAGCTACATCATCGGCTCAGTCAAATCGGCTCGTTTCCCTGGTACACGGACACTCATGACAGAAATGGATTGCACAAACATGCACCTAATACCAGTTCAGTGAAGGCTAGCGGGCTCCGGAAAGATATCCAGTCTTTGAGCAGTGATTACATCAGGCGTGATACTGCGCTTTTAGCTTTAGAAGGGTCGGTCAATTCCCTGATCACAGGCATTCAAATTCATCATTGATATCATTCTCAAATACTATTTTTTTCATGAAATCATCCAACCCTAGCATGTTCAAACCCGAACAAACCTCCTACTCGCTCCAAGCCTTGTACACGATACGCGTACCATATGTCTCCCCCTTCTTCAGCAGCATCTGGCCCTTCCACTCAGGAACGTTGATCGCGTTCACCCACCGACTCGGCTCGACGCAGAAGCCGCTCCTCTTGCCCCGCGCCGGCGCACCCTCAACGGCAGGCACATTGATGCCCTCACCCGTGTAAAACTGGAATGCGGGTTCCGTGCTGAGCACCTCGAGGTTAACTCCGTTCTTGGGATGCCTCGCGTGCACGTGCAGCTTCAGCGCCTCACCGCGCGTGTCGATGGGCACCGATCCGGGCTTCTCGTTGACCACGAAGCAGTCATCCACCGCGGGGCCGTCGACGCCCAGCTCGAACGGCTTGCCGCCCTCGATACCGGGGAATGGCACGGGTCCGCCCGTGGGAATACCGTTCTCGCGGGGGAGGTGCGCGTTGGTCGCCAGCGTCGCAATGGTGCCGGCAAAGGTCTCGTCGCCCGTGAGGTTGAAGTAGGAGTGGTTTGTCATGTTGATGGCCGTCTCGTCGGCGCCGTCGACAAGCTGCGCCTCGTACTCCATGCCCAGCACGGAAACCTCCTTGCCGTCAACCTTTTGTGTGCCGGCCGTGTAGGTGACCTTGACCTTGACGGTTCCGGGGAAGCCCTCGTCGCCGTCAGGGCTGGTGAGCGAGAACTCGACGCTCTCGCCGCCCTCGAGGCCCTCGACGCCGGGTATCTTGCGCACGCCCACGGGCTTGGGGCCATCCCAAACGAGGGAGCTCCAGGGCTTGAGGCCGCCGTGAAGGTTGTTGGCGCCGTCGTTGGCGGCAAGCTTGTACGTCTTTCCACCGTTGAGCGACTTGAGCTGGGCCGACTCGAGGCGGTTCGCGACGCGGCCGACGGTAACGCCGAAGTAGGGCGAGTTATGCTTCTCGTAGAGCTCCTGGGTCGGGAAGCCCTGGACGATGTTGACACCCTTGACCTTGAAGGACTGGAGAATGGCACCCAGAGGCAGGAACTCAAAGGGGGCGTCGGCCATTGTGGGGACGATGCGTGATGCCTTTTTTGGTGGTGAATTTGGTCTCTAAAGCGGGTGATTTTAAGGCGTTGACTCACAGGGTGCGAAGTTGGTGGCAGAAAATTACGACGACAATGTAGGATTCAAATTATGGGATTGTCTAAGAGAGGGAATATGTCCCTTTATGGTTCCCCTATGGAGCGCAACAACTTTGCCGTCACTGGATGGCATGGCGAAACGTGCAATTCAGGCTATTATTGCTTGTGTTTGCGCTTGTTGGCCGGTGCAGTGGGGGTTTACGAGAGGATGGAGGGGAGAATACCAGTGAAGGAAATGACTGCGTCTGCGGGGACTCCTCGCTCGCGGCGGGGTAAATTGGAGACATAGAACAGGCACGAGGAGCTTGGGTTGCCCAGGAATCCACGCTTCCCCCTCTTTAGGTGCTTTCTCACCACAGACACTGCACGGGAGATCCGCTAGCCCCAGCCCCGAGCGGGCATACTGTCGTCTGACTGGTGCGTTTAAACACGAGCAGCTTTGCTTCGTGTCTCGAGCTTTTGGAGAAGCATAGGTCCGACTTCCGAGGGGGTTGGTGGATGGACACTCGTCAACTTGAGAGGCCCGCTTAAGGGTGGGAGACGAACCGAAAACGGGATCAATATGCTATCACAGGTGAATGAATTAGTTTTCGACATGTTCCATATCGGCGGAAAACCCACTGCAGTCCGATACTAGTGCATTCTTTGCCAGCCATGGGCGACCCCCTGGCTCCAGTTGCCTCGGCCGACATTCCGCGATGGCGCCTGGAAAAGACATTACGCGCGCCACGGTATATAATACAACCTGAAACAAGTGCAATCAGCCAAACAATGCTCCGCGAATAAGTGCAAGGCCCTCCTATAGTTGATACATCAGTCCGACTCCTCGTCGTCGTCTCCAAGAAACGCCAGGTCTGCTCGTGCCTTGCCCCTCGCGCGTGATGGGATGTGTGCTTCCTGTTCCTCATCATCATCATCGTCGTTTTGCTTGACGTTCTCGTCTTCGGAAAGGTCGTCCTTCACGACCCTTGTCTGCTCCGGTTGCCCGCGCGCCTTGCTCCTTGATGATCGGCCTCCTGCGCCCCAGTTTGCATTCATCTCCTGAACTGCCTCCAGATCCGCTTCGAGCTCTCGGCGTTCCTTAATCTCCTTGGCCTTAGCTTCTGAGAAGCGGCCGTCCATGCCGATGTCCTTGAGCATGCCTCTAAGATGCTTGATCTTGGCCTTGGTATTGTCTCCGTATTGCTTCAGCTCGAACCCCCAGATCTTGCGGATGCCACACTTGACCAGCTGAGACTGTAGCTTCTTGACTTCGGCATCGTCAGGGTTCTCCGGTGCGGCAGACGCCTTCTTCTGCTTGGGCGCCTTGCTACCAGCTCCGGCTTCCTTCTTCTTGCGCTTCGGTTTTGGTGGCTCATCTATCACGTCGGACAGCTCGCTGCTTGTGTCGTCAACAGCAGTCTGTCCCTTGTTCTTCTTTTCGGCGGTGGCTTCCGGTTGCTTTTCGGCTGGCTCGTCTTCCTTCGTCTCGACAGAAACTTTGACCTCCTCCTCAGGCGCCTTAGACTTGTCATCTTCTGATTTCTTCTTTTCACTGTCGACCTTCTCCTCGTCGCTGTCCGGCGGCGAGCTCAGATCATCCGAGCCACTATCTTCGGCCTTGCTGGCGCGTCCGTTACGAGCTTTGGACGGCTTTGCCTTGGCGGGGCTCGGCTCAGAATCAGAGTCAATCACGGGAGTGTCCTGCTTTTTCTTCCGTGGCGCTGCCTTCTTCTTTGGTTTGGCCTTTACCTTAGCCTCGGGCTTCTCGCTCTCCGAGTCGCTATCTTTGAGATTCTTGTCTTTGGCGGCAGATACACGCTTTCGACGCTTCGCGGGTGGTGATGTATCGGCTGACTGGCGTTTGCCAGTCTTCTTCGGCTTCACATCATCCTCGTTTTCCGCAGGATCAGGGTCGGGATCGGCATTGCCCTCCATGAGAGCGGTCTGCGTTGACATCAGTCAGGCGGGGTCTAGGAATAACAATGCGCGCGTGTCATGGATGGATGGGCGCTCACAGCAAGCTCCTTGACTAGCTTCTTGCTCTTGTCCTTCCACTTTCCGGATGAGAAGAACCCATCCTCAAGTTCGAGATCCGACTCGACGCGTTTCCGGACAAAATTCACAGTGAGGTTGTCTAAATCCGTCTTGAAGACATCGCGAACGGTGTCGAGGAGCGCCGCCTCAAGCTCCTTGTCCGATGGCGCCATGCCTTCACACAATGACAGGGATGGACTGCTGCTGGTTGTGGCTCCGGTTTGGATTGCGACACTCGCGTATGAGGGTCGTCTCGAAGTGGACAGGGCGTAAGATCCACGGAGAATTGCAAGAGCTCGAGGGCTCTGTCGCGGTTGAGGACGCGTCGAGGAACAATGCTTGAGCGCAAGTAACAAAACCGACGCGGACAGGTGCAGACCAAGCGCAACCGGGGGAAGCTGCGACTGGCTTGTTCGGAGTGGGGCTGTAGTCACTGGACGCCCGCGTCGAACCTGGTCCGAGCTTAAACCATGAACAGCGCCGAGTGAAGACCGGTGAAAATGGAATCCTCCGGAATAGATACAACCGCAGTCTGTTCTAATCGACAGCAGCAATCGCTTGATGCCCCTCGTGAAAAGGCCCAAGGCACCAGTGTGTTATTCCTGGAGCACATCATGGAAATAACAGGCCACGTAGACCTTCTGACCCTACAGTTATGATGCGATTGTCGGCAGTGCAGACGAAGCCATGCAGCTGTTTCAAGACTGCTTTGGTGCTGGATATCCTCCTTCGTGAGGCGGAAAATGTGATGAGCTGCACTATCGCCAAGATCAAGAAACGGAGGAGAATGCAAATAGTTATTTGCACTCTGCACACCGCGCTGTTAACGTGGGTGCATTCTCCACGGTGCTGCTTAGTTGGAATCGGGAATATCTTGATGAATCGAACCCAACATCACTTCAGGACCGCTCCAATTCGGGCCGGGAGCTAAGCCGTTACACCTTGCAAAGAGTCAAGGACATTTTGGTCCGGGGGTTATGGGGCCGTCGATGTCAGTCTGCGGTAGCCAAACGGGGACCTTGTCTAGACTTGTGGGCAAGATGATTGGGCTGGAGCGTTCTTTTGAACCTCTGATGAATCCCATTGGTCGTCGCAACAGTTGAAAGCCGTCGAAACGTCGAGCAGCCGGGGCTTGAGCTCCTTTTCGAGCCCCCTGGCGAAAAGGGAGCTCCCTGGCTTACACCTTTCCTTGAATACGTTTTTGGGATGAAGAATGACGGCACGGTTGCGTCGCTCAACGGAGTATTATTCACCTGTCGAACATGCGACCCCGTTTTGGTTTGTGGATCCACAGGTACGGATATGTGGGAAAGCCTATAACGTGAATCCATGCAAGGCACTTTCCTCTTTCAGAGAGAAAATATAAGGCTCTGAAGAGAAAACATCTGTATGTACCATCGTGAAGGCGAAGCGAATTTTGTCGGGAAGCCCTCCGAAGCCACAGGGCCCTTTTTCGCACGCCGTCTTCAGACAGAGTCGGAGATGTTCAGTACATAGGGCTATTCAGCCACCCATTACGGGGATGGATAGACCTCTGCTGTTGATGCGCCATCATCCTTGCGTTGGCCGGTGGAGCGTCGAGCCGGCCTGAGCTTTCGCCGCCCGCTGGACGCCTGGATTCTTGGGTGGGTGGATGGGAGGAAAATTTCAAGAGACATCGTGAACATTCTCTCTTGTACTGTCTATCTATCACCCGATCAAGTGCCCACTCCTCGGCGCCGGATTCTCCACTCTCTGACGGGTGGCATTGAGACTCTTTAGGTACCGGTACCTGGTTTGTCTTCGTCCATTTGTATAGGTATGCTGTATCTCACATACATAGTACTGCACCAAGTGTGTTGCAAAGAACTGAGGGACATTCGGCTCAGCGGGCCTGCAAAAAAATATCGCTCACATAAAACTTCGGCCAAACTATTTAATTCTCCGGCAGGGTCCTCGGCAACGTCAGTAAAGGCAATCCAAAGAGAACGGGCCGCAGAGACGCGCAGAACGGAGGGGTACGGAAGCAGTGGATGACAGCTGGAAATGGCAAGGAGTAGAAGGACAGGAAGAGAAAAAGAAAAGAAAAAGTGACAGAGCCGGTCGGGATTTCCTCGCAATGACACGATATGCACCTGGGGCCAAAATTACGTAGTGAAGAGTCGCACCGCAGTAACCCCAGCTCGAGCAGCGCCCAAGTCGGCATAAAGGTCGTTCCCTTGTGGCAGGCATTCCTAGCAACCACTGCTTTGTTTTTCTTGCCATTTCAACAGGAACTAATCACTATGTGAGATACACCAGCTGTACGTGCTTCATATCTGTCGCTTTGCCGAAACGGGGCCCCCATCTCAAGTACCTCTACTTCTGGGGAACCCAAGCTCCAGCGTCGCATCCATTGGGTTTGGGGCTGTCTGTCTGTCTGTCTGTCTGTATGTACGTCTGTCTGTCACCTTACGTACCACAGTATTCGCGGTTGCTGCCGGTCTGGATTGGACCAGATCCAATTGCTCTGAGCCGGATTGGCATCCTGCTGCGTCCTTAACACCCTCTCGTCCTCCGTCTCCTGTGCGTCCCACCCCGGCCCATGAAGAAGCACTACGCCTCCCTCTGCCTCTCTCTCTGTCGACAAACCAAATAAGCCCACCACCGATTAGCCGCCGTCTTCCGTCTCTTTCCATCCTGCTGCTTTTACTGCGCTTTCGAACTCCTCCTTCCTCTCTTTCATCCGACCGAATCAAGAGTTTTTTGCCCTGTTTGCCATCTTGCCTCGCCCCCTCCACGTATCTTGTGCTCACTGGCTTGGTTCTCTAAATACTTGGTATTGCCTCCCTCCACCCATTGCGCCCATTCAACCTCACCTTGCTTACGCCTTCGTCCACAGAAGACGAATCTCTCTCCCAAGCTACCTGAACGACGTCCGTGCTGCTCAAGACTTTTGGACGACGACGAAGCTTGGCTCACCCATACATACGTACGCTCCCCTTTTGTGTCTTGCTCTGTCCCAAAAGCTAGCCGCAACCCACCCCTGCACGCCTATTGCGTCGCCGTTACCTCAGCTTCAGGCTGTACTTGATCTTCCACTTCCTTACATTTACCCCTCCATTCCCCCGCAAGCAAGCTCATCCCAGCCCGACTCAGCTAACACCGTACCCTCCCGCCACAGCACCACTAAGCTTAGCTGCTGTGCTCCCCATTTCCCACCCTTCGAACGAACCCTCCGCGAAAGAATTCGCTTCTCTTCTACCGAACACCTCCAGCACCATATTGCCCGCGCAAATCCCCCAAGATGCCTGCGCTCGTCGACGAAGAGACTGCGCCCGGACGCCTCCTGCTGCTCTCCAACCGATTGCCCATCACCATTAAGCGTTCCGAAGATGGCAGCTACTCCTTCTCCATGTCCTCTGGCGGTCTCGTCACCGGTCTCAGCGGTCTATCAAAAACCACCAGCTTCCAATGGTACGGCTGGCCAGGTCTCGAAGTCCCCGAGAATGAGATTGCCGGCATGAAGCAGCGTCTCAAGGACGAGTACGACGCCCACCCCGTCTTCATTGACGACGAGCTCGCCGACAAGCACTACAACGGTTTCTCCAGTACGAATGACCCTCCCCTGCTCCTCGGGGCCTTTCCCAGCCCAGCTAACGAGTGACTTCCGACAGACTCCATCCTCTGGCCGCTCTTCCACTACCATCCTGGTGAAATCACATTCGACGAGAGCGCGTGGGCCGCCTATCGTGAAGTCAACCGCCTGTTTGCCAAGGCCGTTGTTCAGGACGTCCAAGATGGCGACTTGATCTGGGTTCATGACTACCATCTGATGCTCCTGCCCGAGATGCTGCGCGAGGAGATCGGCGACAGTAAGAAGAATATCAAGATTGGCTTCTTCTTGCACACTCCCTTCCCCTCCTCCGAAATCTACCGTATCCTGCCTGTTCGCGAGGCCCTCCTCACCGGCGTTCTCGACTGCGATCTGATTGGTTTTCACACCTACGACTATGCTCGTCACTTCCTGAGCAGTTGCTCCCGCATTCTGTAAAGCCAATCCAATATCTCCTTCCTCCTGGCCACCTGCTAACTTATCCCCAGTGGAACGCCCACAACCCCCAATGGAGTCGACTACAACGGCAAGTTCGTTACTGTCGGCGCATTTCCCATCGGCATCGACCCCGAGAAATTCGTCGAGGGTCTCAAGAAGCCCAAAGTGCAGGAGCGCATTGAGGCTTTGAGCCGTAAATTCAATGGAGTTAAGCTCATCGTTGGTGTCGATCGTCTTGACTACATCAAGGGTGTCCCGCAGAAGCTCCATGCCTTGGAGGTTTTCCTGACGGAACACCCCGAATGGATTGGTAAGATTGTGCTGGTCCAGGTTGCCGTACCTTCACGACAGGACGTCGAGGAGTACCAGAACCTGCGCGCCGTTGTCAACGAGCTTGTCGGCCGCATCAACGGCAAGTTTGGTACCATCGAGTTCATGCCCATCCACTTCCTGCACCAGAGTGTGTCATTCGACGAACTCACGGCTCTGTACGCCGTCTCTGATGTCTGCCTTGTTTCCTCCACCCGCGACGGTATGAACCTTGTCTCGTACGAGTACATCGCGACCCAGCGTGAGCGTCACGGCGTCATGATTCTGTCAGAGTTTACCGGTGCCGCTCAGTCCCTCAACGGTTCCCTCATCGTCAACCCCTGGAACACGGAGGAACTGGCAAACGCCATCCATGACGCAGTCACCATGTCCCCGGAGCAGCGCGAGACCAACTACAAGAAGCTCGAGCGCTACGTCTTCAAGTACACATCCTCGTGGTGGGGCCAGTCCTTCGTCGCCGAGATGACCCGCCTCTCCCAGGAGACGATGCAGCCCAAGACGCTGAGGAACGTCAGCGGAAACGTGGTTGGCCAGGTCAGCAAGGCGCTGCACGGCGTACTTGAGGGTGCTTCGAACCTGGCGGGCAGCAAGGACGGCTCGGAGGAGACGAAGCAGGAGAAGCAAGAAGCATAGCGACCCGTCGTACATTCCACCTTTTTTTTTTGTCTCTACTTTCCTTGCAGAAGCCGTCTTCTCGGACGAACATTTTGATGAAAGCATGATTGAAAGAAAAAAAGAAGAAAAACATACCCACCTCGCTACGACACCCGGCCTGCAAACCACAACGTTTGAAGGAGAGGGAAAGCAAAGATAGTGAGGCGAAATTATAATCATTCAGGTACAAGGCATCAAGCCGGGGGCGGAGTTCCACGGGATATCTTGCGTTGTTTTTGACCGAGGGAAGAGGAAGTTCCGGGACGGTTCACACAAAGAGAAGAATTGTGTCGTACATGACGGCTATCCATGTATTTCGGGTTCGCGTTCGGGTTCAGCATTAGACTATCTACCTATTTGACAAACGCATCCGATTCCAACACAGGGTGGATTGAAACAGACGGGAACTAATCCCATTAGAACATCGATGCATGCCGCGCTATCTGGTCGAGTCACAAGCCATCATCAGACTCGCCAAATCAGGATATTCCAACACGAGTAAACAGAGCGATTTCACAAAGCAAACGAATGGCAACCAAGAACGCTGCACCCGACCTGGGGGGGAAATAGCTGGCTGTGCATGGCCATATTGAGAACTACCAAGCCAACGCACCCGCAGCCCACGTGTTTGCAGAACGCGTCTCGGGATAACTAGAAACAGTTTGTCTCTTCTCCCGGAAAAAAAAAATAAAGAATCGGAAGCAGAAGCGAAAGCGGAAGGCTTCTATGGAAAAGCAAAAAGAAAAGGTGACGTGCTGTGCTGTAATCCCATCCCGTACATCCCCTTCTGTTCCTCCCCGCCATTGCGCAGCGCGAATCGCAACCTGCCAAACGCCTTCGTTGAAATACGTTCCAACATCAAAACATGAAGCATGACAAAAGTAAAGAAAGTTCCTGTACGGTTCTCCTTAGTAAGGGGACGCCACAATGTCCTCCTTGCCGAGTTTATAACGACCGCTCTTAGGCGTGCCAATACGTCCAGAGTCTCTACGACCCATGCTGAGCTGCGCAAAGTTACCGGCAATGCTCTCGCGGGTGGGGCGTTTTAGACCCTGCTTGCCGACCATGTTGACCTCGTTGGGTAGGGCGACGATGACGTTTTTGTCTGTTCCGAACTTGAAGTCGTCGGCCTTGACCTCCTCAGCGTAGCGCTTGATGCGATAGGCAGCTTTGGCACCGCGAAGGACCTTCTTCAAGCTCCACTCAACGATGTACGGACCGGTGGCTGTAATGATACTCGTCTCCTCGATACCCTCACCAGTGTTGAAGCGCGCCGGCGTGAAAGACACGGGCTTGCCGGTTTCGTGGGCGAATTGAGCGACGTGCTCAGGTGTAAGAGCCAGACGGCGTGGCTGAGGCTTGTCGGTGGCAGCAAAAGACTTCTCGAAACCGAGCTTGCCTTCGTTCTTGCCAGACTTCTGCATCGCGTCGATGAGCAGGATGTACGTCCGGCAGGTGGCAAGCACCCAGCGACCGTCAGCAGACACATCGAGGCCGAGAATTGCCTCACCAAGAGCTGGAATATGGGTCTTGGCATTGATACCCAGACGGTCGAAGAGACGTACGTCACCCTTGTTGGAAGCCACAGCGATGTAACCCTTTTCGGTGGTGGCGACCGCCGAGAACTCGTTCTTCGAGACGTATTGCTTCAGCTGAGAGTCGACCAGCTTGTTGCCGGACAAACGGGGATCAACACGGTAGAGTGCATTCTTCGAAAGACCAAGGAAAGTGGGTTCGTGGGTCATCTGAGCGAACTTGTTCTCAGGTGCGAAGTTGAGGACGGGGATGTCCTCGTGAACGTTCCATTCGTCGACGACCTTGCCGTACTCAAGATCCATGCGGTAGAGCTTGTTGGGGTCCTGCTCGTTCTGCAGGATCATGTTGCGATCCTCATTGTGAAGCATGACCTTCTTCGGGCTGAACAGCGTGCCCTTGGGGGTCTCAACCTTGGAAATGTTGGTAGAGAACTCAAGGTTGTTGTTTGGCGTGTGCTTGAAAACACCAATCTTAGATCCGCGCACGACGAAAGAGCGGTCGTGCTTGTAGCCAACAGCAAGTTGGGAGTTGACATTGCCATCCTCATCCTTGGTCTCAATGTCATCCTCCTCCTCGTCGCTGTCGTAGTGCTCGCTGCGCTGCGCATCTTCTTCGGCGTCTTCGTAGTCCTCTTCTTCCTCTTCTTCTTCTTGTTCCTCCGGGGTATCTTCCATGGTCAAGTCGTTAAAGGCGTCTGTGACGTACTCTTGCTCTCTCTCCTTGATCTTCTCCCACTTGGTCTCGTTCAGCTGCTCCCAAAGCGCGCGGAGGAGGGCGTCCTGGAAACGCTCTAGCGTCGGCTGGTCCTTGAATCGCAGCAACCAGGAGTATGCTGAACCATCAGGGGAGAACTGGTTGAAAATGAAGGACAAGAACTCAAAGTTGAAGACAGGGTTGATGTCGGCGACGATCGGAATGCCAAGCCACGCCCGGTCCTCGGTTTCGATCTGTAGCCAATATTCCCATTTACCGACCTCTGTGACGGTAGCGGTGACAGAACCGTCCTGCTGGACAAAAGAACCGGACGGGAAGTCGAAGAAGTGCAGCTCAGCGCTCTCAGCAGCATACGTGCTGAGGGCTGGGGGGGCCTCGGCAGCCTTAGGCGGGCCAGTTGCCCTGGTCTTCTCAGGCGTGACAGGCATCTTTCTGGGCGTCTTGACTGGAGTTTGGGCAAAGGATTGCTCGTCCTTCTTGGTAGGTGTACCGACCGGGCTCTGCGGCACGAAAAGGCCGTCAGCTGACTCTATCGACCGTACAGGTGTCGGGCTATGAATCGGACTCGCGGGGGGTATAGGCTGCTCGTCCTGGAACTCGAACTGCTTGAGATCGAAGTCGGAGGCGGTTGTGTGCGGCTTGCGATACTTGCGCTCGTACTGGCACTCTTTTGCGATGCGCTCGAATTGCGCAACTTGACCAGAAGACACAACGTTGTCGCAAACGAACTCGTAGACGTCTCCGGTGTCACCACTCAGATCCCTCCAGGCGAGAACCTTCTCGGAGCCTTCCCGGATCTCGATGCGAAAGTGGAGAGCCTCGTCGAGCAGGAACGTCTTTTCGTCTCTCTCGGCGGCGGCAAGTGCGTCGATCTCGGCGTCCTCTCCTTCTTCCTCGGCCAGAAGTTCAGCCTCGCCTTCCTCGTAGACTCTCTGTACCACAAGCTGGTACTGGAAATCCTGTGCGGTGCGTCGGATTCGGGCAGCGGCGTCCTTGAAGATAAGTTCGGAGTAGCCCTTGGGCGAAAGGGGACGGACGAGGTACAGCTGTCCTTGGGGTAGTTCGATAAGGGATTCTTGGTTGCTAGATCCAAAGATGAGTTTGCCAACTGAGAAGGGGAAATGTCAGTATAAATATGTCTCGTGGGGGTGGTGCGAAAAGTCGATAAGTCGGAAATCGTCAATCCCTGGTTGCGAAGTGGTGATGACGAGGGAGGCCTGGCCAACGGCTCACATGCGCCTCGCTGTCGATCGCGCAACAAAGCAAAGAGCAGCAGTCATCAAGTGAGAGGGAAATGGCGGGGTAAACTTACCGTTTCTGAGGACAAACATTTTGAAGTTGGGGCTTGTTTTGAAAGCAAGTTATTCGTGGGCGAGAGCTATTGCGGGTGTTTTATAAATCTCTGCAAAGCTGTCCCTTCCACTGGGCTGAGAGGAAGGACAAGGAGACGGAGAGTCCCAGACCTTGGCCACGAAACAGAAGTGTGATCAGGCACCACGGAAGAAAATGCGTCATAAGAAAGCAAGGTCGCTTTTTGGGGGGAATGGTTCAGATGATGGAGGGGTGAAATGGTCTGTGGCTGTGCACGTCCCTTTTCCTTCGCTTTTTCTTTGCCACGGCAACACAAGGTGCCCCTCCAATGTTGCGCCACAGAGCCGGGGTATCACGTGGGGCACCCGACAGCGGCCGGTCTAGGCCCGGGACCCTTCTTGCCTCCGCTCCCAAGCACCAAGAAACGGCTTCAAGCAACAGGAAACAGGAGGGAGGCCTCATTAGCCGAGCCAATGTCTGCGACGGGATGAGACTCACCATGTAGATGCCCGAGAACTTGCCTTTGCTGGCTTGTATCAGCCTCTTTTACGGACTTTGAATGCAGTTAGAGACTGTTGGCATGGACCGAAAAGATGAAGGTTGTTGATAAACCTAGGACAGTGCTTCATAATGTTGTGGACATTGTTTTTGGTGGATTCGTTGGTGTTGGAGAGTCTAGAAAGGAACATGAGATGCCAGTGCGCACTTGAGGGAGCCAAATGGCCTCTGGTGCTACGTTTAGTTGTCTCACTCAGTCTCTCTTCTCTGGTCGCCTTGTCTATAGCGTTTACTCTATTCTCTCTCAGCCTCTTAGTCACTGTGGATACCGTAGTGACAAGGGAGAGTGATGGGAAAGTACGAGGATAAGAGGTGAGAGCGACGTAATCAAGCAACTGTAGCCGTTTCAAGTGATCATTTACAAAAGGAGTACTGGATGAAGCTTATGGTACTTCCAAAAATTAATAGCTAAATGGATGTCATTTCCCCATCAGGCCTAACGCCTTACTTGATGACAATTGATTGCAGGGTAAGATAACAAAGAGCCGGGATAGTAACTTAGCCATGCAACAAGGGTGTACTGGCACTTTATATTTTAATACATGTTAGTCGCAGCAGCCTACTCATCTCGCATAAGGCATTGCGAGCATAGACCGTTAAAGCAAAGATACAAACCAACAGGGCCGGAATAAATCGACAAAACGAATGTAAGAGCATAATGCTACCACACTTGAAAGAACAAAGGAGTTACAGCTCGTTTATAGCTCATCGGCAACTGGCGCTTCCTTCTCACTTTGCCCAAGGACATCCTGTGCATTGTCTGTTTCAACCTTCTCTAGCTTCTCCTTGGCATCGGAGAAATCATCAGCAATCAACTTGGCAATGTTCATGCCCATCAACGAACTGGTCTCCATGCAGGAGATGAAGCTTTCGATACCAGACAGATAATAGAGGCCATCCCTCAAGATAGGATCCTGGAAAGTCACGCGCGGGTACTCAATGGGGTAAGAATTGAAAACATGAGGGTGGTACCAAGAAATGGGGTCAACGGTGCGCGAGCTGCCCTTTTCGGTCTTCTGTGCCGGGACAATGGACTTTGGAACCTCCACACCAAGCAACTTTGACAAGAACTCTGCGGTCACCTTCTCAGGTGAGAAGATCTTGTATATGAACTCATCCTTAAGAGTGTCTGGGTTCGTGGCAGTTCTCAAAGTGCTGATGGAATAGAAGCCCGCTTTGCCAGCGCCCTCGGATCCGGCCTTCGAGTCGTCATTGGGGTTGAGCGTCGTCAAAACCGAATCCGGGGCCCTGGAACCAGCTTCTAGACCGAAGTACTCTGGGCTGATGCGAAAAGGAGAAGCAAACAGAGTGACATGAAGCTTGGTATATGGGATCTCGTCGATCTTTTTCTGGAACAGGTCTTTCGAGACGCTGATGTCGCCATATTGCCAAGGAGTCGCAATTACAATATTGTCGAAGGCGACCGGGTACTGGTCTACCTCACCATTGGCCTCAGAGTGAGCACTCTTGGTGGAAAGGAGGTACTTGGAGCTAGAAGGACCAGACTTCACCATAATGGAGGCCACTGATGTATTCTTTTGCACCGTGGCATTGCTTCTGTGGAGCATAGTCGCGAAGATCTGCCAGTTCCCGCCGATGACCTGCTTGGCACCCTCCGGCGCGAGGGAAACCATGGTCTCAAGGCCGTGGATGTGCTTCAGGTTTGACGCATAGTTGACGCGGGTTGCTGCCTGGATGATATCATGGGCGAAGAGCTCGCCAATCTGCTAGGAATTAGTGATTGATAAGTATAAGTCATATAGGGTATTGTATGTACCTCGTTGTTGGCAAGGAATTGTTCTCCTGTGACTGAGGTTGCTTTCAACAGGTCCAGTTCGAAGACCCTCTGGGTGAGAGATCGGAAAGGAAAGTGAGGCTTCTCGTAGAGCTGCAAAAAGGTCGCAACGGTCGACTGTACGAGTTTCTGCGCTTTATAAGGGGCCGTGCCGTACTTCCAGAAGAGCTTGGCCAGGTTCCACCACTCCCAGGAACTGTCGTCCTGAGTGAAGACAAACTTCTCCCCATCCCAGATACCCAGGAAACCATCGCTGCCGGACTCAGGCTCCTTCAGGGGCAGGCCAAAGTTGAGACTGGCGTTGTACAGGATGTGGTTGGCCTCTATGAAGATGGAGGCGCCCAGCTCGACAGGCTCGAGCGGGTTGCCGTAAGCTTCTACGGTCAAGGTGCGGCCGCCGATACGGTCGGTCTTCTCAAAGACGGTGATGTTCACGGCAAGCCCCTCTGCCTCGGCAAACTTCTGAAGGTAGTATGCTGTGGATGAGCCACCAGCGCCAGCCCCTGGATGCCATATTAGTACTTAGTGTTGTGATGCCAAGCACGTACAAGCTCGGCGTGATGCCGGAGGTTCGTGATCATCAGATATCGGGCCCACGTTGTGTATACATACCAATGATGGCGACTTGCTTGACGTTGCTCTCGGGTGCGACCTGCTCAAGCTCGGTCGCAGGAGATGCTGAGTGTGTCAAGCTAAGCGCGGACAGCACAGCTGAGAGCTTGGACCCCCACATCATGTCGGGTAGATAGGCTGACCGTGTTGAATCGATGTATTGGACGAGTACAAGCAGTGAAGACAATGGTTGTAACAAAGGAGCGAGGAGGAAAATATGCTAGGTAGAAGCTACTTGAGGCACGCTTGGAAGATGAAATGACGAAAGGAGAGCATGAGATGGGTTCGTAATGGACATGTTAACGGGAAATCCCCAAATGAATTAAACTCAGAGTGAGTAAACAAACCGCCGCTTTATTCGTGCTCCAATGTCACCAGGGGGTGAATGCTTCACTCAACTAACTCCTATGCATAGACAGGGAGAGGAATGCAACATAAATCGTGGAAAGGACAAAACAAATTGCCAGTCGCGAAAGATTTTATTGAGTTATTTAACCAACAGACTTTTTTTTCTTTTCAATAGCTGGAAAGAAGCAAATTACAAGAGTCTGGTGGGAGGCTACCTCATCTGACTTCGACGAGAGCCGTCACTCAGAACACGTAAAGCAGCGGTTCAGTCTCCAGGTAGAGGTTTCATTCTGGTGGTCCTTTAGGGGACCCCCAAGTCCCTAGGTCCCTGGTTCCCGCACTTAGCATGCAGTCGCCACTAGCCACTAATGACGCACGGATCAGGCTCGCTAACGGAGTTCGCCCCTTTGATCTGATAATACTTCTTAAATTAACCCTTATGCGTCAAACAAGTACTTCTCTGAACCGAGCATTAGCATCGAATGCCAGACACCTGGCGAGCCAGCACCTTCCACCAGCCCCTGACCGCCTGCCACCTCAAGGCAGAAAAAAAGTCACCACCACAGTCCCGCATCTGAAGCTCCCCGGGCCAGGTCAACCTCGAGAACACTCCACGTCTGGTCGCTAATCCAATAACCTTACCGACCGATACCCCCTCACGAATCTCTCGACGACCTCTAGCCAACATGTCTGCGGCGCAACTGCTCAACCCTAAGGCCGAATCGAGGGTGCGCACCCCCCTTTTGCCGACGAGATTGTTTGTAATGCTAACAACCCAATAGCGGCGGGGTGAAGCCCTGAAGGTCAACATCAGCGCTGGTGAAGGCCTTCAGGATGTCCTCAAGTCCAACCTCGGCCCTCTGGGCACCATCAAGATGTATGTACAAAACCAAACTTACCTACAAGACTACTCACTAACAATGTTAGGCTTGTTGACGGCTCTGGCCAAGTGCGACACACTACCCCTCTTCCCCTAGATACTTGCTAATGCGCGCCGATCTCAGATCAAGCTGACAAAAGACGGAAACGTTCTCCTGCGAGAGATGCAAATACAAAATCCTACCGCCGTCATGATTGCCCGAGCTGCGACTGCACAAGATGATATCTGCGGAGATGGCACGACGTCGGCTGTTCTGTTGATCGGAGAGCTCCTCAAGCAGGCAGACCGATACATCTCGGAAGGCCTGCACCCTAGAATCATTACGGATGGTTTTGAGATTGCCAAGAACGAGGCGCTGAAGGTGCGCATCACGCGAACCAACAGACTTGGGAAATGTCACTGACGCATAATAGTTTCTCGACAACTTCAAGCTTGCCAAGGAGGTCGACCGCGAGCTGCTTCTTTCCGTCGCCCGCACGTCGCTGTCCACGAAGCTCAACTCCAGCCTTGCTAGCAAACTTACCCCCGATATCGTCGATGCCGTGCTTGCGATCTACCAGGCCCCGGCCAAGCCCGACCTGCACATGGTTGAGATCATGAAGATGCAGCACCGCACCGCCTCCGACACGCAGCTGATTAAGGGCCTTGCCCTCGACCACGGTGCCCGCCACCCCGATATGCCCAAGCGTGTTGAGAACGCCTACATTCTGACGATGAACGTGAGCTTGGAGTACGAGAAGTCCGAGATCAACTCTGGCTTCTTCTACTCCAGCGCGGAGCAGAGGGACAAGCTGGTGGAGAGCGAGCGCAGATTCGTCGACGCTAAACTGAAAAAGATCGTTGAGCTGAAGAAGGAAGTTTGTGGAAACGACCCCAACAAGAACTTCGTCATCGTCAACCAGAAGGGTATCGACCCTCTGTCTCTCGACGTCCTGGCAAAGAACGGCATTCTCGCTCTGCGTCGTGCCAAGAGAAGAAACATGGAGAGACTGCAGCTCATCTGCGGTGGTGTTGCACAGAACAGTGTCGACGACCTGACGCCTGATGCTCTGGGATGGGCTGGCTTAGTCTATGAGCAGACTCTGGGCGAGGAGAAGTACACTTTCATTGAGGAGGTCAAGGACCCCAAGTCCGTCACCCTTTTGATCAAGGGTCCCAACGCACACACCATCACTCAGGTCACCGATGCCGTCCGCGACGGTCTGCGCAGTGTCTACAACATGATTGTCGACGGAAGTGTTGTTCCCGGTGCCGGTTCCTTCCAGGTTGCTTGTGCGGCGCACCTCAAGAGTGATGCATTTGCCAAGACGGTGAAGGGCAAGGCCAAGTGGGGTGTTGAGGCTTTTGCCGACGCTCTCCTGATCATCCCGAAGACACTGGCTGCCAACGCTGGTCTTGACATCCAGGATGCTCGTAAGTACCCCGTTTTTATCACGCAAGACAAACTGCTAACATGTCACAGTTGCTGCTTTGCAAGATGAGCATGCGGATGGCAACGTTGTTGGCCTGGACTTGGCGACGGGTGAGCCCATGGATCCCGAGCTCGAGGGCATCTTTGACTCCTTCAGAGTACTTAGAAACTGCATCGCCTCCAGCTCAAGCATTGCATCCAACCTGCTCCTCTGCGACGAGCTTCTGAAGGCGAGACAGATGGGCAGAGCAGGAGGTCCAGGCCCTGGTATGGATGGCCCCGAGGAGTAACGAATTTGATAGGTTCCCATGTAAAAAGGCATTGGCACGGTAGACAAAAGGCGTTGCTCTTGGACCTGTCAAACTGAGCAATGGAATGATATCCAATCATGAAGACTATGCGGCGTACGTTTCGAAAGTGATGTGATATTAAGCAGTCAAAAGCTGAGACACGGGGTTGGTGGTTACCCCTCGCCTGAAGGAGGGCGACAGATGAGCGATAAGATAAGCCCCGCATCGAAATATTTTGAACAGGCCAAAAAATCTTGACCCCACGTAACCAGCCCAACCCGAGTAATCGCAAAGCAAAGCACGTCAAGCTTGCGGAACCATGGCAGACTACGACAGTGATTCCTCCGAGCAGGAGTTTACTGAGACCAATGTATTACTCGGTTATGCCACCAAAGATGCCGACGAGGACACTATCAGCCGCCTCGGTGGCCAACCAGTAAGTCTTTCGCGACGGGCTTCCCACCCCGCCAACCAGCAATCGGGAGGCATATGCAGTGAGTGACTGACTGACACGCCATACACCTGTAGGAGTGGCTGAACCCCGAACAACCCGCCTCAGCTGCCCTCGCGCGCTGTAAAGTGTGCAACGACATCATGGTCCAGCTCTTGCAGCTCAACGGCGAGCTCCCCGAAAAGTTCCCGGGCCACGAGCGCCGCCTCTACGTTTTCGCGTGCCGCAGGCCGACATGCCGGCGCAAGCAGGGCAGCATCCGCGCCGTGAGAGGTGTCAGGATATCCAAGTACGCCCCCGCAGTTGGAGCGAAGAAGGCCGAGACGAAACTTCCGAAGAATATCGAGGAGGAGCCGACAAAGATCGACGGTCCTGGCCTCGGCAGCGCGCTGTTTGGCGGTAGTAGCGGCGGTTCAGACGCCGCAAACCCATTTGCCAGCAATGCCAACCCCTTTAGCACGGGGGCTTCTTCGAGCAGCCCCTTTAGTACCGCCGCTCCATCGTCGAACCCCTTCTCCAAGCCCCCCGCAGAACCTAAGCAGGCCGAGCAAAAGGAGGTTGAGGATCCGGCAGCATCCCTCCCTAAGACCTTTGCCGAGACCCTCAATCTCAACAACCCGCAGACCCCCTCCGGCCCGCCCCCTCCACCGGAGCCCTGGCCCACGGCCGACGCCCTGCCAAAATCCTACCCGCTCTCTTATCTCGCGGACGCCGAATTCGAGACGCTGGACCCGGAACCTATGCCGGTGCCACAGAACGCGCGGATGGAGGTCGACAACGACGGCGGTGCTGGTGCCGCCGGCGGCGATACGAAGGACGTCTTCGAGTCGTCCATGGACGCCGTGTTCCAGAAGTTCGCGGACCGCATGGCGCAGAACCCGGAGCAGGCCATCCGCTACGAGTACGCCGGCGCGCCGCTGCTGTACTCCAAGGCCGATGCTGTCGGTAAGGCGCTCGGCGGCGGTGGAAGGATGCCAAGGTGCGGCAACTGCGGCGCCGGAAGGGTGTTTGAGGTACAGATGACGCCACACGCCATCACAGAGCTCGAGGCCGAAGAGCTCTCGCTTGAGGGCATGGATTGGGGTACGATCATTGTGGGGGTCTGTGAGGCGGACTGTCAGCAGAGAGGGGTTGAGGCCGGTGAGGCCGGGTATCTTGAGGAGTGGTGCGGTGTTCAGTGGGAGGAGCTCGCGAAGCGATGAGCATTGTTTCACAACAAAAGGATCGGAAAAGTAAGCAAAATTTTTAGGTATCGTTACGACAAGTGGAAATGATCAAGGGTTCATACGACATCTCAAATTTTGTGGCATGTCTCATATTCAGGGATATACTCTATGGTTCCCCAATTCCAAAGTCACAGTGAACGCCGGTAATTTTGCCGCCATGCTCTCTTCCAGCCCTAACTCCATTTACGGAGCTATTAGCAGCCAAGGGGAATATCTCGCCCTTGCTCCCCCTTCCCTGTTTCTCTTCCTCTCACCTGAAAAACCAGCAGCAGTCTATAATGTACTGATCTGTTTCCCTTTCTTTACACAGTCTCCTCCCATGATCTCCGGATAACCCTCGAGAACATGTCGACGTTGACGTCCTCCCTGATCTCCGACTTCTTGGCCTCGTTCTCGGTATTCTTGGGAACGGTAACGACGCCGTTGTCACCGACAGTCCAACCGGCGACCTCAGTGACGAACTTGGCAGCGGCGTCGGAGTCGAGGCCGAGCCACGACTCGAGCTGGGACAAGCTGACCTCGCGGAAGGCCTGGGCGACGAGGTTGGCGATGTTGGTACGGATGAGGTCCTCGAAGCCGGAGATATCAGCGATGAGGTCGGCGCAGAGATCGTCGCCGTCGATTGTGTTCCAGAAACGAGCGTACTCAGAGCCCTCGAGCTGGGTGTTGAGGGTGCGCAGCTTGGCGACAGCCTCGGCAAGCTCGCCCTGGGCAATGGTGGACGGATTGATCAGGTGCAGGGCGAGACTGAACTGCGGTGAGGGGAACTGGGTCATGGCCTTGACGAGGATGTTGGTAACGACCTCATCTTTCATGCGGTCGGGGTTGAGCTGGTACCTGTAGGTAGAGGAGCGCGAAGGCGCAATGGGTCAGCAATGCAGTTCCATGACGATCGCGTGCTGGTTTGATATTTGAAAAATGTTTTCCGGTTTCGTTCAGGCAACACCATAAGCTGACTTCAGTTGCGACCGAGAGGTTCATGACGGAACAGCCGGTGCATGTCAGGTAATAGGAAACGTTTACATGATCATCATATAACCGGCGCAGGACCACGAGAAAGGGTGCCAGGCCGACTGACAGCGTATATAAAAGACGCGCAGTGGCAAGGTATATCGGGAAGGAGGGCGACTCACAGCTTCAGGAGTGTCCGGTTCGCATTGCAGTCGCAGTACTTCTGCTCGCACTGCTCCTGCAGGTAGGCCTCGAGGTTGACAACGGCCTCGGGGTTGTAACGCTCCAGGCCATTGATGATGTTGACAATGTAGTCGGGCCGCTCGGGCGGATCTTCGCCGTTCAACATGGTTGCTGGTTTTGTCGGCGTGGGGGGGTGTGCGAGAGGAGTGGTGGTTTTCGAGGTTCGGCGGGTTAGGAGAGGTATCGTGGAGGGGGGGAGGACGTGGAAGAAATCGGTGCCGCTGGTGGGGCTTGGGCCGCCCTGGCGAAAGATTTCCAAAAGTTCGAAGTGCGATGTTGTGTGGACAGTCGCTTGGGTCGTCAAATGAGGTTTAGCGCCGGAAAAAGGGGAAAGGTGTGCCCGGTTTTCATCCCGTGATAACTAAGCTGTTGCTGGGACATGGATATGCACGGACCCTTTCGTTTGGATGGCGGAAGCAGCGTCGTCATTGACAAAAACGTCTTACAGGGGTGAGCTATCGTAGTGAATGAAGCTACCAACTTTGAACATTATGAAGTGAAGCTGCCGCTATACCGTTTTCATTTCTTTAGGTTTCGCCAAAGTCACTCGCTTATAATCATCTCGGCATGTTGCCCTCTCTGAACTCGGCTCTCGTCTGATATCACCGCTACCATGCCAAGCCCAAATAAGAAGAGGAAACTCAACGACCAGTCCTCGTCCGGAGTGCCGTCACGGGGACTGGAATACTTCTTCTCGAAGCAAAAGCAGAATGGTACATCGACACCCAAGGCAACTCCGGAGTTGACACCAGAGGCTGCACCAAACAGCTTGGGCTCGAGAGGTCAGCAACCGGAGTTGACAGATGAGGAACTTGCACGGAAGCTGCAAGCAGAATGGGATGCCGAAGTACACAACGAAAGGGCAAATTCAACGCCGTGCCCGGAGCCCGTAAAGGAGCCAAGTCCGCAGTTGCAATCAAGTAAGGCAGTACAATTCACCGAAGAACAACCCGCCGTTGATCTCTCATCGACAACTACCGTGCTCCCGGCGGCGCCGAAGACAAACACCTTGACACTGTCTTCTGTGGCCAGCGCCGAAGACGCCGTCTCAACGACTATTCCTCTGGATCAAAGCCCTCTGACTTTTGATCCGTCAGAGTTCGTTCCTCAGCTCAAGACACACTGGGCTGCGGAGGGCGGCCATGCATCCTACGCCTTCCTGACCCGATGCTTCATCCTGGTAAATGCAACGCAGAGCCGCATCAAAATCGTGGATACCCTTGTGAACTGTATCAGGGTCTTGATCGAAGCAGATCCCGAAAGTTTACTGCCAGCTGTTTGGCTCGCGACCAATGCCATTTCGCCCCCTTACATCTCCTTGGAGCTTGGCTTAGGGGGTTCGGCAATCTCCAAGGCGCTCAAGCAAGTATGTGGACTAGACAGTCGGGCGCTAAAGACAATTTACGACAAGTATGGCGATGCGGGAGACGTTGCATTTGAGGCGAAGAAGAAGCAAAGCTTCACTTTGCGGAAGCCGAAGCCTCTGACGATCAAGGCTGTCTATCAGTCGCTAGTCAAAATTGCTGGCAGTCAAGGTCAAGGAAGTGGGGAGGCGAAGCAGAGGATCGTGGACCGACTTCTACAGGATGCCCGGGGCGGTGAAGAGAGTAGGTACATTGTACGGACGCTGTGTCAGCATGTAAGTCTTGCAGTCCTCCTGTTGTTCTGCTGACTTGCTGACATGACAACAGCTACGTATTGGTGCTGTCAAAACTACTATGCTGATCGCCCTCTCCCGGGCCTTTCTGCTCTCAAGGCCCTCAGGAGCCGAGTTTCCCTTGCGGTCAACGAAAGATCTCCAGAGATTGAAAAAGGAAGAACTGGCTGAAGTATGGAGTAGGCCGGAAGAAATCGTCAAGGCTTGCTTCGCGCGACGTCCCAACTACAACGACCTCGTGCCAGTATTGTTGGAAATCGGCGTCTGTGATGAGCTGCTACTTCGTTGCGGTTTAACCCTTCACATCCCCCTACGACCCATGTTGGGCAGTATTACAAGGGACCTCTCGGAGATGCTTACCAAACTTCAAGGCAGAGATTTTGCCTGCGAGTTCAAGTATGACGGCCAACGCGCCCAAATTCATTGTGACGAAAAGGGCAAAGTTACAATCTTCTCGCGCCATCTAGAACTAATGACTGATAAATACCCTGATCTTGTTGCTTTAATGCCGAAGATCCGGGGTGAAGGCGTGGACAGCTTTATTATGGAAGGCGAGGTAGTCGCGGTGGACACTGAGACGGGAGAGCTGAAGAACTTCCAGACTCTGAGCAACCGTGCGCGGAAAGACGTTGCTATCGGAAGCGTACAAGTCAATGTGTGCATGTTTGCCTTCGACCTCATGTTTCTCAATGGCCAACCTCTACTGGATCGCCCATTCCGAGAACGAAGGGAGCTTCTGCGGTCTATGTTCATCGAGGTTCCTCACCAGTTTACATGGGTTAAGACCCTGGATGCAACATCACAAGATTCTGATGCCGTCCTGGAGTTCTTCAAGACGGCGACCGACATCAAGTGCGAGGGTATCATGGTCAAGATTTTGGACAACCTGATCGATGTCCCATACCAAGGTGATGAGTCAGGAGACGTCGATGGAGAGGTCGCTGAGGAACCCCGAACCCCTTCGAAATCGAAATCGAGGGGCAAGAGCGGTAAGGACGAAGATTGCGGCTCGAAGAAAAAGGGACGGCGGAAACCACTTCTAGCCACATACGAACCTGACAAACGTCTGGATTCATGGTTGAAGGTCAAGAAGGATTATAACGCAAGCTTCGATACCTTAGACATGATTCCTGTCGCCGCATGGCACGGGCAGGGTCGGAAGTCTAAGTGGTGGTCGCCCATCCTCATGGCCGTCCGCAACGAACACAGCGGTTCTCTTGAGGTCGTGTGCAAATGCATGTCCGGATTCACGGATGCGTTCTATAAAGCTAACAGGGAGTTCTACGACGATGGCGAGCTGAGTGGTGGCGAGAGAAAGAACACGCGTACGCAAAAGCCGGCCTTCGTCGAGTACTCAGGCCCGGAGCCCGACGTGTGGTTCGAGCCGCAGGAAGTGTGGGAGATGGCATTTGCGGATATTACCTTGAGCCCGACGTACACCGCTGCGATCGGCTTGGTCAGCGAGCATCGCGGGCTGAGTCTTAGGTTCCCGCGGTTTTTGAAGAAGAGGGAGGATAAGAGCATGGATGAGGCTAGCACGAATGAGTTTCTTGCAGGATTGTGGAGGAAGCAGGAAGAGAAGGCGCCGACCAAGGACGGGCATGGCGAAGAAAACGACTTTGAGGAATGACACTCGGCCACACGGATATGAAAACCGTTGGTGGTGTTTTTGACGATGGTAATTAAAAGCCCGAGATACCATTGCATTTATTAGAGGAGCGAAGAAGTTATCAATGAGTCGATCCTCGGAGCCGACGTCTATGCCTGGTGATGTTCGGAGATAAGGCCGGTGCCTTGGTTCATCGATGCGTCACTGGATCGAATGCTTGGCATTATCAATTAAGAAAACGATCTGATATTTGGTTGATGGTCTTAAAATGTAGCCACTGACTACAATAACGACCAAGTGAGAACATGATAAGAATGATATAATTCCGTGACTACTCAAAGCATCGGATTCGGATAAGGCTCACCTGGTTACATTTACGCGTTTACCTATTGATCATTGTAGGCTCCGAGCAGCCAATCACATTCCTTTAGATTTATCCTGCCGAAGCTGAAGAGAAGATGTCGAGGGGTGAGAATACGATCCAACCCGAGGCGTTCTTCTTGAAGCCTTCCGCTCATTGTCCGAACAATGATCTTCCCGTTCTAGTATATCGCAACATTCTAAAACCGCTGGATGAAGACAGGGTGTCGGAAAGACTTTAGTGGCACGGCTGGGAAAAAAAGGTAAGATCAGTCCTCATGTAGTACCAAATCTATATGACTATGCCGCTAATATATGCATAAATTCGATAGGGAACCTGGGGGCCCATTAGCTTGAAGCACTTCCACCCTAATACCCACGAGTGTTATGGTAAGCCAGGCTCTTCCTAACGGCATTCAGCTTGCTTAAGAAACGTCATCAGGGGTGTTTCAAGGCAGATCGGTGTTGATCTTTGGAGAAGGCGTCTCGGATGCAGTGGGCACTGGTGTGAGATGTCTAGTTCGAGCTGGAGATGTTGTTGTGGTTCCAGCCGGCGTTGGACATGCGTCCGTTTCTAAGGCCGAGAAAGTAGCGGGGCCGGCTGATGAAGAGGCAGAGTATCAATACGTCGGCGTCTACCCAAAGGGATCACCAGAGTATAAGTATGAGACAGGCAAGAAGACTCTGAAAGAGAAGAGTGGACTTGCTGAGGAGGTGGCGGCTGTACCTATTCCGCCAAGTGATCCTGTCTATGGCCTCGATGGCCCTTTGGTTCGGATTTGGACAGCTTCAAGGGAAACGTCTGCGAGTACCAGAGAATAGACCGTGATGTCTAAAGTCACATTTATCTACCACCAACGAGTGTGCCCGCTAATTCTATATTTAGAAAGACAACTCTGACGTGAGAACGCCAGTCAAATCGCGTTTTTTATGTGTCCTGCTTGATGTGCTTTTTCTTGACCCGCGGTCCAGTTGTAGGCCACGCCATCCTAGGTGAGTATCAGTCTTGAGAAAACGACAGAGACAAGAGATCAAGGTCATCGTGGACGGCAGTCATCATACCTTTTACGGTTTCCTGTGAAGGTCCGCTTCTTCGGCACATGTCTGAATTCGATGCCAACCGCTAGAAAGAAGGAAATGCCAGATAATGTCAGGGAGTTTCAACTGTATATTCATGTTCAAAAGGCCACTTCTATTATTGACTGCGACATCTCGTACGTCCTATGGTATAATCGATTGTATTGAGTACGTTCCGCTGGCCCTTCGCGTAACAATGCTTGTTCGCCTTGTCGAAGACTAATGTTCGGCGGTAGCGGGCAGTCCGAGTCTTTACTTGTTGTTTCACTCTTCCCCATTACACTTCTGGAGTCGTTGTCATCCCTTTACTAGCATAGAATGGTAATTCAAGAAGTAAAGAAGTGAACTGTCACTTCAGTCCAAGGCTCAGTCGTTTCCGTCCTTGTAGAAACACTTAGTTCCATCCCTCCCCAGGCCCCGAAAGTGAGGCTGCCCCTGAGCACATGCACACGCCTCGATCTGTAAATGATGCTGTCCAGTGGTCAGGTGCTTATGATGAAGGAAACAGCATCCCGATGCACGCTCGGTGACTGATATGCTGCAGGAGACGAGAATAGAGTATGGTTAAGGGGGCTGATTCTTCAACCAGTAGGTACCAATTACCGCTCAACTGAGCTTTTTTTCAGCTGACCTCTCCTGAAAACAGATTTGAGAGCGTGGAGCCAGTGCCAACTAACTCCGAAACGGACTTCTTGCCAGGTGGTGGTTGTGAGCTGCTGCTTCACACTGGTTTCGTCGGCGCCGGAATGCAATGATTAAACTTGGTTTAGGTACAATCTTCATCATTTGAAAGCGTTCATTCTCTGAGCTATTAAGCTGAAGACTGCTACAGAGCTCATGAACAGCACTGCGTTATAGAACTGCGGGCTGAATCAGTCTAATTCATCACATCGCTTCCCGGGACTAACTCACTGCCTTCCTAGACACTTCTCTTTCTTCATCATCAGTTCTTGCCTCGATGAAGAGACGGCGCAAGTTTGGTAATGTAGCCTTGTGAGGGATTGCTAGGTAAGATGCGGGTTCATCAAGTTTCTAAGGTGAAGTCTTACCATGCTGATCCTGGTTGTTTACCTGCTTCAAGGTGAAAGTGAGGCTGTATCCCACAAGTGACAAAAGTGAATTATGAGGCGTTTCGATGATTTTGAGTTCAAAAAGCACACGTTTCGACTTCTTCGATGGATCTGGAACGTAATGATCGAGCGCGATAGGTGAAGAAGCGATGTTGTGATGGGCAACGTTGACGGGAGCTTGGTAGTGGTAGGTAGCGGTACCTCAGAACCTGCAAGGTCCCGATATGCCTGAATACTCGTTACATGCATAAGAACAAGGGTGGGTCTATCAAGGGGAGGCCCATTCACTTAGCGAATGGAGTGCCTCAGCGCGCAGCACTGCCAGCCTGGCCAAGCTGGCTGGGATTAAGGTTAGGGGTGCATTCCACTGACAGGTACTTCTTCGACCACCTCATCTTCTTGGCGAATATCGACGAGGTGCATTTACTGCATCCCCAGACACAGACGGCGAACAAAAGCAAGCGGACTGCTGATAATACCACGAGTTTTTGGATGAGATTGTCCAGGCCCTGATCGGACTGGCCGTCTCCCTCATCCCGCCAGATCGCTTCTTCCCGTCATCAACCTAAACCCCGAGCAGTCCAGAAGCTCTCCACAAGCAATAACATTAAACATCATGGCTGTCAATCGGATTCGCGGGGCCTTTGCTGTGCCTAGGAAGGGTGAGACCTTCGAGCTACGGGCAGGACTTGTTTCTCAGTATGCGTATGAGCGCAAGGAGTCGATTCAGAAGACGATCATGGCGATGACTTTGGGCAAAGACGTGTCGGCTTTGTTCCCCGACGTTCTCAAGAACATTGCGACTGCCGACTTGGACCAAAAGAAGCTGGTTTATCTATATCTGATGTGAGTTTGCATTCTAGACTGATCTGAGGTTCCCAAGATTGTTCGTCAAATCAGTTGCTGACAGCAACCCAGGAACTACGCGAAGTCGCATCCAGACCTCTGCATTCTAGCCGTGAACACGTTCGTCCAAGATTCCGAAGACCCGAACCCCCTCATCCGTGCGCTAGCGATCCGAACGATGGGCTGCATCAGAGTCGACAAGATGGTGGATTATATGGAAGAACCGCTGCGGAAGACACTACGAGACGAATCGCCATACGTTCGCAAGACGGCCGCTATCTGCGTCGCTAAGCTCTTCGATCTCAACCCTACAATGTGCATAGAGAACGGCTTTTTGGAATCGTTGCAGGAGCTGATCGGTGATCCAAACCCCATGGTGGTCGCGAACTCGGTCCAGGCGCTGTCGGAGATTACCGAAACCGCACCCGAGACGAGAGCACTCGTGGTGACCCCTGCGACGCTGAAGAAGCTGTTGATGGCCCTGAACGAGTGCACGGAGTGGGGGCGCGTTACTATATTGACCACACTGGCCGACTACCCGGCAGCGGACGCTAAGGAATCCGAACACATCTGCGAGAGGGTTGCGCCGCAGTTCCAGCATGTCAACCCCAGTGTGGTTCTGGCAGCTGTCAAGGTTGTCTTCATCCATATGAAGTCCGTCAGCCCGGAGTTGGTACGATCTTACCTCAAAAAGATGGCGCCGCCACTTGTGACTCTCGTTGCTTCCGCCCCCGAGGTTCAATACGTTGCTCTCCGCAACATCGACCTTCTACTCCAGGCCAAGCCCGATATTCTCAGCAAGGAGCTGCGTGTGTTCTTCTGCAAGTACAATGACCCTCCCTACGTTAAGCTCCAAAAGCTCGAGATCATGGTACGGATAGCCAACGAGAAGAACTTCGACCAGCTTCTTGCGGAACTGAAGGAATACGCTCTTGAAGTCGACATGGACTTCGTCAAGCGCGCAGTTAAAGCGATTGGCCAGGTCGCGATCAAGCTCGAGAGCGCTAGCCAGAAGTGTGTCAATGCGCTACTGGATTTAATTGCTACCAAGGTCAACTACGTCGTTCAGGAGGTTGTTGTGGTGATTAAGGATATCCTTCGAAAGTACCCCGGTTATGAAGGTGTTATCCCGACGCTCTGCAAGTATATCGATGAGCTGGACGAGCCGACCGCCAGGGGATCACTGATCTGGATCGTGGGAGAGTACGCCGAGAAGATCAACAACGCAGACGACATCCTGGCTAGTTTCGTAGAGGGTTTCATGGAAGAGTTTACACAGGTTTGTCAAATTTCCCCAGTATGCTCAAGGGCTGGCTGACATGAAGCAGACGCAACTTCAAATCCTTACTGCAGTCGTCAAGCTCTTCCTCAAGAAGCCTGGCAATACCCAAAGCTTGGTCCAAAAAGTGCTCCAACAGGCCACAACAGACAACGACAACCCAGATATTAGAGACAGAGCTTACGTCTACTGGCGCCTTTTGTCAGGCGACTTGGACGTCGCCAAGAGCATTGTTCTCTCGCAGAAGCCCGCCATTACTACAACCATGACCAGCCTTCCACCAGCTCTTCTTGAGCAATTACTTGCAGAGCTTTCCACTCTTGCTTCAGTGTATCACAAGCCACCAGAATCTTTTGTTGGCAAGGGCCGCTACGGAGCAGACGAGATCCAGCGGGCAGCCATCCGCGAGCAACGGCAAGAAGCGGCCGAAAACCCAATTGCAGCGTCGGTGGCGGCTGCAGCCAACGGCACCACCTCGTCACAAAACAACATCGAGAACTTGCTCGACATCGACTTCGATGGCGCCGCTCCTGCGTCAGCCGAGCAGCAGAGCAACGTTAACACCCCGGACAGAGTGTCTAGCCCCTCGGGAGGTGCTCCTTCAAGTGCCATGGCCGATATGATGGGTCTTTTCGACGCTCCTCCGCCGCAGCAACAACAGCAGACGGTGGCCAACCCAATGAGCCCTGGTGCAGGCGGCAGTGGCATGGATGACATGATGAATGGCTTCTCAGGGCTTGATTTTGGAAGCACCGGATCGGGCCAGCCTCTGCCGGCCGCCATGCAATTGCATCCAACTCCACAGGCACAACAGCCTAGCGAAGGAAACGGGAAGAAGACGAATGAGGACTTGCTGGGGCTCTTCTAGATCTGTAACTAATGGGGGCTGGGTCATCGGGAGTCCAGGCATGCTGTTAGGAGTAGGTTGATATATGACAAGAACGAAGCCACGAAAAGCCTGCTTCAGTTTTTCTATTTTCCGCGAAGCCAAATGTATATACTCGAAAAGGGGGTGTCTAGTCCAAACACCTATCACGCCGTCCTCCAAGCTGCCTCATTTCCTTGATTCGATTCGTATCCATCATTCTGCCTCGTGTGACATGCCCAATTATAGCCATCAAGATACGGGTACCATTCGTTTGTTTTCATATGTAATCGGGGCTCGGAGACCTCACTCGTGTTCCCCCCTTGTTGATGGGTCCCCGCCTACTGAGCAACGCCCTCGACTCTTCCCCCGACGGTCCCGTCCATTGGAGGCCCCTCGTTGGCGCCGCCGGCGGCGGCCCGGTCGCGCTCCCACTCAGCGGGGGTCTGGCACTTTGCGCTCCAAGCGTGGATTTGGGCAATTTCGTCCTTGAGGGCGGCGTTGACGAGGCGGTGGCGCTTGAGGGAGGTTTGCTTCTCGAAGACGGGGGAGACGATCGTGGAGGTGAAGGCTTGGCCGCAGCCGCCTGGGAAAATGGCAAAGATGTCAGTATCCAAAAACACAGATGTGGTTATACATAGACGTGGAATACGTGGTGAAGGAGTCGCCATGTATGTACTGATCGGCTGCAATGCGATGCGCTGGCCGGATGGCTTGTATTTCTAACATGGCGGGGCATGACGTGGGGTTACGATGCTTTGAAGGGGAGGGGGAGACACAGGAACTTCGCAAAAGGAAGGGAGAGAACGGGATGCGTACCAGACATGTCCGTGATCTCGACGTGGATCGCCTGCAGGCGCTCAGTGAGGACTGCCTTCAGAGAGGCTTCCGTTATTTGGTTTGCCATTGTGTGAGAGACTGTGGTTCTGGGTGTTGCTTGGACTTGGCAGGTGTGATTTGCGACGACCGGAGGAGATGTCGAAAATCGGAGGTGCTTGGGTTCTGTAGTGGTGGGCTGTACAATGATTAGATTGATTAGATGGTGGGGTTCCTGTGCAGTGATTGCCGGAGTGGCTCCGTCATTGGGTTCCGTTCAGTGGCTTGGTTTGTTTCTTGGATTGGTTGTACGCAACCAAGACAACAGACATTCGTATAGGGAAAATTTACATACCGTTGAGACCTTTTCACGCCTTCCACTATATAAGAACCATGCAGAGAGGATGAAGTTACCCTTGTACATTTGTCTATGCGCTTACTTAACCATGGCAATGATTCGTTCACAGTTTGATAGCTTTCATTACCACGGGAGCTTGGCTGCCAATGCCCTAGCCTTCAAAGGAAATAAATCAAGGATTGATTATTCGACATACAAACGGTTGGGTTTGCAATGGGTTTGGAGATATCTCCAATTATCAACTTTTTGGTTTCAGGAAAGCATCTACATTTGCAGATCACTTTCAGCATTTCGCACACTATTACCTAAAATTTAGAGCACCATATGGATCATCATCCAAGTACGTGCAGTCGCTCCTCGGCGAGTTTCACTGCACCAAGTGCAGCAAGGGATTCCACGATAGCAGGTTATCAGAGGTTATTACCAGAATTCGGAAGTAAGGAATAAATGGTTAACCGAACTTGCTTTCCAATGCGCCTTGACGCAACCCGGTCAATTGTGAAATGCATTCAAACATGGGTCAAAGTCAAAGAAGAAAAAGCTAGTCACTGACGAAGACTCTCAGCATGCCAGAACCAAAATGATAGTAAGGAAGGAACAAGAAGCGTGGAAATTTAGTCGTTCAAAGAGACAAAAATACGTAAGTTCCGAAACCGAGAATCGAACTCGGGGCTATGCCTAACCTTCCACTGGAGTTGAGAGGGCATCATGTTGGCCACTACACCATATCGGATTTGATGTCGTCCGTGGTTCAAATGACATATATATATCAAGATTGAAAATTTGCCCTTGATCCACCGCTGATGGACAGTTAGATTGTTGCAACCTCTCGTGGAACAAATAATCTGGTCCATCGCTGGGGATAATATGAGTTTGGGGATTGGACAACATGTTCCCGCCGAATAAAGAGGCCGAGAGCCCAGGGAAGAGAGAATCAGGCGAGGCACGGTTTGGAAGTGGAGGTATGTGTCATTGCGGGGCTTATGTCATAGGAGCAAAACCAGAGCGAGACGAAGCTCTGGCAAGGGGGTAAATCCCAATATGCATTTAATAGATATTTCAAACAACAATGAGCTTTGATTCTACGAATTACCCCAAACGACCAAGCTTTCATTCTTCAAAATCGAGCTCTTCACGCCGGGCTGAAGTCATTGAAAAGAGTGCGTCTCGAGGATTATGTTTATGAATTTCATGAGACGCAATGCTCACTGCCTTTAGCACCTCTGTCCATTCCATGAGCACCAAGCTTGCAAGGGCACCAGCACATATAAGTCAACGAGCTTGCGGAGCTACACTCACGCCTCGACTCCAGCCGATTCAACACCTAACAAGACGATCAATCCTCAAAGCTCGTTTCACGACGGCTTTTCACCTTCACCAACCTCAGCTTGCAACCCCGAAAATGGCGGCTAGCGACAAGTACTCCTCCCCCAGCTTCACCGCGCTGGTGGTGGATGCCATGCGCAAGCAGTAAGCCTCACGAACTTTTCCCCGTCTAATGAACAAACTTGCACTAACCGCCTCACCTAGCTACCCCGAAGAGCTTGCTGACAGGAGATGGGACAATGTCGGCCTTCTCCTTGGCAACATCGAGATCCCCGAGACCCGTAAGCCCAAGAACCCAGTCGTACTCCTCACCAACGACCTTACCTACGCTGTCGCCGAGGAGGCCATCCAGAAGAACGCCAGCGTCATCGTGAGCTACCGTAAGTCTCGCCTCATCTCATACTTCACCACCCCCGTTTAACCCGCTCTGCAGACCCCTTCATCTTCTCCGGCCTGAAGTCCATCACAACAAAGGACCCGCAACAAGCAACCCTCCTCCTTCTCGCCGCCAACGGCATCGCAGTCTACTGCCCCCACACCGCCGTCGATGCCGCTCCCAACGGGCTTAACACTTGGCTCGGCGACATCGTCTCCGGAGGCTCCGCTTCCTCGTCCTCCGCAGCCGCTCCCTCCACCCGCACCGTCATCAACCCGCTCTCCTCACCGGCCCCCGCGGGCTTCGAGGGCTCGGGCTACGGCCTCCTCTGCACCTTCCACCAGCCTGAATCCCTGGCCGACATCATTCGCCGTGTCGCTTCGCGCGTCGGTATGCGTCGTGTCATGGTCGCCTCTCCGGACCCGACCCGCCTCTCGACGGCGCGCGTCGACGCCGTGGCCGTGTGCGCGGGCAGCGGGTGGGATGTCATCAAGAGCGCTACGGCTGACGTGGTCGTGACGGGCGAGATGACCCACCACAATGCGCTTAAGGCCGTGCAGGAGGGCAAGACGGTTGTCACGGTGTTCCACAGCAACTCGGAGAGGGGGTACCTGACAGAGGTGATGAAGCCGCTGCTGGAAAGCGAGCTGAAGGGCAAGGAGGCCAGTGTCCAGGTTCTTGTCAGCGAGGCCGACCGGGATCCATTTAACATTGTGGATGTCTCCGAGTTGTAAGTTCATTGACTTGCAGACTGATTATGAGATGCCTCTAAAAAAGAAGAGGAGAGAAAAAGGCTTACCAGCGGCTGAAGGCACGCCAGAGCCAGTCATCTTTAAACGCAATAAAGAAGAATTTTCGTACCGGTTGGTCGAATGATTATACTCAGACCCTTCTGCGTACTCTTTGAAGGCTTCAGAGACACAACGTAGGGTTGACTGGACCTCCTGCACGGTTACAGGCTGTACTAGTCCACGAGCCTCGTGATACCCAATCGAAGTGGCCGGTGAGACCGTGACTATAACCTATCAAGTTGACCTATTGAATTGGTTCTTTCAATCTTCAGTTTTAACTTGGGGGGAAGCCCCCTGTTTGGATTCGTGACCCGTCAGATCCCCAATGCCAGAACTCCCTCGCTATGCCTCAATTCCCATATAAAAACGTCAAACGGGCCCTCATGAACTGCCGCTATCCTTGGATGTCCGCGCGCTGCTCTCCCCTGTGCCTCCTCTGAGCGCCGCATCCCCCTCCTCGAGACACTCCACCACGTCTTTCCTACCGACACCCTTCTCCTTCCAAACCTCCAGCAGCCGCCGCGGCATTTCCCACTCCCTCTTCGCCTCCTCAACCTTTCCCTCACCCATCAGCACCCTCAGCTTCTCCGGCATGCCCAGTACCTCCTTGGCGAGCTGCCTCGTCCTCCGCCGCCTCGCCGCCGCTGCCTCGTCCTCGCGCTCCTTAGACTCGGGCGGCGCAACGGTCTTGCGCAGGGAATCACGGATCGAGCTCGCCTGTGCGTAGATTCCCGCGATCGCCGGGTCGAGCGTCGAGGCCATCGGGTTCAGGGGGTCCATGTTCGCACGCATCTGTTGGTTCCGGTCTCAGCAACCCATCTTTTCATGTAAAAGTCGTGTGAAGTCAGGTACTCACCTTTCGAATCGTCTCCGTTGCGGAGATGAGCTTCGAGTAGTTGTCATACACCAACGCCTTTTTCTCCGCGTCCAGCGCCCGAATCTCCCCTAGCACTCGTGTGTACACGCGCAATAAATCGTCGAGAGTGTTCTCTGCCAGCGCCTTCCGCACGTACGCCTCCGCGTCGAATGACGGGCTGTCCAGCTCGCTTGGCGGGACCTCGGAGTGTTCTGCGACCCCACTGCGGTCGGGTGAGTCCTCAGTCACCTCGAGCGAGGGCGCACCACCCGCGGCCTTTTTGAGGTTGTAGTATTCGCGGAGGGCGGCCCGGTTCGCGCGCTTCGAGAGCCCTGCGGCTGGCGGTCCTCCGGGGCCATTTACAAACGTCGCGGCGGAGCCTGGATTCGGTGAGCTATTGATTGAGCGCGGAGCGTCAAGAGAGGGTCTGGTCGAGGACGTCGGGGTGTGTGGTTGCGCTGAGACGCGGCGGGTGAGGGCGGGCGGTTCGCGGGGGGAGGCAATTGTAGACATTTTGGCAGATGGAAATGCCCCTTATCTTTTGAACTCAATCGCTTGCTTTTCGGTTTCAGTATGCTCAGATCCAGTTGAGGGCTGTGTCAAAGCGAGTCGAATAGCTTCGTGAAGCTCGTGATAGTGACAGATCGGAGGAAACGAGGCTGGCGTTGATAGACGACGGGGATGCAGGCGATAGGCTGGGAAAAGCTCCTGTGGGGGCACCCCCTGAACTTCAGCTGCGCAGCGAGGCTGCGCTAAGTGACACATGCTAATTTCGGAGATCTACAGTGGGGGTCGATGCTCCCAAGATTCAAGAATTTGGGGTAGGTTTAGGTACCCCACTGAAGCTATTCATACCTCCAACAACCCATTATATCGCACTTTTACCACTCACAAACCAGACTCTTACGATGTAAACGACAATCTACAGCACTCACACAATGGACTTCACAGCCCAAATCCGCTCCGCTTTACAATCGCAATCCTTCCCGACACCCTCGGTCCCTTGGACGACAACCCTGACCTCACGTGTCCCTACCCCTCCCCTCCCTTCTCTCATCGCGACCGCGAAAGCGCGCCTTCTCGCCTCAGACCTTACGACTGCAGGTCTTCTCGAACCTTCTTCCACCGCTGCGATACCTCAGATAAATCCCGAGACGCCTGAGACGGTCTTGCAAAAAGACGTCCCATGTCAGGTCCTCGACGTTGAGAACCTGAGCCTATCGCGCTGGGAGCAGGTCGAGGAGCTCGAGGCCGTGGCAAGGGGTGAGCAGACGACTGGCCGGAGGGTCGTGAGGCTAGCTGCAGCCGAGGAGTCTGAGTATGATAATCTCGACGAGGGCTCTGGGGCCGTTGCTGCCGGTGGCGGAGGTAGGGCTACGCAACAAATGCAGCAGCAGCAGCAGCAGCGACGGAACGCGACACATAGGCTCGTTTTGCAGGATTGCAAGGGGCAAAGGGTTTACGCGATGGAGCTCCGGCGCATCGAAAAGATCGGCATCGGGAGCACCAACATTGGTGAGAAGGTCATACTCAAAAAGGGTACCATCATCGCGAGGGGCACGGTGCTGCTTGAGCCGGACAAGTGCGTGTTACTTGGCGGGAAGATTGACGCATGGCAGAGAGCCTGGCTTGAAGGGAGAATGGCGAGGTTGAAGGAGGCTGTAGAAGGTGAAAGAAAATAAGTCCAGACAGGGGACACTGCATAGCATCACGCGGAGTTTGGCATCGATACCCCTGTTCTGTCTGTTGACAACAGAGTATTATATACTCTTATTTGGTCTTTAATTTATAATTGAAGTCTTATGAGCAATTTTAAGTAGCTCCCTTGATGAGAGATTGAGACTTTTGCCTGGTATCGCCCTAGGAGCGGTTTATATGCATTCCGTGCCCCCAATATTGATCCAGACCCCCAATGTCCGCATAGTTTAGTTGCCATACACAGCTTCTCGCAGCGAATTCCATCCATCGGCCTTCCAGGGCGACAAGAAGATAGCCGTCTGGGCATCCGCAGCAACTCCCGTGCCCGCATATGCCTTAGCCAGGTCCTCCGCCTCGAGCGTTCCTCTAGGCGGCGCTCCTTTCTTTGCTACCGTCAGCGCCATCTCAGCAGCATGCTGCTCTCCACCGAACTCCGCCAGGTTCGACCAGCCATGAGGCAAGTGAGGGTACAGCATGATGTCTGTCTGAATCTGGGTCATGACATCCTCTTCCGTGCTCGTCTCCCCGAGCTTCGCGATGGCCCCCAGCACCTCTCCGATGTGAGACTGTTCAATATCCCCAACTTTATGGCTTGTTCGGAGGCCTTGAAGCTCGGCCACAACCGCCTCGACAGACTCTTCATCGTTGTCGAGGACGGCGATGACTCCGAGCAGGAGAACAGACTGGACGTGATCGGGCTGCTTCTCAATCACCTCGAAGAGAGCCCCGCGAGCCTTCTCGCGAGACTCATCTGCGCCCGTCGCCCATAGAACCTGAGCAAGAAGACAGACGGCGCCGGGGTTGTTGTCAGACTCCTCTAGCGCTGACTCGAAGCAAAGAAGCGCCTCGTTGACATCTCCGCTGTAGTACTGCGCTAAACCGACAGTCAAATGGGCGGAAAGACGGGCCTTCTTGCGTTGTTCCTTGGTCAATTCGTTGTCGGACTCATCGTTGCTCAGCTGGATTGCCATCTCGCCGCACTCGATGGCTTGCTCGTAAGTACTGGAAGCCAGGTAGGATCTTGCCAAATCAGTCTTTGCCAGAGCGAAGTGGGCCAGTGCTTGCGGTGATTCCGTTACTTCATAGTCGGCTTCCAAGATGCGGCAGATCTTTTCCAGAATTTGGACTGCCTTAGCGGTATCTTGCGTTCGCTCGAGGAACTGGGTCGCCAGATGTCCGTACGCCAAGTCTTGGGGCTTTAAGTTGTTGAGCTGGCCAAGAGCAAAGATCGGCTGGATGAGAGATGCTATATTGGTAGATGTCGTCGTCAAGATATAGTCGAATACAGCCACCGGGTACTGGCGTCTGGTGAGGGCAGAAGAAGCCTCGGCGATCTCCATGGCATGGGTGAATAAGCCTCTTGCTTCCTTCGTCTTCCCGTAGAGAAGAGCCACGAAGCCTTGGCCAAGCCAGGCATGTGCGTAGTCGGGATCCGTTGACTGCGCCCGGTTGAAGGCCTCGTTGGCGAGTTGCATGTCATTCTGCAGAAGAGCCAAGGTTCCGAGGTTGGTCCAGGCTGCCGGGCTTCTCTCGTTCAGGTGGAGGCTTCGAACGAATGAGTGCTGTGACACAGCGGGACTAATTTCGCTCGTCACGACACCCAGGGAGTTCCAGAAGTCGGAATTTCCGGCCTCAAGCTCGATGGCTCTCTTGAAACACTTCATAGCAGTTTTCAAGTAGATGCTCGACTTCTTCCTGGTGCTCGAAGGCAAGCAAACGTGGGCTCGGTGCTCAGCCCAGCCCAGATTGTAGTAGGCAACTGCCTGAGCATGAAGGTCGTTGGCTGAGACATGAATGGCACGCTTGTGGCACAGGATCGTTGCATGGATACATCTTGTCAAGTCCACACCAAGCCTCTCGTCTTCAGAGAATAGGCCTTTGGCAGAAATGACCCCAGTGCCGACGTTGTCGACATCCGTAAAGAGGGTGTAGGCTTCCTTGTCGCTGCCATCAATCAGAGTCATAATTGACTCTGCCGGGAAGTCAGCCGCTCGATTTTGAACTGCGGAGAAGACGGAGCAAGCGTCGGCAAGCGACTTCCAGAAGTTGAACGTTTCGATGACACTGGCAGCTGCCTTTGAGGCAAAATCGATAGTATCAATGGCGAGATGCACTGCCTTTCCAAAAAGACCCTTTTCGACACAATCCAGTGCATTGTCGACCATAGTCTGCATTAAAGCGATAGCAACTCCATCTTCATCGGGGCGACCATCAATGACGTCCTGGTAGAGGGCGATGGCTTCGTCGAACTCACCCAGTTCACGCTTGACATTAGCAAGCATGTACTTGGTGAACCATGTATCGCCGAGTGTCTCAGCAGGTATGGTCTCCTCGAGCTTCTGTGCGTTGAGAATGGCTTTGGTTGCCGCAACGAATCGGCCTGAGGAATAGTAGCTCTCACCCAACCCGACCCAGGAGTGGTAATCCTCTGGATGGATTCTCAAAGCCGACTGGAAAGAGACAATGGACTTATGGAAATCCTGCTTGTTTAACTCTGCAACACCAAGCGCAGAGAAAGGCCAGCTGATTCCTTTTCTCTTTGATCCCGGAGGCGGCCTAACTTTGCCCGAGTCAACCACACGTTGGGCCACAAGCTCTACCCGGTCCCAGTCGCCTTCATCCGCAAATGATTGAGCAAGACGCTTGGCGGCTTCGACCTCGGACGATGAAAGCTCGACAGCCTTCTGAAAGCAGCGTCTGGCTCTCTTTCTATCTTTGGCGTAGTCGGCGTAGTAGACGCCGAGGCTGGTGTAGGCTGGCGCGAAGTTTAGGTTGTTCTTCAGCGCATCCAAGAAGTACACGTAAGCACCAGTACGGCTCTTACGGGCTGCCTTTGATGTGTCGAGGCTCCAAATGCAGGACCCCAGTCGGTACTGTGTTTGCGCGAGAAGCTCCTTGGCAGGCGGTGACATCTTCTCGATGAGAGACAGAGAGTCCTCCAACTGCGTCTTGGCTGTCTCGTAGTCTCCCTTCAGAGCCTGGACCCATGCGGCCTCAGTCTTGACCCGGAGATTGGAGGGGTCCCTCTTCAGGGCACGCTCGAAGAAGTCGATAGCGTCGTCATAATCCTCTTCCTCTTCATAGATGAGTCCGACACCTATCAGGGCTGCAGTGGATGACGGGTCATGACTAAGGACTCCCTCGAAGAGCGTCTTTGCCTCAGTGTGGTGTCGAGGGGACTGATAGAAGACCAAAGCCGTGGCCAGGTACAAGGAGTAAGCGTCGTGGGTGTTCTGGAAGCTCATCCCGGTCCTGATCCTTTCCGTCTTGAGATATTCCATCGACTTGCGCATCAACTCCACAGTGATCTCGTATTCCTCCAGGTGCTGGTAATACTCTCCCATCAAGCGGTGAGCGAAAAGCGAGTTGGACGTGGTGATACCCTCCGTCATCATCAGGATTCTATCCTGTTCCGTCAGCGGAACCATGGAAACCCCACCTCCCTCATCGTCCTCGCTCTCGTCTTCAGTTTCTTCCGCTTCCAGTGCCGCTGGTGTCGGCTTGGGGAAAGGTGAGATGCTGCTCGTCAAGAAGCCGGTGATGACTTTGTAGAGGTCGGTCTCGGGGAAGAATGAGCAGTAGTCTCTAAGCATGTTGACATCCCACTCCTTGATCTCCTTTGCATCCTTCCAGTCGATGGCAATCTCCCAGGCTAGTCTGAAGGGGTGCTTGATGATGACCATGTCGAGGGCTAACTTTAAGACGGCTTGAAGGGCCGCTCCCTTCTCCGGGCCAGTAGGTGCTACCAGCAGTCGATCGTAGCAGTATTGGAGGAGCTTCTCTTCATACTTTCGCCGAAGTTCGTCATCGTTTGTCCAGTTGATCAGCTGCTGGTAAACAAACTCGAGCTTGCTCTGGCCCATGACTTCACGCTTGACCTCGAGGGTAACATCATTCAGGCGTGCGCCGATTCTCGTCCGGCGCTCGCCAATGAGAGTGTTGATGCGCTTCTTTTCGTCGGCCTCGATGATTTGCGCCATCGTTTCGTAGGTCTTGGCTGGGTGAGGGACCCGGCCCTCAAGAGCGGGATAGATGGGACTCCCCGGAAGAATGACGCCGAGAGCTTCGACATATTGCGAGGTATCCCCTTGAGATCTCGCGAAGTCGATGAACTTATCGATAACATCCTGGCACTTGTACATGTCGTCGGCATCCCGGTAAATCTCGGCCAAGCTAATGGCAGCTTGCTGATATGCACTCAGGCGTTTGCGGTCCTGCTTCTCGTAGAGCTTTATGAGTCCTTGCCATGCCTGACTATCACTCGGCCGCAGCGATGAAGCCGACTTGTACGCTTTCTCGGAGTCATCGACACGGTTCTTCTTGTCAAGCGCAAAGGCTAGGAAGATTGTTCTGGGAGAATGTCAGCAGCCTCGTCGGCGGGATAGTGAGAAAAATGGTGTTTTCGTACGCCTGGTAGTTCTTTGGCTCGTTTTCGAGAAACTCAGTTGCCTTCTGAATGGCATCGTCCCATTTCTGTTGCTTTACAGATTCGCCAATAGCCTTGAGGGCAGCCTTGGCACCTGACATTTTGTCGACTGACTTGGATCGTGAATCATGAAAGTGAGGTCTTCTTCCAATGGTGGGGCATCACCGTCGTACAGAAGGTCAAAGAATGGCTGGCTGAGGTCGCCGGGGTAGGAATCAGAATCAAAACCAAGCGATGGGATGAGTTCCCTACAAGAATGTCTAGGAGTTTAGGGCTGGGGTCAGGCAATGTGAGATTTTGGTCGGTTCCGTTGTGAGAAGGAGCTCAATGAGGCGTGAGCTGTCTGTGGTGAGCGCTGCAGAGAGCAGCGCCCCACCAGAACCTCCCTTATTACATCATGCCCCGCTTCGAGCATTGCAGCTAAACCAGCATTGCGATAAGATAAGAGGTCCAGATCAGTGAGGTGAGCTCCACTCATCACAACGTCCAGAGCAACTAAGCTACCTTTGACATCGCTCAACTTTACCGAACGCGCATTTGGATTAACATTTTCTTTCAGGATTTGATGCATATCACAAAACTACTACTACTACCAAGTGTATCTAAAAGCAGATACGTTGGTCGACATATTGCCACGAACCGCTACCTTACTCGCTTACTCCCTCTCTGGAACCGACTCGACCCCCGAATGGGTTGATTCTGACTTGCTCCAAAATCTTATGAGATTACTCCTTCGGCCAGATACGTTCGGAATTTGATCACTCGAATCCGAGGAACCGGTAAATATTGTCGTCGACGAAGACGCATCACTCGATTTTCGAGGCGGTGCCGACCCATGCTCTTGGAAGTGGAGGAGCCGCTTGATCTCCGACCCAGCTAGCCCTGAATTATTGGCTGCTTGAAAAGCATTTCTGCCGTTGGCATCGGTGAGTCGAGGGTCGGCTCTATGGGACAACAAGTCTTGTATCATCCCAATCTTGCGCGAGCTTCTTGTAGCTACCACCTGGATTGCAGCAATTAATGGGGTGCACACGTTGGTGCTACTCAAATATGGAGACGACGTCGGCCCTCTCCTTGTCCGATGGCAGATGTTGGGATCAGCTCCTTGGTCCAGGAGAAACCGAACCATCCTCTCGTTCCCCATCTCGCAGGCCATGAAGAGTGCCGTTTTGCCCGAGTTGTCGATGATGTCTAACAGAATAGGGGTATCGTTGAGCAGTAGCTTGGCCACGTTGACACCACCGGACTTGCTTTGACATCGGTGGAGTGGACTGAGCCCTGCACTGTCGCGAACGTCGGCACGAGCCCCCTTTCGTAACAGTAGACCAACAATATCACGGTTTTTCGTTGACGCCGCAAGTAGCAATGGCGTCGGGACACCGAGATCACCGCCAGTTTCAAGGCTGGCAACATGCCCTACCATCTGCCTTAGGACATCGACATTTTCATCCTGAATCGCTTTGTGGAGCGGCGATGTACGCGTCATGAAATCGCAAGTATCGAATCGAAACCCGCTCGGTATGTCAATATCGAAGCCGTTCTCTCGGCACCAAGCAAAGGCTTGAGACAGCTCCCCCATAGACGACGGTCTTCTGTGGCCTCGCAAGGAATCCGAATCTGGTGGTGATGCTGGCCGACTCGTCATGGGTATGATTACAGTACTAACCCAAACTTCCACCCCACGTGCTTCATCGAAAGCCCCGTCAAGTTGCAGGGCTTTGATGTACAAGTCAGCCGTTTCTTGTACCAAGTGGACTGGCATAGGTTCTTGGGTCTTTCGCCCTTCAAGAGCTCGACTAAGAAATGTCTTCGCTTTCTTTAGGTTTCCAAGCTTGATGTATAGGCACCCAAGGTCATGATACAAACGGCTACGTCGCTCGACATCCTTGAGCTCCTCGGGCTGTTTGACTTCTTCTTCCAAGAGCTTTTGCAGTATCGTTTTCGCTTCAACAGTTTCCTCGTCCGTCTCGCTTCTCAGAAGAATGCCAGCGAGTCTCTCTTTCATGACAGCTTGCTCTGAGAAGCTAAACTCAAGGTCGTAGCCAGGTTTGCTCAGCTGTTCTCGAATTTCAATGCCCCTCTTTTGATAGAGCGATGCTCGAAGGAATATACCGCAGTTCACCAGGCGATCGACTATTTCCTGGTTTGCGTCGTACTGGTGACTTAAGATATCTTTGCTCGGACCATCTGGATGACCGGGTTCGGGGTCCCAGTCGTCCGAGTTAACGTTTTCAAGCGGCGCCTGCTGTGCTCCAATGTCGTTGTTTAGGGACAGCTTGGAAAACGACGCGCTGAACGACAGAAACGATTTGCTTTGGTCTGCGTCTTGGAGGGTGACCGCAGCGGCGACTTCGTCGGCTGACATTCGCCAGGCCTGAATCGCCTTCGTCACTGACACCGGGTCATCGACTCTGGTTTCGGTATCATCGCTCCACTCAGTTGACGAACGTCTCTGGCTAGTGCCAGTTCGCGAGATGAGGTTTGCAGACCGAATAGCATCGGTAAGCTTCCTGATTTCGACATGAACCTGGTCCTGTGACTCTTGTTGAGTCCATAATGAGCCCCTGGCCAATGTCAGTATTCGACTTAATCATAGGATTGCAAGTGAAATATGACTTACAGCGACAAAGTTATTAGACTGAGTTGAAGAACTTGAGTGTAAGAGGTAATGTGGGAAACAGAATCTCGGATGACATTCGACTTCAAGGTCATAGCAAAGCTTGCCATAGCTTTATCAATCGGCCCTGGGTTCTTTGCCAGCTCGGGTAACTCTGCGTGTAGTCTATCCAGCGAGCCTTTACATGATTCGAGAATCCTATAAATGTCTTGATGGTGCTCCCTTTCGAAGGAAAGCTGGTGCGGATGCTGGTTTAGGATTCGAGCCACGTTGCGCAAAGCAGCGTGTAGATTGCTAATTGTTTCGAGGAAGTCGGAAATGCTCGAATGAACCACTTTGCTCTCTTGCACGAACTTGCCGGTGCCTTCAATGATCTTGCCGGCTACACCTACCAGTTGAAGTGTAAACGCGGCGATCGAAAGAGGGTCCATCTTGTCGGTCGCAACAGCGTCTTCTGTCAAAGATGCAGTTCCTGTTTTTTCAGTCGCCTGGGCCGTAGCCGCATCTGTTGGTCTCGTGGTAATCGAAGCCAAATAGTGTCAAATGTCGCTTTAGGCACATATTCTGGGTGCGATGGATAGACTCGCCGTGCGAAGAAACACTCGGCAGCTGAGAAGCACACCAGCGGAAACCAACGACAGAGACCGAAGACATTTATTCCAGACCCTCCACTCCTCACCCAGCGATGAGGTAAACCTCCTGTAAACCCCGCGACCGACAGACGGTGACCCATGTTAGTCTCACTTGCCGAGACACAGGTCTCTGCACTGGATTCTGGGGGGCATGGCCACATAGACTATCATCCCGGGCACAAAAGGTGCAGCTACTGCGGCATGTGTGACCTTGTCACTCAGCTGGTGTTGTGCTGCGGTTCGTCAAGTACGAATACTTGCTCCTCGAAGCCCTGTTGAACTGCGGGTGGCTTCTCGCGGTCAAGCACCGGGCGCGACCCAATGTTCAAGCTTATTTCTGCCACCATTCCCAGCCGATCCCATCCACTGCCCCCCACGGGGTTTGCTATTTCCCTCGACTTGGGTTTAGTGTGGAGGAATTACGGTTGCCTTACCCCAGTTCGTCTCAATTACCAAGGGCGAACTTGGTTTTGGGCCGCACCCGTGTGGCGCAGCCAGACCCCGAGCAAATCAACTACCGCAGTTCGAATTGTTTGTTCCCTCCACAATGACAACTAGTGGTTGGGATCTGCAAGTGCAGCTCCAGAAAACTGCAAACGCCCTCGGTAAAGACAGTTATTGGTTTGTGTGAAGCCACATTGTAAGTGCTGCCTGGTGTAGTGCAGCTCGGTTTTCTTCCACACCGGGACTGGGACCGCTAGGAGATGAGGTTTGAGAGATTAACTTGTTTGTGCCCTAGACGAGGCTGTTGTCTGTAATTTCTCACCGGGTATGAGATATTTTCTTCACCGGTTTTATTTTAACGTCTTGCCCGAGAGCTCGAAAGAACAGTGGTTTCACAAGGACAAGAGCAGTGCGGCTGAGGCGTGGTTGAGAATCAAAGGCACGAGACTCTTATCGTCTGCCTCAAAGTACGGAAGGGAGGCCCAAGGATCAGCTTCGCCACCACAGCCCTAGAAGAGGACCCAGGAGACCACGCCAATCCGAGTGGGGGACATAAGAGTCAACCTATACTATACCGACGATCAGTCACCGAAAGGATTTAGATGACGGCTTCGTGCATAGCTGCACCTGATCGTGCACCGCAAGTTGAGGGTAGCGTGGGCAGCGGGCAAGACCCGCTCTGGCAAGACGTGGAACGGAATACTCGATCCAACTGTGCCCAAGAGTCTCAGTTCCTGGCCATTGGTTCGTGCCGTCTCGCATTCGTTGTCAAACGGTGAGCCTTATATGGATGAACCACCCGGCAAACGTTGGACTAATCCCCGGGTTGGGCCTGGCTCGCAATCAATCTCAGCCTTACGTTAACTCGTTCAATGCCACTTCGATATTGAGCTGTGCTTATCAGTCCTCACTTCTCTCGGGCTCGTCCATGCAACCTTCTACATGTATGAAATGGACAACTTTGGAAAGGTTGAGTCGCACTCTGGCCTTGAGCGACTAACCAAACAAGCCCGCCGTCGCCGCATAAATGACCGGGCAGTAATCGAGAATCCTCTCGGTACGTCTACACAGCTCATACCCGCAAATTAGAGAAAACTGTTTCGGTAGTGCTTGGCGCTCAGGTTTTCTTCTTCCTCTTCTTGTTTTCTAACTCCATGCTCTAGCTGATTACACGGATGAGCAACTGGAAGCGGATGTCACGTCATTCGCCCAGGCATGTCTGAACGTCGACACGGCAGCTCTCCTCCGAGCCGCACGGGTTGCCAAGGACATCAGGCTGTATGACGAAGTTGCCAGAAACCCTAGCGATAGTGCCGGCAGAGAGCTTCCAGTTCAACTGACGGTGGAGGAGAAACGAGCACTGGTACGAGAACGTGATGTTCCGTTCAGTGAAAAGGGGATGTGGACCATCATCATCACAGTATCCCTCGCAGCGTTTCTGCAAGGTAAACCTATCCTAGCTTCTGCTTCGACGACAAGGCGCTAACAAATTACCAGGTCACGTCCAAGCCTCCTTTAATGGTTCTTCGTTGTACGATACCGAATTCGGCCTTGACACCATCGCCGAGAAGCAAGAGAGTACCGCAACTGGGAGCCATGCTGAGTTAGGAGGCGATGACTGGAAGCTCGGGGCTGCGAACGCATCACCGTTCCTATTCGCAGCGGTGCTAGGCTGTCCTCTGGCACTTCCTGTGAACCACTATTTGGGCCGCAAAGGAGGCATGGTAGTCGCGGCTTTCTTGATTCTTGTCAGCTCTTTTGCCTCGGCCTTTGCCACGAACTGGCAGCAACTCCTTGGCATCCGTCTGATAAACGGAATTGGTAGGCATAGTGCACCCTTACTTCAAGAGGAAGAACCACTGACGAATTCCACAGGCATGGGGCTCAAGGCTGTCAGCACCCCTATCCTTGCCAGTGAGACTGCAGTCGGTTTCTGGCGTGGTACATCCATCCTCGCGTGGCAATTGTGGGTGGCCGCGGGAATGATGATTGGATTCGCCTTCAACCTGATATTCGATACGACACCGGACTCAAACAAGAGGCTGACCTTTCAACTGATGGTGGCAGCCCCCATGGTACCTGCGCTAGCGCTACTGGTGTTCGTCGTGTGGTTTTGCGATGAAAGCCCGCGATACTTGATGCGCGTATCAAGTCCAAGCTACAGCCCACAAAGAGCGTACCAAATTCTCAGGAAACTGAGAAACACTGAGTTGCAGGCACTACGGGACATTTACCTGGTCCACAAGTCCCTCGAGCAAGAGGAATTGCCCAGCAGCGACACGAACTCTCAGCCGGTGCAGGGCTTCATTTCGACCGTCGCGGGATTCTTCCGCCAATGGAGGCAACTTTTCCTCCGGCGACGACTTCGGAACGCTCTGATCAGCAGCTCGACGGTAGCCCTCGCGCAGCAGCTCTGCGGCATCAACGTTCTGGCGTTCTACTCGGGTACGCTCTTCAACCGCGCCGGTGTAGAGAAGCGGACCTCGATGATTTTCAGCCTGGGCTACGGCGCGGTCAACTTCGTCTTCGGTCTCCCCGCCATCAGAACCATCGACACGCTGGGCCGGCGCAAGTGGCTCATGCTGACGCTGCCGGTGATGGCGCTGTCCATGCTCCTCGCGGGCGTGTCATTCCGCATCCACAACGACGACGCCCGGGTCGCGGTCGTGACGCTGTTCATCCTGTTGTTTGCGGCGGCATACTCGCCCGGCCTAGGCCCGATCCCGTTCACGTACGCGTCGGAGAGCTTCCCGCTATCACACCGCGAGGCAGGCGCAGCAGTCGCCATCGCAGTCAACCTGGGCTTCGCGGGGTTGCTTTCCGTGTTCTTCCCGCGGATCAACTCGGGGCTGGGAGACGGCGGATCGCTGTACCTGTTTGCGGGTCTTAACATACTCGCGTTGGTGATGGTGTTTCTGTTGTTGGAAGAGACAAAAAGGCGGAGCCTCGAGGATCTTGATTTGGTGTTTGCAGTATCGAAGCGCGACTTTGTTCGGCACCAGGTGTTTGAGTACTTGCCGTGGTTCTTTAAGCGCTATTTCCTGGGGAAGAAGAAGGCCAAGCCGAGTTTGTATATTGACTTGATCTGGGGGCCGAGAGGGGATGAAAGAGCCCGTGTGGGAGATACGGAAGGGACAGGACGGAGAGACAGCTCAGAGTCGGACCGAGATAGCACACATGCTTGAATTGGATGTCGTCAAGCGGTTAAACTTGCAGCAACATGTTTTTCGGGTACTGAGGTTTTGTGGATGTCTTCAATCAACCCTTCGGTATGCAATTGGGCCGTATCCAACATCTGCACGCGTATACGAGTCAAGTCCTGCGACGGTTGTTTTCACTCCCATGTCTTGTGGCTGTGTAGACGTTGCTTCAAGCATTGGAAGCAGGCACTGCGTACGGTTAAACCAAGGGGACACTGCCGAACTAAGCAGTGCCTCCTCAAAGTTTCAGTGGCGTGGTGCATATCATCATCATCGTCATCATCATCAACGTACTGCTCAGCCGGGCCGTGTAAATGTGTCCAACACTCAATCATCACGGAGCCAGTAGCCGGCCTGACCCACCCCCGCTCGTCGCATCCCCGGATATTTGGCGGCGTCGGCCCGGAGTTCAAGCGAGAGCCGACGCCACGGGGCCCCGCCTAGCCCGCTCTGGCCGTCCGCGGACTACGATGATTGGTTTCGCTGTCAAACACGAAAACGAGCGGAGGGTGGCAGGTGCAGTCACGCAGACCCCTTCCCGTTCAAGCCATTATCCATCCACGTCCACGCTCGCCAGCTATGACGGACTTTGCATGGCGTTCAGATGAATGGCGGCGCTGTGGCCAATCTAAGCGACGGGCGATGCTACTTTCTTCCATAGATCGCAGGGCTGTATATGAACTTCAACCTATGCCTCTTTTTTTCACCCTCTGATTTGTTTGGTTTGATCTACCTCGTTTCTACTCTAAGTCTCATCTTCCTTCCAGCTGGCCAACATTTAGCATTTGCACTAGCCAAAACCCCCCCCGTTGACTTAGCGCTTGGCAGTCGCTAAAGTGCTGCACTGGCGTGATAAGATACTCCTACCAGCCCACAGTTTCCCACTGTCATTGCGCATTCAACTAATCAGGGCCCCCCTTCAGGACGTCATCGAGCCGTCCCAATTTCACTCTCGGACCTTTGGCAACCCGTCCGCGCCGCTCCGTCGTCGTCAATTCCTTGTGCGTCTCCTTTCTCGAAGGTTGGAAACAACTTCTCCTCTCCAAGCACGCTCCCGAACATCGTCATCCGTCTTGGCAGTGGTAGAAACGAAAGACTGAAGAAGCACGCCAGTCCCAGAATCAAAGCTTCTCCGCCATGTCTTCGTTGCGGTTGACCATCGAGGACGGCCAGTTCCGCGACGGCTACGGCAGACAAGTCGTGCTTCGAGGCCTCAACGTCGCCGCCGACGCCAAGCTCCCCAGCGAACCTGACCAGCCTTCCCACATCGGCGACGACTTCTTTGACGGCGACAATGTCAAGTTCCACAACCGCCCGTTCCCCAAAGAGGAGGCTCACGTTCACTTCTCGAGGATAAAGCGCTACGGCTACAACACCATCCGCTATGTTTTTACGTGGGAGGCTATCGAGGCCGCGGGCCCAGGACGCTACGACGAGGAATGGATCCAGCACACGATTGAGATTCTGAGGATAGCCAAGGACTACGGTTTCTACATCTTCATGGATCCCCATCAGGACGTGGTACGTCTCGCTGCCTACATGCATCTCTTGCATATCGCATCCTAACAGCATCAAAGTGGTCTAGATTCTGCGGCGGCTCTGGGGCGCCGATGTGGACAATCTACGCTTGCGGCCTGAACCCCCAGAGTTTCTCTGCGACCGAGGCGGCCATTGTGCACAATACGTACCCGAAGCCCGAAGAGTTCCCAAAGATGATCTGGTCGACCAACTACTGGCGCCTCGCAGCGGCCACCATCTTCACAATGTACTTTGGTGGTAGGGACTTTGCGCCCAAGTGCATCATCAACGGCATCAACATCCAGGACTTCCTGCAGGGTCACTTTGTAGCGGCGTGCGCGCATCTCGCGAAGCGCATCCACGAGGCTGGCGACCTCGAGAATGACGTTGTTGTCGGCTGGGAGAGCATGAACGAGCCGGGCTGCGGCTTGGTCGGATATCAGGACATCAGCGTCATCCCGAACGCGCAAAAGCTGAAGAAGGGCTCATGTCCCACTATCTGGCAGACTCTCCTTACCGGGTCTGGTCGTGCGTGCGAGGTGGACACGTGGGATATGGGCGGCATGGGCCCGTACAAGGTCGGCCGCTCGCTGGTGGATCCCCATGGCGAGATGGCCTGGCTGCCTGCTGACTACGACGACTCGAGATACGGCTGGAAGCGAGACGAGGGATGGAAGCTTGGAGAGTGTATCTGGGCCCAGCACGGTGTTTGGGACCCCAAGACTGATACGTTGGTCAAGAAGGACTACTTCTCGAAGAACCCCAATACGGGAAAGACGATTGACCACCCGGAGTTTACTAATACTTATTTCATGCACTCATACCGTCTCTACAGAGACGCTATCCGGCCGATCCACAAGAACTGCATCATGTTGATGCAGTACCCGACGCTGGAGCTGCCGCCTCAGATCAAGGGCACCGAAGATGATGATCCACTGATGGCGTTCTCGCCTCATTGGTATGACGGCATCACTCTGATGACGAAACGCTGGAACAGGGTGTGGAACGTGGACGTTGTCGGCGTGTTGCGTGGACGTTACTGGCATGAGGCTCTGTCGGTCAAGGTTGGCGAGACGGCCATCCGCAATTGCTTCAAAGACCAATTGGCATCATTGAGGCAGGAAGGTCTGGACCGCATGGGGAACCATCCCTGCGTGATGACAGAGTTTGGTATTCCATACGATATGGGCGAAAAGAAGGCGTACAAGACGGGCGATTACGCGGATCAGTCAGCAGCCTTGGACGCCAACTACTATGGAGCTGAAGGTTCGGGTATGGAGGGTCATTGCCTATGGGTTTACGTTGCAAAGGTACGCAAATCGTCCGGTGTTGGTCCACAAACGCTTTGCTAACATACTTGCCAGAACACACACCAGCACGGTGATCTATGGAACGGCGAGGATCTGTCAGTCTTCTCACTGGACGACAAGACACTGCCCATGTCACCCCTCCCCCGCAGCCCATCACCCAACCAGTCATCAGACCTGAAGCGCAACTCCATGAGCAGAGACGTTCCCGACGAGTCAACGGTCACGCCGGAAAACCTTCAGAACACCATTACAAACCCGTCGATATCATCAGCGCCGTCCAAGGACCCGGAGTTGACCAACGCCCCCGGCCTCCGCGCTGCCGAGGCCTTTGTTCGGCCGTCTCCGTGGGTTGTGGCTGGCGATGTCTTGCAGTACGGCTTCGATCTGCGCAGCTGTACTTTCACGCTCAAGCTTAAGGCCTCTGCGCCTCCCTCGGATGCGGCACCGACGGTGGTGTTCCTGCCCGAGTTCCATTACCCGCAGGATAATTGCACGGTCGAGGTGAGCTCTGGCAAGTGGGCTATTAGCATGGACGACGAAGAGGGCCCACTTGTGCAGAAGCTCAAGTGGTGGCACGCCGACGGAGTGCAGACGCTCAAGGTCACGGGGCTGGCGAGGCAGCATAATATCGTTGAGGGGTCCGAGGAGGATATGGGGTACTTGGAGCAGTGCCAAAAGAACTACGCCAACTGCAGCGTTATGTAACGCTCTTTCTGCTCGAAAGAGAAAGGGAGAGAGAGAAAGGGAGAGAGAGAGAGAGAGAGAGTCACAGTCCGTCTGGGGAGCGTTTAGAGGCGCGCAGCCCACGATGTTATGGATAAGGGGTGGGAGGGGTTTTGGCAAGCATGATATTCGTTATATACAATAGGTTTTCGGCACCCTCCTTTTTTAAAATCTACTTCTCCCCTGTCGGGCACCGTTTGAAGGCGCTGCCGGGGTTAATGGGAAAGCATACAGTACCTACGTCGGAGACGAAAGACTCGTCCCACCTTGCATGAGCTTCGTGACGCAGGTTCGATCGGTGAAAAAAGACATCGGTATTGTATGGTGTAGGTGCCCACGGCATTTCTTCGTCTGATCTCTTCCCGCTAGCATGAGGCTGCGTGCAGGCATGCCCCGTTCTGGAGCTTGCATCCTATAGCAACAAGAAAGGTACTTTAGACAGTATTGGCATTTAAAGTTCTCTTGTCGGCGACGCCCCGGGACGTCTCACGCGTGACGCGCACCCTTGGCGCGGGATGTGTGGGTGGTGGGCGGTGGGCGGTTTATTCGTTTTCGAAGGAAGGCCTTGACTGTTTGGGTAAGCATTAATGGACTCCGGGAGATGGAGATGTGGTCTGTAGTTGCTTCCGTGGGGTTACATGTCCGCCCGTACCTGCCGGGTAGACGTGGGCATGTTGGTCTCGATCAAGAGTGAGTGGATTGGGGCGAGCGAGGAAGGGACTTGGTGGATTGTGGGAAGAAGCATTGCCTACACCTTGTGGGGAATGAAATGGTATTGCATCTCCCGTCGAAATAGCCACTTCGCCTTCACCCCACAGAGGGATGACATGTCAGAGAGAACGTGTCTTTGAATTGCAAGATGCAAGATGCACGTCCGTTTGATGCCCAGCTGTGTGGGTTGCCTTGTTTCAGTAGTGGGTGAATGACGTCGATCACGCCTTCCCTCTTCACGGCATTCGCGGGTCTGATTGGGGCTATATTGGTCCTTATATAGTCTGTTGAATGTGGTACTGTAGGGTTCCCAAGCGCTTCGTTGTTGAGACAACATATCCGACGTTGAAAGAGTGGGATCGTTTATCTTACAATGTTCAATGCCCAAATTGGGGTCCAAATTCAAGTGTCCATCGTCCTCCCCTCACCCCGGCCAAGAGCCCGACGACTTCGGACGCTAGACCGGTAGCGGCAAAAGAGAGGTCGAGCTGGCGCATGTGGATTCTGGCAAATGAGGGGCCTGGGACGAGGGCGGCTGCTTGCAGTTTTGCAAGATGGATTCCCCCGCCTGTGGACCGCCGTGGTGTATGGTAGGTAGGCGGGAGGCGGGAGTTGGGAGGTGGTTGGAGAGCTGGTGTGGGCTGCTTTTAAGGTGAAGAAACCATCAGGCAGGCTGCCAAATCTGAGTCTCAACGAGCCCGACATGTTGATAAAACCGTCTCGACCAGATTTCATGTTTCTCATCGGCCATACTTTGGCTTGAGTTACACGATATCCATGTTCGAGGTATGGTTTAGTTTGAGTTATACGATCTAGAGTTGAGAGGAGAAAGTCCACTCTGGCAGAAACTCGGAGAGTCGACCTTGCAAGTCAGGCTTATCGTTGCCTCAACTCGGAATACTAGCGAGAGTCGCTGGCAACGTGTTCGTTAGCATGGGCAGAGATAGGAGTTGCAGAAGAAAACTCTGAAAAATCTGAACAGTCTCATCTCGCGAAACCCATTCTGAACCATTTCATAGTGTCGGTATCCGTTCTTTGCGATTTGTATTTAATGAGTTGCTCGTGTAAGAGCGGCAAGGAGCGGTCGATGTGGGTACGCGCCTGTCGGACCCCAGCAAGGCCCAAATGAACAATCGGGGCCCTGCGTCGGGTCGCGCAGCGGTGGCCTGGGTCTGGGTCGGTCTTGGGCGATTGGATGAGGCTGGAGTTGTGAATTTGGAGATTTGTGAGGGGGACTCGGGAGAGAGTTCCTGCCATTGCTATTTACCGACAAAACAGGCTAGAAAGTTACTGCACGTTGGAAGACGGAAGGCACTGATGCTTAAGTCGAGCGAGGTGAAAAGGTGGTACCGGCGCAAGGGCGTTCGGGGAAGGAATCGAAGGGTACTCCGTACACTACAGGGCGGTTGGTTCGTGGCCAATTGTCCAACGTTTCCGTCTGGTTGCACTACGCTTCGTCCAGCCGTGCGGGCGTGTGTCTTTGGTAGAACAATAGACATTTGGGGCGGCCAAGTCGGCACAAGACAACACACGAGACATCTCTTCCCTTACCATCTCATCCTTTTCATCGCTATCCGTTGTCCAAGTGTTATTCAGACCGCCCGTCCGTGACAGAAAGGTCGACAGCTTCCATCGCCAATACCACCAACTACGGATGCTTAATTTTTATCCAGTACGGATACACCCAAGACACACCAACGACGATTCCATTCCTCTGCCCCCTCGTCACATTGCCTTCATTGGCTCGGAGATCTGCACGGCACACCCGCCCCGCCAGAGCTGCGTGGGATAACGCACGTCGCACGCGACGCCAAAGCCGAAGCCAACGCCAGTCCCGTCCGGTCTCGTCTGCGCCAGCCTCCTCCAAAGTCCTGAGAGACCAACAGCAGATCTCTCTAAGCGCGCTACTGTATGCTGTGTCCCTCTCTCCCTCCCTCCTTCTCTCTCTTTGGCTGCGCGACCTATCCGTATCCGTAAAGCTGAAAGACGCTCCAACAGCAACTACCTTAGATTCGCACACCACGCACCCCTCACTCCAAAGTCTCCAGTTGGTGGTGGTAGTCTTGGTCTTCTTCCTACATTCCACACTTTCAGCCTGACGGAGCCTGTCGACAACCAAGATTGCGCGGAGAAGAGAGGAGAATCGGTCCTAGACAGTGCCCCCCCCCCCCCCCCCCCCCCCCCCCCCCCCCCCCGAGTTGACAACGAACAACGATCCAATATCCAGGTCACAACGTCCGCCGCACCGCATCCACGACATGACCATGGTCTAAAGGCCCACACCACCCCTGCCATGTGCCGCGTACCCATACCCTCCCATCCATACCTGGCATACCATGAGTAGCAGCTCGCGCCAGCGCTCTGCGACTAGATCTGATACCCACGACCGAAATTCGAGCCCATTTCCATCCGTGCCACGATCCAGAGACGAGATTCACAATCTTGACGGCCTCGTCTTCAACGTCAACGACTTGCCGAGCCATAATTCGACCCAGACCTCGACGACAACGACGACGACAAGACCCGTGCCTCCAACCGTACACAGCGCCTCTGCCGCATCGCCGTATCCTCGACCGAGAAACTCGTCCAACTATCTCTCTGCCGGCGGTCTTCGCCCGAGAGCCTCGACTGCGAGTTCTGTACCGACCACCCCTCTCGGGCTCGAACCCGCGAGGCCAGCTACCAGAGCTGGCCCGCCTCCTCCACCGCCGCCAATGTACCAAAACACCCAACGACATGCCTCGTCGGCAGACGCCTCGAGGCCTTTCCAGGTCCCTCCGCCGCCGCCCCCCATGTCGCCGCCCGTCCAGGGCCAGATGAACAATATGATGTCCATCCCTCCTCCGCCCCCGAGGTTCCCCTCGGCTCCCGGTGCAACAGGCGGGAGCGGCATGATGCTTCCTCCGCCTCCAGGGCCGCCGCCGGGAAGTGCAATGGCCGGCCAGGCGCCGTGGCACGGTGCCTTTGGACGCATGTACGATGGTCGTGGCGGCTTCAATATGCCCCCTCCCCCGCCGGGTCAACACCAAGCCTACAACCCCAAGCTGCATGCACAAGTTGCGACAGGCACGACACTATCGATACCGCCCCCGCCTCCACCGAACGACCATGGGCAGATGTCTGCAACGTATATACCACAAGGCGACACCTACGGCGAAGGGGTAGGGATACCGGGCCTGGGTGGATTTGACGATTCGGCCACATTTTCGGCGACGTCCCAGGGCTCCTGGCCTACGAACAGCCAGACCAGCGGCGACACAACCATGACCACGCCACAAGACGACGTATCTGGGAGGGATAGACTTTATGCCCAGGCTATGCACAGTCGAGGATTGTCAACGACATCGAGTGCGACAGTAGCTTCCAGCATCCATCCAGACCTGGCAGCGCAATGGCCTCTAGAGAAAGTGTTGCTGTGGCTCGCCTCGAACCAGTTCTCAAAGGACTGGCAGGAAACGTTCAAGGGACTAAACCTACATGGCGCGCACTTTCTGGAGCTCGGCAGTGCACATGGTGGTCGAGGAAACTTTGGTATGATGCACCAGCAAGTATACCCCAGGTTGGCCGTCGAGTGCACAAACAGCGGGACGGGATGGGATCAGCCGCGGGAGCGAGAGGAAGGCAAGAGAATGCGACGTCTCATAAGAAGCATCGTGACCGGCCGACCGGCAGACCCCTCAAAAGTATCCTCGCATGGTCGGAAAGAGTCAGTTAACCACGGCAATAACTTACCTAGCGCTGGGTCGGACATGGCAGAATCCCCCAACGTGAGTATGATAACCCGTGTGGGTGAGCATGCGAAGGCTGATGGACGTCAGACGCCGATCAAGGCGCCGGGGCCTGGATTCGGTGGACGGCGGTTCTCGCAAACCAGGTCCGCGACCACGCCTGCTTTGAACAACAACATGAATTCGGATTCTAACCACAGAAACATCTTGAAGCAACTCGATGTGGATGGCACCCGTCGACACAGCCCAAATGCCAGTGAATCTGGCGAGGGCACGTTCCGTCCGCCGCCACTGCGAACCGACAGCCCCAACGGTAGCCCAAACCCTCAGAGCGCATCGCTGTTTCCTTCCTCCGCCGGTCAAATGTCGGCCTCTCCGCACTCGGCCAAGTTCGGGCATAGGTCGAGAAACAGTACAGATTCCGTGTCCTCGAACGCCGCCATCTACGGGTCAGGTGTTCCTCCTGAGGCTAGTCAGATGCTGCGCAGCGGTATGAACATTGCAGACATCATCCAAGCGACCCGTAACAACGGCGATTCCCGCCGTCTTGGTCAGGATGGTGGCCGTCCGTCGCCGCAGGAGTCGAATGGAGACCGCTCCGCTGGCACTGAGCCTCCTTCCTCCGCCAAGGACTCCAAAAGCTTTCTCAGCTTTTTGTCGAGAAAGAAGAAGCAGAAGGAAGACGGATTCCCCAGCCCTGACGATATGGAGTCGCCGACCTCTCCAGCCCTCAACTTCAAGCCTCACTCGTTTGGTTCTCGCTTTGGTAACAACAGCGAGACATCTCTGGATATTCGGTCTGGTTCCAGCTTTGATGTATACGAGAAGGATGCGGCCAAGTCGAGGCGTCCTGGGCCGAACAGGGTCTTCGTGTTGGCCACCATGGACGGATACAACTATCGCATGTGCGATATCACCGAGGCCGAGTCGGCGACGGACCTTCGCCAGATTATCTGTAGCAACCTGGGTTTGCTGGACGCCACAAGTTCTCAGATTTACCTCACTGAGCTCGGCAAGTCCAACCATGACAACCCCCTCGACGATCAGAAATTGCTCAACAACCGCAAACATAGGGCGGACTCTATAGGATCTCTCAAGTTCTTTGTTCGTCCTGCTGGTTCTGTGCCTCAGGGCCCTGCCAACCCTAATGGCACACAATCACACACATCCCTCGATGAGGAAGCGTACAACCGTCTGAACGGGGTGTCACGGACGAGATCTAGTTCATCTCCACCGACATCGAGACAGAACACTATGACTGGGGAAAGAGTAGATGATAAGATGCTTGCGCAAGAGGCAAGCGAGTACCGTGCCGAGATGGAGCGGAAGCAGCGCGAGTACCTTGAAAAGAGACGACGAGCAGCTGGCTCTGGCAACACGCCGGATAGCGCAACTACGCCCTACGGCATCCATGGAAGGACCGTCGACTTTGATCAGCCACGCCAGTCGCCGTACGAAGACAAAAAGCCGGACATACTGTTCCCCGTGCGGAAACCTCCTGCGCCACCGAGTGACCCATCGGCGACGCTGCTCAAGGCCAATTCACTGAGCAGAAAGTCTGGCCATTCAATGCGGTCGTCGGATGGGTTGTCTGCGCCTCGACGACCCTCTACTCTATTTGAGGATATGGAGCTCCCCGGACAGAACAATGGGGACAGGAAGAAGAAGACCTCGAGCCAGCCCGTCGCCGGCATTGGCGCAGCACTCGTTGGCATGGGCAGAGGCCTTGGAGCGGTTGGCGCCACGGCGAACCGTCGGTCCAAGTCACCCAACCGAGTATCCTCGCAACCAGTCCTGGGCAGCGAGCACTCAGACAGAGGTAAGGGAGCTATTTCATCAGTCGACTTTGGCAAGTCTTTTTCGGGGCGAGACAGTCCCCAGTCGGCGTTGTCTGGCTCACCCGGTACTCTCACCTGGAGTCGTGGGAACATGCCCTTTGTCGTGCCGGATTATTCCCCTGAGGGAACCCCGATGCCGAGAAGGCGATCTAATAATGGAATGGCAGCTAAAACAAACCCAGCAGTACATAGAGTGCCCTCACGAGAGATCAGCCCCAGCACCATGAACCCACCACAATTTCCTCCGAGTGCACCACCCCCGCCCCATCGGCGTAAGTCACATGGGCCTGACTTTGACTTCCTGGAGTCGGACGTCAACTTTGAGAGACCTGCCCCTCAGCGGGATGATGATTCGGGAGACGACTCGGATGATGGCTTGTTTGCCATTCCTATATCTGCTCGCAAGCCAACCAAGATCACTCGTATCTTTGATGGCGACGACTCGCCTGATGAGTCGAACGACAAGCGGCCTAACCTGACAGTGAACACATCTAGGTCCAAAAAGCAGCTTTCGGTGTCCTTTAACTCTCCCAAGTCGTTGGGCAGTGGTAATGCCAACGGGACACCCGAAGGCGAGGAGGATGTAATGAGTGCCAGGAGCGGCAAGAGCTCGCGAAGAACTCCGAACACCCCTGGCTCTGAGAGCTGGGAATCAGAAGACAGCAAGCTGAGCCGAAGAAAGTCATTTGTCGAGAAGGATGTCTGGGCCAACCGTCCGACCACCGATGCCCTTATCAACAATCTCGATGACTTCTTTCCGAACCTGGATCTCGACCAGCCAGTGCTGGAGGAGGGTGAAGCGGAAGCCAACCCCCCGTCACCAATCGCCGAAGGGGAGGAGAAGGAAGCGCCCGCGCGTCCCCCGCCTCCTGCTCAGCCATCGCCGAGCCTTCGCACGGCTATCGCTGGCAACCGGTCATTCTACAATGACAACGATACACTGGGTTCGGATGAGTCTACCCTGAAGGCACTTGAGCGTCCTGCTTCGGTCGCGTCAGTTGCGCAAAGGAGCGTTAGACGCTCGGGCGGTCTTGGCCGTATGAAGTCCATCCGTGAGGTTGCTCGCGGCGCCCACGAGGCTAACAAGCGGTTCACCACGACAACAACGCAACCTGGCCAGTCTACTCAAAACACATCGGCATTAATGAGGAGGAAGAGCACAAAGATGTTCAATGCCAACATTGTGCAAATCCGCCCGGATCAGCGCGGCAGCATGGTCATGCCTCAGATCCCACAAGACACCATCCCCAAGCGCCAAACTACCTTTCGATGGTTCAAGGGCCAGCTCATCGGCAAGGGAACCTACGGCCGCGTCTACCTCGGTATGAATGCCACGACCGGAGAGTTCTTGGCCGTCAAGGAGGTCGAAGTCAACCCCAAGGCGGCGCAGGGGGACAAAGCCAAGATGCGCGAACTGGTAGCGGCCCTCGACCAGGAGATCGAAACGATGCAGCATCTCGACCATGTCAATATTGTGCAATATCTTGGATGTGAGCGCAAAGAAACATCCATCAGCATCTTCCTCGAGTACATTTCTGGTGGCAGTATCGGATCTTGCCTGCGAAAGCACGGCAAATTTGAGGAGTCGGTTGTGTCATCGCTCACGCGACAGATGCTGTCCGGTTTGGCGTATCTCCACAGAGAAGGCATCCTGCATCGTGACCTGAAGGCCGACAACATCCTGTTGGATCTCGACGGCACTTGCAAAATTTCGGACTTCGGTATTTCGAAGAAGACGGACAATATTTACGGCAATGACAAGTCAAACTCGATGCAGGGCTCCGTCTTCTGGATGGCGCCTGAGGTTATTCGCTCTGAGGGTAAGGGCTACAGCGCCAAGGTCGACATTTGGAGTTTGGGATGCGTTGTGTTGGAAATGTTCGCTGGTCGGCGACCCTGGTCCAAGGAGGAAGCTGTGGGCGCCATCTACAAGATCGCCAACGGCGAGACGCCGCCCATTCCTGATGAGGTTCGAGAAACAATTAGTCCACTGGCTATTGCCTTCATGCTGGACTGTTTCACTGTGTAAGTTTGTTATTGGACGACCTCAAGAGACACGGCTAACCTTTTGACAGAAACCCACTAGAGCGGCCTACGGCAGATGTGCTGTTGTCGCAGCATCCCTTCTGCGAGCTGGATCCGAACTACAATTTCTTCGATACTGAGCTGTACTCAAAGATCCGCGGCAAAGACGTTTAAAGAGCGACGAAAGGGTGGAGAAGGGGAAAAAGCATCCGATGGCGGCTCAAAAGAGGAGGAAGAGAGAATTTCTGAGCGGCTGTTGGTTGCCAGCGCCCTGCTTTCCTAGGGAAGAAAGGAATCATAATATCGCAAACATGACAATTCTTTGGACGCTCGTTTGAAGTTTGCAGCGATGGCGTATGGGTTGGGAACGCATTGGGGGTTCGTCGTTTTTGTGGAACGAGTTCGTTCTTCGGGTTCCATTATATAAAAAGATTATTGGATATTGATATCAAAGCGGCGGGCCTACCTCGATGGGACTTGGGGTGGTTTGGGCTTTATTCTTCCGTTGTGGTATATATCTCCGAGGTCAACACTCATATTGAATTGAGGAGAAACAGGTTCGGTCTCAACGTAGCATTATTACGGCTTGCTGTTTCCTTTGGCCAGCACACTGTTGCATGTCTTCATCTGCTTATCATTCGAAGTGGTCTTCGGCTTATAAATCGATCAAAGACGGGACGGCGTCGTCTGTCTTGGGGTTGTGGAAGTTGGGAAGGATCCCTGCTTGAGGAAAGAGGAGGCTTGGCACCTTTGATACAGGGTTTCCAAGCCCCGGACGTCGCTAGGTATACAAAGGCATATTTTTCGTTCGAGATCTTAGTTCGGGGCTACACATACACAGTCGGTCTTTGGGAGGCATTGATGAGGCGATTCCAGAAGTGGAGGCTATAGAGACTCGCATGTTATGTAGTGGCTACGCCGAGTCATCATATCACATCGCAGTGAGTTGGCAAACTCCGGTCGCCCCCTTGTCTCTCTGGGCTGTGTGTATCCTCTATGAATAACACAGACATATAGTGAGGTGGCCATGAGTGCTGGGCTTTCGAAGAATCTAGTCGACGTGTCTGGGAAGTGGTATGACGCATTACACCGCCATGGGCATCACTAGTAACAATGTGGGCCGAGAACCTGGCCAAACGACTTCTTGTTGGCGCTGTTCTCATTACATAACGTTTGGCTAGAAGTAGTGGCGATGGGTTGGCTTCATATGTTCGTTTTATCTTTTACATTGCCGTTTCTCTATCTCTCTTATGGGTTCCCTCTTACTAGGGGCACGACTGTACATACGCACGCTGCCAGTGTTTTGCGTTTTCTTTTGATCATTACCTGCCGAAGGTACACCATTAGAAACAGACAAGACTTGGTTCCCATATCCTACGTCAAGGAGAAGGTAGCGGACAAATAAACATCACACTCCACTCCGTCGTGAGTCTCTGTTGTTGTGCACACAGCCCACCCCCCATCCTTCCATCGTTCGTCCTCCCGCGCCCCCGTTTGTTCATCAACGAGTACGTGCGTACCCACAGATGACGAAGGACGATACGATCCAGCAGGCGAGAGTTTGCAAGGTGCGACTGCGCTACGTGGGACTTGGTGTGTGGCTTGCGTTCTTGCAGTGTTTCTGGTAGAAACCCCGCGTGTTCAGGCCCAATCGGGTTACCACATAATCGGGATTCAAGAAATAAGTAGCTCTCTCGGTGATTGTTGTCTTTATACAGACTGATCGGGGTCCAGGAGTTCGCACCTGGCATTTGGCTTCCTTCTCTTTAATGAGCTGGAACAAGCCTTCCGCGGATTGTTTATACAAGCGTGCTGCTCCACTTCGCAAGGCTTCCTACTACTGCGACAATATACCACTGGGAGTGGTGATATTCCATCACATCGAGGCTCTTATCATTCAGGTTTGCATGCCGGCCGGCCTATTTTTCTCGCTACTCCGCTGTCTTCCTATTGTGCAGTCAAGAAATACGCCTTGAGAGAACAAGAAAAACGCACTATGAAACCCAGTAGCGAAGACGAGAGTGTGTGAAAGGGAGAGTTCATCCTTCCATATGGGCCAGCGGATAGTACCCAGGCTCCTCCGGTAGTGATCCTCGGCTCGCACAGATCCAAGCTGTCCGTATGGCAGAGAGCTGTGCGCTGATAATCACGTACGAATCCAGCGGTAAAGCCGGTATATATTCCTCAATAGCTTCATATGTAGGAGAAAAGGACAGAGATACGGGCGGAAGGAGAGTGAGTGTGCATTACTGTCGTCACCATTTCATATTGATCACCAAGGCGTACCTTGTACATGCTATCGTCCATTGCCAGATCATCCCTTTATCCGGAGTCTTCTAAGCCGGAAGTTCATGTTTTTATAGTAGCCACGACAGCAATGATGGGAAGATGAAACTGCACGCGTACATATAACGCGCTGGAGGGAGAGATGAAAGTCATTGTAAACATATGGTTGGCTACGGATCATTGACAACAAGTAAATGTTCAGGATGATCGTTTGGTTCTAAGACTCGATATCTCCATGATGTTCCTCTCGAGTAAATACCTGGAAGTGAGGTTCGACAGCATTTCGCCTCTTTTCAGCCCAGGAACGCGTGTCAGCGAGAACCCGCAACTCAAGGAATTGATGTAGTAGCAGAGTACGAAGGAAGTAGCTCGGAACTTTCCCCTCCTGTGCCAAATTTAGTCTGCTTCAGCAGCTCGATGCTCTGGTCCGGAGCCATTGATGAGTGCGCCGCCTTTTGATTCCTGAACCACCAAGCTGCGGACTAGACTATGGAATGACCCTTAGGCCCTTGGCTTCTTTCACTTGCGACTGATGGCGTATTTGCAGGAGGGAACAAATTGTCCACACTGAGCGGACAGACCACGTAGAACTGCTCTCAGGCTTTCCTGTTCTTAGCAGCGAACAACGAAAAATCCGTTGAGTCTACACACCACTACTCATCAACGACTTGTCAACTGGTAGCATAGCCTGATGGCCAGAAAGACAATATCGCCCTTCTTGTAGGATTGGATCTGTCCTCGTCGCCGAGGTCAATCCACCTTCTACTCGTCGCGTATGGCGCGGTATGTTGTCGGGAGGTTCTCAGGCCGAGGGAGTCGAGGCCCGCAAAGACCCCGAGAGCAACCGGGCAACATCGATCTTGCGGGGGAGCGACGTTGCAGTGGCTTAATATCACCGGACAGCCAGAACACCACCACCTTCCCGAATCAACCGGCTTATACAAGCCCGCATCGTTGGACTTTTCCCGGTCGTTCCTTTTGGCATGTCACATGGGAGTCGCATGCATAACGGGCCAATGCGGCGCGGAGCGGCAACTGCCCGATTCAACCAGGCCCCACGCGCCCGAACGTGGGAACGGTTAGAGCCCGGCAGGTCGATGCTGGACCTGTATCGCGAATGTCTAGCTCTCCAGGGCGTCTCCCATCTTTATCCTGGGTCCTGTCTTGTTCCTAACTCCAATGGGCAACGAACTCTTGAATTTCGGATTCACTAGACTTGGAAAGCGGTCTGAAGATGACAAGGTGGTCCCTTGTTACGTTACGGGAGAGTTGCCCCCCTCCAGCCTGAAGCGACCCATGCATTTTCGTCTGTTGCTTTTCACTAGGTCATTCAAACAATTTGTCTTTTTTCCTTATTTCTGGCCCGATGCAAGATGGAGCTCTGCTGAAGTCATACAGAAGCTCGAGTGTTTCGGCTTTAATGGATGGCGTTTCTGATTAGCGGATCCAAGTGGGTTCCCGCGTCTCTCTGAAATCGATGGAATGACATCTTCTAGTCCATTGGTATCGTGGACGGCACGAGCTGGCTCACTATAGGGGGGAGGGCCGACAGAGTAAGAGACTGATTGCGAGGAAAAGACTTGGTTTTATGGTCCTACTTGGGGACTTTGGGGAATTCGTTCGATGCTCCACTCTGGGAACACGAGACCTTGTCTCTAAATGTTTTATTGCCAAGGGGCGTCACAGGAGCTTTGGTGTGGAGAGCAAGAGAGGTAGGTCGCAGGCAAAAGAGCTGCGAGGTAACCATGTACTCTCTACCGGAGTAGCGAATGCAGCTCGCTGCTTTCGATAGCCGAACGCAGCTCGAGTTCAGCGGAACTAACGTAGACGCTCGTGCCAAGTCAATAGCCGGTTTAAAAAACAAAAACAAACCCAAGAATAAAAATAAAAAGGCGGAGGGCATCCGGCTTGGCTGCGGGTGACTGAACCTTCTGGACTTGAAGCGAGTTGAGGGCAACACTTTGGGCGCCACCGTAGTACCTACGTGTCGACAAATGAGTTGGCACTGTCGATGCCACCTTGCGGCCAGAAACTACGGCATCCGGAAGAACGGTCACGTCCATGACGAGAGAGACAACCTTTTGGCTTTTGGCTAAGAACGATGGACAAGCAGACAACAAATACGATGTTGGAGGGGGGAGGGGGGCACTGGGGCAGTACCAACCACTAGCTGATGGGGAACCGGTCACTCGCTCCCCTAAGTGCCTGGGAAAATAAGGTCCATCTGGATCCGCCCGTTCGGCCCCGCCGTTAGGGTACAACTGTCCTCCCACCCCTGGATTCGGTTTACCTCGTTGGCACATTGCCTTTGCTATCACTTGAGGTGCGACCTGTCTCGGGAACCAGTTGCGCTGAGAGTTTTTTTCTTAATCTCAGGTGCGTGGTGGTGGTTTCTGGGGTACAAAGAAACAAAGAGAGACAGTGCGTGTCAGATTCCAATTGACGCGATACACAGAGCGAGCTAAAAAAAAAAACCGGAGGGACGCATGTACACGAGAATTGAGATGAGACTTCATGTCTTTTGAGCTCTTGGTGAGGAGGATGGAGTTAACGAGTCGGGGCGCGTCGAGTCGAGTCGAGTCGAGTTAGAGCTCGTGTTTGACGGAGAGATGATCTTTAACATGGGTAATCTCGAAATCCGCAGCGACGGGACCGGCCATTGTCAAGGACTCAGGAGAAACTGGGTCCGATACGGATGCCGTACCAGCGCACCTAACAGGGTCTTTGCCGTTAGTAAAGTGCCCCAGTTGGACCCAGAAAGGACTGAACAGCGTGTTGAACCCCTGACCAGCCATTTCAATCCGACACGGGGAAAGCTCAGATCTTGCGTCTTGGCGCGCACGAGTAGGTACTACGTAGAGTCTGCTCCTGGCTCCCGCTGGTGTCTTTGCCTCTTGGCTGTCCTTTTCGAGTCTTGTCCTCTCAATCCAAGTGGCGGGTAGCATGTACAAACTACGTACTGTAGTACTTTGGCGAATGAACGCACAGTAGGTTGTAGGGTAGAGCAGGCGACCCCAATGACCCCAAACTTTCGAGCACACATTGTACTATAGTACTTGTGTTCACCGATTTACCACAGCGGTATCCGTACCGTACCCTTCCTCTCTGCCCACCTTACCTAAGGATCCGAGGAGGTGCTTCCCTTTCCTCCCTCTGAAAGGCCGCCGCCGTGCTAAAAGGCTTGGGTTTTATCTTGGCCATGCTCCGTGCCCCCCCTAAACGCTAATCTCTACATGCCACCTACCTGACCTGCCTGGCTTTACTTTTCTTTACCTCCCCCTTCCTTGCCTTGTCACCCGTCCACCCATTTCGCTCTCTACGTACCTTTGCCATTTCTTCTTCTGCCATCTTACCTGCCTCCCTTCTTTGGCCGAGTTCCATTCCGTGGCTTCCCTTTCCCTCCTGTTCTTCCGTTCCTTTGCCCCCGTGCTACTTTTTCCACATTCTCGTAGCTTTCCCCCCCAACGACGACCACTTTGCAATCCGAGAGATGACATCGTATTAGCTTGTCATTATCCTTGCTGCTCTTTCACTTGGCTGGACCCCACGGTCCCAAGATCGACGGTCCAACGCTACCTGCATTGTAGCACGCGACATAGCCATCTTCTTCGAACCACGCGCTTCGAAAGACTTGCTCCGGCGAGCCCCAAATCATGATGCCCCGCCGGAAGAGCCGTTATGTGCTCCTTGTCGCCTTCGTCATGGTATTCATGCTGTACCAGGTCTTCAAGAACCCCGAACGGGATGCGACAGGCTATACTGGCAATCTCAAGCCCAGCGAACCCGAGAAGGGCCAGAATGCCCACAAGGAACCCGCGAAGCCGCCCACGGCTAACGATTCGGCCTCGAACAAGCATCTGAACAACAACCCACCTCCCGATCACGAGCACCCGCACGACCAGGAGGAGGACGAACCTGAACAGAACCCGCAGAAGCAGACGGCTAAGCCAACGGTCAAGATCCCCCAGCTCAAGACCGAGAAGGCGAAGTCCGCCGCGCCCACCGAGACGCTATCCGGTCCCACATTGTCTATCCATGCGCCCAACGAGGCTGTCGAAGTCACGAGGAAGCCCGAGGTCACCAAAGCGCCGGCGAAGCCCCTCGATGAGGACATTCATGCCAAGAACCCTCCCGGTCGTCCCGACCTTGACCTTTTGGAAAGCCAATCCACTTCGACCTCGCAGATTCATTGGCACAAGGTCTCCGAGCATTTCCCGGTTCCCACGGACGAGATCATTCCTCTCCCGACCGGCAAGCCCAAGGACATTCCCAAGATCCAATATGCGTTCAAGCCAGAGACGGAGTCTGTCAAGGAGAAGCGCGAAAAGCGCCTGGCGCTGGTCAAGGCCGAGATGGAGCGCTCCTGGGGGGGATATCGCAAGTTCGCCTGGATGCACGACGAGCTTTCGCCCGTCAGTGGCCGCTTCCGCGATCCTTTTTGCGGCTGGGCCGCCACTCTGGTCGACGGTCTCGACACGCTTTGGATTATGGGCATGAAGGAGGAATTCGACGCGGCCGCCAAGGCCGTCAAGGAAATTGACTTTACCTTCAGCCCGACCCGCCGCGATATCCCTGTTTTCGAAACCATCATCAGGTACCTAGGTGGTCTGCTTGCTGCTTACGACGTGAGTGGCGGCAAGAAGGGTGGTTATGAAATGCTGCTGGATAAGGCCCTCGAGCTCGCCGAAATCTTAATGGGCGTGTTCGACACGCCCAACCGCATGCCCATACTGTATTACAACTGGCAGCCCCAGTACGCATCTCAGCCACACCGTGCTACGACTGTTAGTGTGGCCGAGCTGGGTTCAATGAGCATGGAATTCTCCCGCCTTGCGCAGTTGACCGGCGAGGACAAGTACTACGACGCCATTGCGCGCATCACCAATGCCTTTGAGGACCTTCAGAACCGCGGCACCGCCATCGATGGCATTTTCCCCGAGCAGCTTGATGCTTCCGGTTGCAACAGGACTGCCGAGGCGATTGCATACCAAGAGGCACAAGCTGCGGCCGCGAGCGCTAGTGCCGCCGCTGCCCGTCTCAGCGAACCCAAGGGACACGAGCCAGTGGCTGCGGAGGCGAAGCGGGCTGAAGCTGACGCACCCCTTGCCCAGGAGACCGCTTTGGCACAGGGTAATGGCAGCGAGCCGGAGGATGTCAACCTGCTCGCGAGACGGGCTGTCGGGGTTGACAAAGACGGTGAGCCTGTGGTGGAAAACGCCAAAGACATCGACAAGAAACAGGCTTTCCCCGAGCCCAAGGTTAATGAGCAGCCCATCTACCCTGGCAATAGTGGCCGTAAACCGTCTCCCACAACGCCGGATAAATCCTCGTGGGAGTGCATCAAGCAGGGCCTAGCTCCTGGTGGCTGGAGCTCCCAGCAGTACAGCATGGGTGGAAGCCAAGATTCCACATATGAGTACTTTCCAAAGGCAAGATTTGCTTTGGCGTATGCAATCGAGACACGTACTAATTCGCCGTAGGAATACCTGGTGCTTGGCGGTCTTGAACCTAAGTACAAAACGATGCACATCAAGACAGTCGAGGCTGTCAAGAAGTGGCTCCTCTATAGACCCATGGTGCCCAAGGAGAGAGACATTCTTTTCTCGGCCAAGGTCTCGACCTCTGGCGACCCTGAGAACGATCTACGAACCGAGTACGAAGTAACGCATCTCACCTGCTTCATTGGTGGTATGTTTGGCCTTGGAGGCAAGATCTTTGACAGACCCGACGATATCGAAATCGCCAAGAAACTCACTGATGGTTGCGTCTGGGCGTATGAATCGATGCCTTCTGGCATTATGCCCGAAGGCGCCTCGGTCGTGCCTTGCGCTTCTACTCAGAGCTGCCCCTGGAACGAGACACTTTGGTGGGAGCACCTTGACCCGTCCGCTGATTGGCGTGGGTCGCAGATCAAGGTCTGGGAGGAGAGGCAGCGTGAAAAGAAGAAGCAGCAGCAGGATGAGCTCCGCAAGCAATCCGTAGAGAGGGGCAAGACCGACCTGACTGGCAGCAACTCCGCTGAAAAGTCCATTGAGGAAGAGGCTGCGCCAGAGAAGAAGGACCCGCTCGCCGATATTCACGTCCCCAAGGACGAGCCGAAGAACCTGGGATCGGCCAAGAAGACCGAGTATCCCGCTCCCGAGCCTGGCCTCAACAAGTCTCCTTCGAACGTCGATGAGCACTTGCTGAAGAAGCGAGATCCTGCCCCGCCCACGCCCCAGGATCCTCGCCAGGGATCTGCCGAAGAGGCCGCCAGTAACTCCCTGAAGGACAAGCTCGACTTGAACAACGCCGGAAACGCGGGTAGCGTGTCCAACGACGCGCCGGTCAGTGGTGGTATTGTAGGCAAGATCAAGATCGAGGAAGAGGCCGAGGTCCCCGATCCGAAGCCGCAATCGCACGAGGAGTTTGTCAAGGAGAAGCTCGAGCTCGAGAAGATCCCGCCTGGCTTCGTCAACATCAATTCCAGGCGCTACATCCTTCGGTAAGCCATTCGCCATGTGTATGAATGACTTCTTTTGTATTCCGAAACTAACATTTCACCAGACCTGAGGCCATCGAGTCCGTGTGGTACATGTATCGCATCACGGGCGACCCCGAATGGCAGGAGAAGGGCTGGAGGATGTGGGAGGCCATCATCAAGGCGACACGGACCGAGCACGGCAACAGCGCCGTTGACGATGTACTGTCCGAGGAGCCGCAGCCCGTGGACGAGATGGAGAGCTTCTGGGTCGCCGAGACGCTCAAGTACTTTTATCTCTTGTTTTCGACGCCCGACGTCATCAGCCTCGACGACTGGGTGCTCAACACCGAGGCGCATCCGTTCAAGCGGCCCGTCTAGACTCATTTTGGAATTCTCAGATGAGACAAGGCATGAATAGACTCTTGCTTCTGCGGTTGCATTAGCGGGGGTGTGTTTGTGTGTGTGTGTGTGTTGTGTGTGGCAGAGAGGGGGGTACAAAGCATAGAGCTTGGCATGAGATATCACGGAGTGGTGGCTACCATGGCGTTGCGGCGTGTTCTTCTTGAGTCGACTTCTGGCTTCTTGAGTGTTTCTTCGTTGTATAAAATGGAAGGAAAAGGGGCCTATCCTAAAGCTGATCCCAAAGTACGGCAGACCAGCAATGAACTGGCCAAGCCTCCCATCTGCTTATGCTGCATGTTCTTTTCCTGTCTTTCTGAGTGCTTAACTTGTCTTGACCATTGACCAACAATACCAAGTCCTCGTTACCGTCTGCGACCAATGTACGCACGCACATCACTATAATGAAGATTCCAATTCTGGGTCAAGGGTTGTGTTTGTTCATCATGTTCAATTTCATTTCCTTAACTCATCTCATCTTGTCCATCGTCCTACTTGGGAGACTCTTTCAGTCATGGTGGATGTCATGACATACTCCTACACAGTTCCCATTTCCATATTCCTTTGCCGTCCAATTCGTTTCCCAATTCCCTTCGCGCCGGCCTCTTGGTGTTCGGCACGGCTGTATTCGGTCTTTTCTTTTTTTCGTTTGAAAGAAAAGAGGGACCCTGCTGCTGCTTGTCTATCGGTCGTCCTCGCTCTCGCTTGCCGCTGAGAGCAAACAACATTAAAATGACGGGGGGTGAGTGCGACATCAACGTGTTCCCCACCCCTTGCCGGCCCAATATGAAGTGCCAAATTGAAAGAAGTAAAAGCAAAACACAAACGCGATATACAACGCCGATTTCCCTGATGCTGATGGTCTTTTGTGCTGGACGATGAATGTGCTGATGGGGAGAGGGTGCTGAAAATTGCCCTTCTCGAAAAATCCCTCCATGTACAAGGTTCCATTCTCTCTTGCGTGGGGCTTCGGGCCCATCTTCTACACATGTGTCGTCGTCGAATCCTTCCGTCTCGAACTCGGATCATGCGCGCCTCGGCTTAATCGACCATTTGGCTCAGGACACGGATACTCAGAATCATGACCAACAGGCCGATGGTAACGATGATGAGCAGGGTAAAGCTGAACCAACCAAGGACCATGGCGGAAGTACCAACACCGGAGCGGACAGCCCCGTTTCCGAAATCTTGAGCGATAATGGACGCGGCAACTGAGGCGGTGTGTTGCCATAATACGGAGACAAGAACGAAGATGGAGGCGATGAAGATGATAGCCAGCGAGATTTGCGAAACGGGTCGCGAAGGGAACGGCTTGACTTCGCGGTCAGAGCCCTCGGAATCCTCCTCCTCGTGCCATCCGGGGAAGGTAGCGAGCAAGAGGAAACAGACGAAGGCAAAAATGATGGCAATGATGCTGGTGAGAGGGTCAGTACGATGTATACGTACGGTAATTGAGCGGCCCAACTTACATGAGGTAGGGGAACACGATCATGTCCTTGAACTGAGCGGCAAGCCAGATCAGGTTGAGGGGATCCTGATCTACGGAAACCTCGTTGGCAAGAGCGGTGGCGTTGTTGCTGCAAAGCCAGCTGCCGCCGTCGGGGCTGATGCAGATACCGAAGTAGCCAACACGGCAGGCGAGGCGGGCGTCGCCGGCGATGTTCTCGATGGCAGTGTGGACATTGTAGTCAACTTGCGCCGTCGAGGGGACTGCTGTGTATCTGTCGTAGTACAGAGACAGCAGGAAGATATCGGGAATCAAAGGTGACGATGAAGAGCAACCTGCCAACAGTAAAGCTGCGGACGATGTTAGTGAATGGTTGGCTTCGCGCGTCTCCAGAAAAACTCACATAGAAGGATGATGGCGATTGCTATTAAGATCATCAAGACATGATGGTATCCTAGGAACGGTACGAACCCTGGGATGATGCGGTGTTAGTCTGGATGGCTTCTTCGCTCGAGTAGGAATCGGATCAACTTACGATACCAGCCTACTTGAAATTTCGGCATTTTGACTGTGCGGTCTTACTCGTCCACTCCTCTAGAGGGATGGGCTCGTATTTGCTTGACCCACGCCGTCCTCCGTTGTAGCGGAGCGACGGAGGGGTTTTGGTCCTGGCACTCTCAGCGCTGGCACGCAGCGTGTCTTTCCTTATGATCGTCGGGGAAGAGGGGCGCGCGAGGAATGCGAAGAAGCTCGTAAGAGTATATGGGTTTGTCGCCACGGACAGAGAGGAATGTAGCGATAAGGTTTGGTGGGTTCGTTCTAGAAACGAAGGGGGCGGATTGCCGGAGAACACCGCGAGGAATGCGGGACGGTGTTGGAACTGCGATTAGAGAGACGACTTGACGATTGTCAGACACGATAACAAACTTCCACTTTTGATGCTGTTGTCGGGAATGAAGGACGGGAGAGACGGCAATGCAAGAGTGTGTGAGTGAGAAGTGTTGGAGTGAATGAGCGTGTGCGGGTTGGGTCTTCAAGGTTGGGAGGAAGTGGTTTGATGCAGTCTGGAATATTGGGATGGCTGGGAGGGAGAGAAGAAGAGTAGACAGGGTGAGGGTGGACTTAGTTTTGTCTGTCACTAGCAACAGATGTTCCAGAATGGTAAGCGGGATGCCCGCAGGTTCGGAGCGGACGGGGAGGTTTGTACGTCTGCAGAGCGGATCGAAATATTCGGATGGCTGGGTGAAGAGCTCGATGGATTGAATCTGGAGAAGAGGGACAGGATTTGGCAAAAAGGAGCTGAGGATGATGTGCAATTGGTCCTGCCATCCACTTTTTGCCAGAGACTGTGCGGCGTTCGCGCACCAAAGAAGGGCGAAAGTGCCATGGTGGAAGGGGTGTTACGTAGCTACGCCAACCTCCTCTATTTACTCGTGGCGTTGCCGCCGTTGTCAGGGCGATTTGCAGCGTCGCAGCGGTTCCTGGGCGAGCAGGGCGGCAGAGCGGGGCGTGGGCGGTACGTACCCAATGCGCACCCTGGCCGACTGTCCGGGGGATGCCCTTCTGTGGCTTCTGCGCTTTCCGAGTGGGTAGGCGGTTCCACCAGCGCGGGCGGGAACCAGGCCTGAGAGGTCAAAAAAAGCCCGGTGGCTGGGTGACGTCTTTTCAGGGGTCCCCCGTCCCGTGTCCCCCGTCAAATCTAAGGCCGCATCCTAGCGCAACCTTTACTCGCCTAGCAGCTTCTCTTCAGGTCTTCACTTGCTCGGCTCCGTCCGACTCTTGTGCTACCTACGCGAATTCGTTGGTGTTTCCTCTCTGCGCGCTGCAAAGAACCCTGCAGCCGCGAACCGGACGTGGGCTGTTTAAACGCTCGTGCTTCTTGCAGCCTTCCCTGTTTGTCAATCGCTTGCTTCAGGCTGCCGCCTATCTAACCCAATCCAATCCGCACGCAACTCGACTCGGGTACACATTTCGGGCGTTCCTGCATTTGAGACGAGACCCGGAGCCGGGGTTCGGCACATTGGCCTGGTTCCTTGTTTTCATCCATTCGTTTGTGTCGAGTCTGGGTGATGCGTTGTTACGGCGTCGTACGGATACTGGCCCTTTGTCCCCTGTTGGCATGGCGACAGCATTGAAAACGCTAGAATCTTATATGGGCTGGGTGACAGCCAAGACACATCTTCGGCTCCTCGACGGATACAGACACTCGGCATCCTGCCACAGATACGGTCAGCCACCTTATCGTACACAACGGCTGAAGCTATTCGCAATCCAGTCCCTTGCCGGGCGGATACGTTCTCCTGCAGGAACCCCAGACGGCTCCGTGATTCCCATCGAGACCCATCGGTTTCTCATCCCCACCACGCAAAGCCCCATCTCCATCAGCTCTACGGCGGTAAGGCGTTCCAACACACCGCTCGACTTCTCTACATGGCGGTCAGACAGCTCTTTCAGCTCGAATATTCAAGCAGTCGGCGCGGTGCACGACAAATATTTCGACACCTGTCACAGCTGCCTGAGCGTCAGTTCTTTTTTCCCTGGCTGTTTGGGTCCGCATAGACAGACGCTGCTTCCTAGAGGATGCTAGCGCTATCTGCCTGTGAAGTCCGAGCTGCTAGAACTACGCAGATCTCGGGAGCCTGTGTGATGGCTTCGCTCAGGAACTATCTAACAACACTGCAATCCTTAGAAGCTTTCCGCTATGGTATTGGATGCTGTCATCATCGACATCCGTTCGCAATGGAACACGTCTTGCAAGCCATTGACGCAACTAGTCTAAGACTCTCAGCTTGCTTGTCAAGGCGGGTGCCCGTACACGGGCATAACACTAGACAGTTGTCCTCTTGAACAGGATCAACAGCCTCCTGGTTAACGCCATTGATGACTCACTACTGAACCGAAGGCCTTTTAGAGATCCTGATGTTGGAGTCGCAGTACGCCACACAGGTCTCCGATGTTGCCTTCATTCTTGGAGACCACGGAAGACCATAGGAATGTGTTGAACTTCAGATAATACGTGGCTGGGTAAGAGGTCAGTGCACCCCATTGAGGCTGAGCCTACCATTCGCCTGAAGAGTCTTTGTTAGAGCCAGATCGACCGTCGTGACCACATTGTGAATTGTTGATCAATTTAGAAGATGCAAGTCTTTTCCCCCTGTGCACAAGGAAACCCCCCCACCTGGTTTACTCAACCCCAAATAAATCCATGGTTGATTGTTGGCCATACGTCCTGGTTGAATAGGAGTTTGCATAGATGAATAATAGGTGGTCTCATTAGTTGCATACCAATCGAGCTTGGTAATTGCATGCCCCCACCATTGTATTGTGCTGAGCTCCACGTCATTGTTCAGACCACATGTTGCGAACTCGACAATCGATGCGCCTACCCAGTTGCAGTGATAAAGACCTACGACGATGGCCACAGTATCCGACAGCCACGCGCAGGCCGGCGCTCTAGATATCCGCGTTGAAGATTTCCTCGACGACAAGCTCCAGTCTACGACCGATCTCGAGAACCTCGACTCCCTGATCGCCAACGTCGAAGTCCAGCGCAGCCAGCTCCAGACTCAACTCGACAATGCTATAAAACAGCTCGACGAAGCCCGTCGCACGGCCGGCGACCGCCAGTCTTCGCTCGCCCAACGCATTCAAGACTTCCAGGAGCTCCAACACAGCATCGACATCCGCGTCAAGATTGCAGCGGCGTCCGACGCCCCGAACCAGGCCATCGCCAGACTGCAACAGCCTATGAAGAAGCTGCAAATGATCGAGCTTGCCCAGAAGTACCTCAGTCTCCTACAAGATGTCGACAAACTGCGGACCGAAGCTCGATCGCATCTCCCTGGGAGCCCCAAGGCGGCCTTGGAGCCGTACTCCACACTCAAACAACTTTCGAGGCGTTTAGAGGAGCTTTCGGGGCCGGCCGACGACGCAGCGGTCCACCTCGTCAACCACGTGCGAAGCGTTGCCGATGCGTTGTGGGATGAGATGAAGAAGACAATGTCCAGCGAACTGGAGGCTGTCCTCAGCAAAAGGTCGTGGCCCATGGTCGAACCGAGTTCTGAGATGGACCAGGAGTGGCTTGCTTGCTTCGAGAAGCTGCTCGACCTCCAGATTCCAGAGGTCATCTTAAGCAAGTCCACCGTCAGTCTACTGCCTTTTGACGTCATGTCAAGGATTTTCGTCTCCGAGTTCCGCTTCCATTTCCTCAGCGACAAGCCGACGAGTAAGCCCGATGCCGTTGGATCGCACTGCTTTCCCTGGTTTCTGGCGACCATCGAGAAGTGGGAAGACTTCTTCAGGGATAACTTGGGTTTCACACTGGCTGCCAAATTCCGCGACACGTCTGCAGGGAATAGTTTAGTCTACATTGACCCAGTGTGCGCATTCATTACCAGCATGCTCCCCGTCATGAGAGAGAAAGTCCAGGCTGTGGTCGCCGATACGGCCAAGAACCCTGCATTTCTGAGCAGCTTCATGGGACAGCTGATGACGTTTGACGAGACTATCCGGTCCAAGTTCAACTACGATGGTGGCAACGCAGAGCAAGGCTGGTCTGGCCTTGCTACAGAAATTCTCGAGGACTGGTTTGAACCGTGGTTCCAGGCCGAAAAGGAGTTTGCCCTTGAGCGTTTCCAGGCTATCATGGCTACGCCAGATGCCCGCAACATCGACTATGACTACGCTGCCACGGGCAAGACTAAGCCCACTTTCGGAGCCGTGCGGGTCACCGATCTTTTGAGGTCGATCACCACTCAATATGAGAGAGTTCGTACCTTCAAGCACAAGATCCGCTTCTTGATCGGCATTCAGCTTGACATTCTGGACGAATTCCACGATCGCCTCCGGGGCTCTTTGGAGGCTTACCAAGCACTTACGTCTACGGTCGGCAGGACTCTTCACGGCGTTACAAAAGAACAGCTCGCTGCTCTCGAAGGCACTGGCAGCCTCGAGTCGCTGTGCAAGGTGTACGGCAGTGCAGACCACGTCGTCAACACGCTCAAGGATTGGGGCAACGAGGAGTTCTTTGTGACGTTGTGGGATCAGCTGCAAGGTCGCGCAACCAAAGAGGGCGAGACGTCGAGGATGTCAGGCGAGATGAGCTACGAGGAGGTCAAGGATCGCACTTCTGCAGCTGTGGGCTCAGAAGGCGACGAAGGGATTCTGTTTGATGAGACAATTGCTGCGTACAGCCTTAGACGCAAGACGGCCCAGGACTTCCTGGTCAACGCCCTCGCCGACTCTCACTACAAGGCCTTCAGGGCGTACTCGACAAGAACGCAATGGACAACCATCAGTGATAGCGGCTCAGACAGTAAGCTTTTTGATACGCAAGTCAAGTCGTTTTCGTCTCTAACCATTCTATAGTCGACCCGTCGCAACTAGCTGTCACGCCCGAACTGGACGAGCCCCTAAGAGTGAGCCCTGCCTACATCCTGTCCGAGAAGCCCTCCCTAACTTGTATCAGGTCCTCAAGCGCAACTTTGACTTTCTGCTCAAGGCTATTAGCACTGCAGCGTTCCGGCGCACGTGGCGCACGGCTCTCGACAAGCTCCAAGACCTGCTCTGGGGCGAGGTTCTTATGAGACAGAGCTTTACAGCATTCGGCGCAGCGCAGTTCACGCGCGACCTCAATGCCATCTTCTCGCTGGTGGAGAGGTACATCCCGAACGGTGTGGGGTCGCTGGGTAGCCTGGTTGACGCCTTGAAACTGCTCAACCTCCCCGCCGAACCCCAAGACGGTGCGTTGTCGCTCAAGGATGCCACGGACCGGGTGTTTACGGACAATACCGAGGCCAAGAAGATCCTGGAGGAGCTAGATATCGACACGCTCACTCCGGCGAACGCGAGACACATCTTACAGCGCAGGATTGAGAACAAAGAATAGACGGTCTACTCCGGTGCTTGGATCTACTCGGACGTAACGGTGCCAGAGATGTGTATGCACAACACGGTGGTGTCGAAACAGAAAACGATAGACTCTAGAAAAAATTGCCCCTGCACCTTCTATTTTGCCAAGCCCCATGTTTGCACCCCATGATAAGTAAGCGACAGTGATTTAGCTGAGAGCCCGCATGGTCAACTCAACCGTCGCAAATGTGCCGGCGCTGACAGGCATAGCTCTCAGTAGCGTCGGCACGATGCCCCTCCAGAACCCACGCAGCCCCTCGCCGCGGTACGTCTGCGCGAAGCAGTCGCGCATCGTCTTGTACCGCTGCTCCTTGCCGAAGCCGTCCGTCTGCATCTTGCTCTTGATCACGTCAAAGGGGTAACTACCGAGCCACAGCGCCTCGCCGGCCAAGCCGCCGTAGAAGGCGATCTTGTAGCTGGGGATGTCCTTGCGGTCGATCTTGTTGCGCGCGGCGTCGGCGTTCATCATCCACTCGAAGGCCAGGAACCAGACGCCGTAGGCCTGGGCCTCGCGCAGAATCGTCACGGCCTCGCCGCGGTAAAGGCCGTTGAGCACGCCCCCGTGGGTCGAGAGCTTGCGGACGCAGTCGAGGGGACCCGAGTACAGCCGGGCGGCGCCGTGGGGCTGGGTCTGCAGGCGGATGCGAACGTGCTCGATGGGGCCCGAAATGACCGAGTTGGCGACGCCGGCGAAGGCACCCGCGGCGTAGTACTGGCCGTAGCTGAGGGTCGGGCTGGCGCCGAGGGAGGAGGCGGCGTTGCGGGCCTCGAAGTAGCGGCGGGCCTGGTGGAAGGCACCGAACTGGATAGAGACGCAGGCGCCGATGCCGAGGAGGGGCGTGAGAGTTCCCTTGTAGAAGGCGAGGGCGCCTTCGTTCTTGTAGATTTGAGTGGCGGCGGTCAGCGCTGTTGTGGGTGTTGTTGAGGTCTGAAGGCGCACTTTGACGATATCGAAGGGTTGGCCTGGGAAACATCAGTTTTCTTGCTGTGATCATACGTATTGTATGCCGTATCTGATTCCAGAGAGGAGGGGGAGTGAAATCGAGTGAGATTGCGGTGGTGACAGTGAGCCGCTCATGAGACTCGGTTGTCATTCCGAAGTCGGCTTGAGGGCTCGAAGCTCACGCTTCCAACTCTCTCCCTCGCAGCATCCCTCGTGAATAACCAGATACACGTACCGAGCAAAACCTGGGCAACACCGCCCGCGGCGCCAGAGAACAGGTCCTTGGCCGTCTGCAGCGCGCCGCCGGCCGCGATCTCGGGGTCAACCACGGCGTCCGCCATCGTTATGTCTTTCGGTTTGCTTGCCGAGCTCTCGAATACTACCCCGCCACCAATGATCAAGGCGCCCTCGGAGGTTGTTTGGAAGAGGGTTTATCTGTACTGTTGATTCACCTAGCCCAGACACAGGTGGAATTGAAATAGAAACGAGAGGGCGCAAGCGATCAATTGGTCGCGGAGAGTTTATCGGTGACGGGAGGTTTTTGGAAGGGTACCGGCCACTTGACTGGCTTAAACTCAATGGGATTTATTTATCGGCTCTCCCAGATAAGGCAGTATAGCTGGGTTATGGAGACGTGGACATGCAGGGTGCTCATGGCGTGCTGCCGCTAGCCTGTTTGGGGCGGTGGTGAGCTCTTACCTTGATGAGTCAGCTGGTTGGGTCGCCTTGATGAATCTTTGGCGAGGTCTTAGTTTCCATGTTGTGTAGGTACTATGTGACTACCCGTAAAGCAGCAGCTAGGCTGGCAGACAAAGCTCCAACGCATGAAGAGTACTCATGAATGGCATTGGGTTTGGATTTCGTTATCAAACTAATGGCTCATCATGATTTAGACGTGATGACTGCTAATTCACGTTAGGTGTCCTGACCTCATCGAGCCCGGTCCTGACCCGGCGGAGAGTTTCCTTAGATCATAGGCCAGTCTAAAAGGCGCAACTTTTTCTCCCTCAAATGTTTTGGATTCAAGGTCGTTTAAGCTTGAACAAGCTTGGTAGCTTCAGTCAATGAAGCTGCCAGGCCAATTTCTGGAACACAGTTCGTCGCTGCGGAGCCAAGTGTCATTAGGAATAAGTTCTCATTTTTGGCATGCCACTATGAAGGCTGTATTTTATGATCAAAGGTGTTTGTTGTTCATGCTCAGACTGAAGAGCCTTGGTGAGAACACGAGTACACATATCTATCAGCTAAACTATTTACGGGATGGATACGTGACTATTTCAGCCACAATGGCATATGATTCCATGCTTGAAAACTATGGCAATCCCCATCAAGCTTAATCTAATAACCGCTTAGAGTTCCAACTAGAGCTGCAAAAGAATGAGTTCGAAGCCACACAAGAGAGAAAGGTGCTCGCTCCAGTGCCAGTGTTAGGGGCCTACCCCACCAACCATGTACCCCTCACCTCGGTGAACAGGCCACCGTAGGATCGGCTCGGTAGCGGACCGTCACTGCAGCTCCCCTCCACACCGTTACGAAAAATCGCGAGTTCCTGCCAACAACAGATGATGCGCTAAAAGCAACATCTGCTAATTTACACAATGTCGGCAGAGGGCAAGAAGCTGGATACGGCTGGGTAAGTCTCTTACTATCTTTGGCTGTGGCGACCACTCTGACAATTTCCACCACACCGCAGCAAAGATGCCACGCCCAGCAACCCTCGAGGTATCCCCAAGGCGCCGTTCGTCGACAAGGTCGAGGACTACGTCACCACCCGCGAAGATGTCGAACCGACGATGCGCAACTTCCAGGAGATGATTTCGTGAGTCGCCCGCACGCGTTCGGCCCGCTGGGCACACACCCAAAGCTCTGTCGACGAGCAAGACGAAGGCCTGCGTGGGCGAGCTATAGAAACCACTGGTAACACGTCGATGCGCGCAGGAAATACCAGTTCATGGAGCTGAACCTTCAGAAGAGGATGGCCGGACTGAAGGACAAGATCCCCGATATCCAGAAGACCCTCGACTCCGTGCGGTTCCTGAAGCTCAGACAGGTGGGAGTCACACCTCGATACGCCAGCTTAAGAGGAGGGCTGACATGATACCCAGAGCGATGATGAACCAATCGAGACGACCTTTGAGCTCAACGACACGCTATACTCCAAGGCGAAGATCCCGCCCACTGAGGAGGTGTACATCTGGCTAGGCGTATGTTTCCTGCGACTGAACAGACATGGTGAGAGATTGAGATTGACTGGACGACAGGCGAACGTGATGCTATCGTACCCCGTTGACGAGGCTGAGACGCTTCTCGAGTCCAAGCTATCGACGGCGAAAACGAGCTTATCAAACTGCGAGGAGGACCTGGACTTCCTGAGAGAGCAGATCACGGTACGTTTGACCTCCGACCGGACTGTCCGCAGCATGCTGATTGAAAACAGACCATGGAGGTTGCCATTGCGAGAGTGTACAACTGGGAGGTCGTCCAGAAGCGCAAAGACAAGGAAGAAGGAAAGGACATCAAGAAGGAAGGGGACGAAAGCAAAGCAAATGGCTGATGCAATGCTCAATACCAAACAAAACAACTTGATGATTTTGGCACTGTCATAACAGGACCTCATTGCAATGCATAACCCCCTGAGCTGTGTCCATCCATGATCGAAATGGAACTCTGCCCGATCTTTAGGGAGTGATAGCCCTGCAGGCTGACGAATCTTAGCGATGGGGCACGAAGATGACTTAATTTCGGATTTCGGCCTGAAGTCTTGGAGGCCTCTAGGTGACAGTACAACTATCACGATGATGAAAGCATCATCATTATTATCTGTGCAACACCACAGACTCAATCGACACAGCAGTCTAACGGGTGGAGGATGGCACGTCATGCGCACCCAACAGAGAACGTGTTGGGACTTTGGACCATCCGAAGTCCAGCCCCGTCCAGGCTCAGCTAAGATACTTCGGGCCACAACGCTGACCACCAAAATCCGATGCCACGCTCACAGCCACTGCCACAGCAAAACGTGACCGAATCATGACAATCCAAGCCACATCTGGAGCATCGAGGCGCTGCCAGCATGTGGTGGGCCACGATGCACCAATCTTCAGCGTCTCTGAGTGCTCGAGGGGTTCCGGGCCATTACGTAAGGCCACCCTACAAAGACATACGTATTCCCGTATCTTAGATGCGGATGCGTAAGTGCGGTGTAGACAGCCGGCAAAGAGCCAATTTGAGGGGCAGCCAGGGGGGGGCAACAGCAGTGTGCGGGACCGGTCGACGGTCGCTATGACGAATTCTGGCATTCCGCCAGCAACTTCACTTTAATTCGACCTCCCAAGCCTCCGCTACTTGCCCGCTAGAGATCTTCCTTCCCTTTTCCCCACAGCCAGCTTCTTCCTCCTTAAACACACCTACGATTCTGGTTTCGACTTTCTTTCCAGGAGCAACAACTGATCCCGTGTCGTTGTTTCCATTGCGAATCCCATTTATTCTTCTACCCCCGCCTTTTCGCGTTTCTTGCAAAATCCCTCTCAATCTCCTTCTCTCCTACACACCGACCCTTCTTCACACGTAAACCGAAGACCCTTACACGAGTCCCACCATGTCCCAGCAGGAACTCGACCCGAAGTACGACCAGTACGACTTCCCGACCGTCGCCGCGACGGCTGCGAGTGGTCATCCTGGTCACCTTACGCCTGAGCAGAAGGCCCAGGTTGCTCAGCTGCGCCTGATGCTCGAGTCTGATGGCTACAACAAGCGTCTCGACACCCTGACTCTGGTAGGCTCCCTCTCGATAGACCGCAAGATAGGAGGCGGCTTGCGTGGCCATTGTTCTTTTGTCCCAACTGCTAACACTGCTGTTGTAGCTTCGTTTCCTCCGCGCCCGCAAGTTCGATGTCAACCTGGCCAAGCAGATGTGAGCAAAGCTTTGTTCTCAACACCAGACGATGCACCGGCAGCTAACCGAATACCCTTAGGTTCGTCGACTTCGAGGAATGGCGAAAAACCACCAAGCTTGACGAGACCGTGCCCACCTGGGAGTATCCCGAGAAGGAGGAGCTCTTCAAGTTCTACCCTCAGTACTACCACAAGAACGATAAGGTATGAAGGCTCTGGAATCGGGAGAATGAGCGTCCCTTCCATGAGCTAACGCATAACCCATAGGATGGCCGTCCTGTCTACATCGAGCAGCTTGGCGGCATCGACCTGAACACCATGTACAAGATCACCACCGCCGAGCGCATGTTGACTAACCTGGCCGTCGAATACGAGAAGTGCGCCGACCCCCGCTTCCCCGCCTGCTCCCGCAAGTACAACCACCTCGTCGAGACCTGCTGCACCATCATGGACCTCAAGGGCGTCACCATCACGCGCGTGCCCCAGGTCTACAGCTACGTCAGGCAGGCCTCCGTCATCTCCCAAAACTACTACCCCGAGCGCCTCGGCAAGCTCTACATCATCAACGCTCCCTGGGGCTTCTCCACTGTTTGGAGTGTCGTCAAGGGCTGGCTCGACCCCGTCACTGTCTCGAAGATTCACATCCTCGGCTCGGGCTACCAGAAGGAGCTCCTCAACCAGATCCCCGCCGAGAACCTGCCGAAGGCCCTGGGCGGCAAGTGCGAGTGCGCGGGCGGCTGCCACATGAGCGACGCCGGCCCGTGGCACGAGAAGGAGTGGACCAAGGAGCCCTGGTGGGCGAAGCCCGAGGCCAAGGCCCCTGCTGCCGACGTCATTGAGAACAAGGGCGGCGAGACCGTCACTGCTCCCGCTGATGGTGCCGTTCCTGCTGCCGCCGCCGCCACTGATGCTGCCGCGGACGCCAAGGCCCCTGCTGCTGCATAAGCGATTCTCCAAGAAAACTTGCGCGCACTGGATCCGGGGAAGTGATTGTTATTTGAGTTGTGCTGCTGGATGCGCAGCTAGAAAGAAGGCGTTGGCAGATTTGTCGCTGCATCTGGGTGAAACAGAAACAGGCGTGAAGACGGGGATGGTTAAAAACAAGAGCTTCTTTTTGTAGAATCGCTCATACATGTGTTAGTTTTGGCAAACTTTACTGCTTCCCGTTATACATGCTCTCGTTTGGACTGCTGGGTCGTTCGTAATAGAATAGTTCCACGTTAACTATTTGACGGCTTATGCCGCGAGTGCGATGGATGGCGGTTGTATGATTCGTCTTACTTTGATTCCACTATGTTGCCAAAAACCGACAAGACACCCATGACTCTCAAGTTATGGTATAGAGCCCCCTAACGCCGAAACTCCCTAACATCCATAGCAGTTCCATCCGGAACCCCTCATGATCGTTCCGTAACGGTATACTCGCCCGCAACCCTCGCCCTCTCCATCTTGGCGACCGTAGCCGGCATCTCCTTCTTTAATCTTCCCAGCGCCCCGACTGCGCCTCCGAAGGCTTCCTTGACCTCGGCTCTCCTCTCCATGTCCTCGAGCGGGAGCACCTCGGCCTCGATCTCCTTCGCTTCGTCCTCTTTCGCCTTCTTGGCGGCCTCGAGCGCGGCCTCGTCCGCGGCGGCGGCGGTCTTGAAGTCTTGTGTCGCTGCCGCAGCCACGGCGCCCGGGACAGACCTTTTCAAGGCGGCGATCTCGTTGAGGAGGTCCTCCTCCTCGCGAGCGAGGTCCTCGGCGCGCTGGCGGAGACGGGAGTCCCAGGGCTCGTAGGCCTCTTCGGGCTCATCGGAGGGATTAGCGGAGAGGAAGGCGGCGGGGTCGGCGTCGAGGCCATTTATGGAGAGGTTCGGGGCGGCGTGGGTGAAGGTTTTGTTGATGTACTGTTTCGAGGGTTGACCATCAGCAGTCTGATTTTTCGCTCAACCGTGAAGGTTGAAAACAGTCAACCGGTACGTCATTCCGGTACGCAATCTTTAAAATATAAGAGGCAGCAGCTTTGGAGCATGTAAACGACCCCAATGAAAACATGAATAGATGGAACCACATAAACACAATTCAAAAAAAGGCAATTCGTACCTCGTTCACGAGTCGCTCAATAGGCGCCCGCAACTCGTCCTCCTGCGCGCTGCTACCCTCGATGTGCGGGAATGCCTTGTCGAGCTGATCCTTCGCAGCGCGTCGGACGTTGTTGAGGAGGAACGCGAGGTCCTCGTGGGACTGCAGCTCGATTTTCCTGTGCGCGGACTCCATCGTGTGCCGAAAGGGGTAGACGGGACGAGAGAAAACGAGCAATGCATGCCCCGTCGGCAGACAATGGTGCTTGGTATGTTGTTGCGTGTTTGTCGCTCGTCTCGTTGCGCCGGGAGTTGGGGTTTGCCGCGATGTTTACGTCGGATGACGGCCCGGGAGGACGATAAAGTGTCGGCGCGCGTCAAGCCCCGTCGTCCGACGTGCCCACTTTCCCGCCGGCCCCTCGCTCGTGCTCTCGCTTATCATGATGGGATTATCTTATCGTTATCATCATGTGACCTTTTTTCCGCTTTGTCAACACAACGTCAATCCCCCCCGAAAACTGCCGAGATCGGACAATGCGCCAGGCACTTACCGGGCGCCAGGCCAGGGTGTGGAACACGGAGCAGAAGACGGACTTCGAGTTCAAGGACTATTCTGAAAATTGACTTTTTGGTATGCAGGAATCGTCACCAGAGACGAAGGCAAAAGGCCCCCCCTTCGTAAAACTCTTTTTTGTTTGTTTGCGACTGAACCGTTGGACCTCAAAGCAAGAGGACGCAGGAAGAGTGACTTCATGCGTCCAAGTTCAAGGCTCCCGCGGGTGCACGGTCTAGGGACACTAGGCCAACGGCATATGTCAAGGCGATCGACGGTGCTTCCTGCGCAGTCAATCAACAAGAGACGTGGGACAATGACACACTATTGGAAAATAGCAACACATAATACATAGTACTACATTCCGATGATGACGAAAATGTCATTGAAGGTGACAGGCTACCCTTCCCTACATCCCTACATCAGCCGGACAGGGCGAATAATCAGCTGCTCCCTTGTTGGTATACAGAAGGTACTGCATAGCTCACCGGTCGGAGCGGCACAGCCAACACCAAAAACGACATCGCCATCCGGCGATGTCTTTCATCCAAGTTCCCCAAGGATCATGCCTTTCGGCGCTATGACTACGAAACTGGGACGGACCTGCATGGGGGGCCGCAAAGTCTCAGCAGCGTCGAATCAAACGTTGTGAATCCGGCGCGGGACACAGATATGCGGGGCGTGGTCACGAAGGGGTCCACGCTGCTTGGCAGCACCTTTTTGGGGGAACAGCACGGGGAAGGCCAGGCCAGACCAGAAAGCGGAGCACCTTTCGGCGGGGGATGGTAGTGTTCGGCTGTGCGGTAAAGTACACCGTACAGTAGCGCCGGTCGGTATGAGCTGGAAACTGGACCCTCCCATTTCTCTCACCTTTACGGTTCGACGCCATCTGGGGCGGAATGGCGTTCAAACAGGCCACCCGATGACAGTGCACTGTACTGATATTACTCAGGCGAGAGGGTTCGAGTCAGACGTTAAGGGGCCGTTTCACCAGAATTTGAGGTCAACATGGCATTATTTTGATAATTCTCCAGGTCTTCTTTTTGAGTTGTCTCCCTTGCAGAGAAGGCCAGCTTAGCAACTTGGAATCGTACAGGTGGTAGATTGACGTCTAGGGGGTGGGGGGTGTCGGTCGGTTCAATTGCCCCGATGCAACCCGTGAACCCTGATGTAGTGTAGCAGCCGACTTGTGCCACCTTGGCTGTCCAAACTATCGTATAATTATGGTGGTCGGGAACATGCCTGATAGACCGGGAGTCACAGGAATCGCCAGTGGAGTCGCCGGTGACGGAAAACATGCCTTGAATAGTGTCTTGTGACTCTATTGAACTATGGAAAAATGTGCGAAAGCAAGGTCCGGGAAAACCGCAGTAAATACGGCATAGTACACGATCGAGGGTGAGAAGAGGGTATGTGCTGGCAATACCGAGGAACGCCCCAATCCAGAATAACGGCAACAAACAAATAAGAAATATAGCTCAGTGAAACCCCGTCTCGCCCGAAAGAAGTCCCAACTCCCCCGATGATTCCCCAACCTAGGTAGTAATAAGAGGTCCTTGTCCCAGTAAAGAGGAAAATGCTGGATGTACTGTGCTTCCACTCAGTGTGTACCCATGCCCTTGCGTCTCCGGTACGGGCATGGCCTCATCCGCTGTTGTAATTCGCAAAGCAATCTGGTGAAAAAGGTTGAAATAGAATTGGAAAGGGGCTACGGGTCGTATCCGGACGCCGTGATATGGAAATGGAACGGGTCTCGTGAGAATCATCGGTCTAAAGCACGCAGAACGTTGATATTCGTGTGTAGCGTCATGGTCGCCGGTGTGAGGGGGCCGTTATTGGGGGAACATGTTATTGATCTCTTCGTCACTGAGGACGATCTCGTGTACGGGCTCCCGTCGGTTCTCGAGGGGGACGTAGTCGCAGTCCACATAAGACGGCAGAAAGATCTCTGTAATGATCCGTCAGCCTGAAGTGGGGTAGAAGTTGGTTAGAGTTGTAACATACCTGGGTTCCACGCAAAGCCTTGGCTCGAAGAGAGGTAGGTGATCTGATAACCATGTCAGCCGATATCCCTTGCGAAGGGCTGTAAGTGGTCTTACCAGGCGCGGAGTGCCGTTTGGCTCGCCGATGTTGATAACGGTGCTTTCCTGCTTCGATAAGGCAGAGCCTGCCCAAAATGTTAGCAAGTTACCACAAGCGGCCGACAACGACTCCGAGACATCCAGGCTAGGCCAGGCTGCGAGGGCTGTGCTTTGTAGCTACAAGACAAGACGGGATGACATACTGAGAAGGCTGGGGCGGCGTTCGTGGACCATCTTTTGCTTCTGGGCGGACGATGGGGACGAAGTCTGAGGGGAGCTGGAGTATGTCGACGAAGAAGAGCTGGTACCACCGCGGACCTGAGCGGACTGGTGGTGGTGGTATGTATTCGCCGACGACGGCGTCATCGGGATGGCAATGGACGATGACATGATGATGGTTGGGGTATTAGAGGGGAAATGGAGGACTCCGAGATGAGACGATAAACTCCAAGAATGATTGAAAGCAGTCGAAACGGTTGAAGAGGACGAAGAGGGACGCACACCGGGCGGCTTGTCGGGTGGAGGGGCCAGTGGTGTGTCGTCGGAGCGAAGGAGATGTTGAAGGAATCAAGGTTGGGATTAAAGGTACGAGACCGAAGAGAAGAAAGGTGTGCCTGTGACTGATACTGTACAGTGCTAGGTTGCTTGCTGGGACGAGGCCTAACGAGGCATCCGGTGAATCACCGCCCACATCATCCCATGGGCTTGGGGGTTTGATAAGAGATAGGTGCCGACGCCGCAGGCTGTGCTAAGGCCCGGCAGTGACGCTCACCAACGTCTCTAACAGTGGATTGCGGGAGAGACCCTCACATCATCATGGCAGGGATCACTTCTTAGGCCGACCCCACAGTATGGACGGGGGAAGGAGCCCATGATCTGGCCAATCGGAGGGTCTCGCTGCCTTTGAGCTGGGTAACGTGCTGCAGGCATTCCGCCCTGCTCCAGGTCACCTGCTGAGCCAATCAATCAGCCAGAAAGAACCAATGAGGTCTGCCTTGGGAAGCTGCTCTCACGTGACACTTGAGCTTCGACAAGATTCCTGACTAAGCCCGGCTGAGACGCTGCATGCGTATCCATTGACGCCTACAACAAGCTAGAGCAAGCAAGCACCACTACCGAGCTTGCAAACAACAACTTCGCCATCGTCAACGATAACATCCATCTCCCCCGCGACCCTACGTCTGTTGCGATCGTCGAGATATCTCGAGTACCCGAAAAACGATCCTGACGACTTCACTTCTCGCCGAATTTCTGACACAATGGGTGACGTTTTGGTGGAAAACCCGGCCAACCATACCGCTCCTCACAAGAAGACGGCGCCCTCGACAATCCCTAGTATTGAAAACTTCGAGGGCATCTCGACAGAAGGAGGCGATGATTATGCCACATTGAAGAAGCTGCAAAGACAACTTGAGTACATTCAGCTGCAGGAGGAGTACATCAAGGATGAGCAGAGGTGGGACTCACTCAGAATCGCCGTGTGTCATTTGGTTTACTTACCCGACGTCACAGGAGTCTGAAGCGCGAGCTTGTTAGGGCTCAGGAGGAGATCAAGCGGATTCAGAGTGTTCCACTGGTGATCGGGCAGTTTATGGAGGCTATCGACCAGAAGTACGCAGACCCCGCACACAGTTCCAAAGTTGCTTGAGCTCACCATGGCTAACCTGTCGCAGCACCGGAATCGTGCAATCCTCTACCGGCTCCAACTATGTCGTCCGCATCCTCTCCACCCTCGACCGTGAGAAGCTCAAGCCTTCGTCCTCCGTTGCCCTCCACCGCCACTCGAACGCTCTCGTCGATATTCTTCCTCCCGAAGCGGACTCTTCCATCGCCATGCTTGGTGCCGACGAGAAGCCTGATGTGACGTATGCCGATGTTGGTGGTCTGGACATGCAAAAGCAGGAGATTCGGGAGGCCGTGGAGCTCCCTTTGACGCACTTCGACCTATACAAGCAGATTGGTATCGATCCACCTCGCGGTGTGTTGCTCTATGGACCTCCCGGAACGGGAAAGACCATGTTGGTCAAGGCTGTGGCGAACTCCACGACGGCAAACTTCATTCGCGTCGTCGGATCCGAGTTCGTGCAGAAGTACCTCGGTGAGGGTCCCCGTATGGTCCGCGACGTCTTCCGCATGGCCCGCGAGAACGCCCCCGCCATTATCTTCATTGACGAGATCGACGCTATTGCGACGAAGCGTTTTGATGCCCAGACCGGTGCCGACCGTGAAGTCCAGCGTATCCTGCTAGAACTTCTCAACCAGATGGACGGATTCGACCAGACCGCCAACGTCAAGGTCATCATGGCCACCAACCGAGCCGATACACTCGACCCTGCCCTTCTCCGTCCCGGTCGTCTGGACCGAAAGATCGAGTTTCCCAGCTTGAGAGATAGACGCGAGCGTCGTCTTATCTTCTCTACCATCGCCAGCAAGATGAGTCTCGCTCCCGAGGTTGACCTGGACTCTCTGATCGTCCGCAACGACCCCTTGAGTGGTGCCGTCATTGCCGCCATCATGCAGGAGGCCGGTCTCCGCGCAGTGCGGAAGAACCGTTACAACATCATCCAGAGCGACTTGGAGGACGCCTACTCAAGCCAAGTCAAGGGCACGAGCGACGAAAACAAGTTTGACTTTTACAAATAAGCGGAGGGCGCTGCCCAGACGGAGGCGGAGGACGTGCGTGGAGGCGAGAAAGCGTATAGTGGGAGGAATGAAACACTGCACGCTGCAAGGCTGGGCGATGTAATAGCACGACGGGACACAGCTAGGGAAGGGATAGACTTTTCAGGGCTTCGGGGAGCGAAGCTCGGCGTCGCGTTGTACAATATACTTGATAAAGAAGCTGCGTCACCGTCTGCATAATCATTCGCTGATCTGATGCTTGCCACACTTGCTATCGTGATGACATCCCGGTTGAGATGAGGCTGGAGCACGCACGGAGATGTACGGGACGTCGAGAAACGGCACAGAGAGCCCTAAGATGATAGCATGAGCAAGCACCACGGGCCAAGTCGTGGGATGCACAGCGTCCCACGGCACTCTGCCGAAGCTTGCAACCTTTCACGTCCCGACGGCCGCCGCGATGGTCCGGACGCCGGACAATCTCGGGCCATGCCGAGTCGGCGCGGGGCGATACGGGAGAGAGGACGAGGTCGGGCCCCCTTGGATCCCGGAGCTCGGATTCTCCCGACGACTTGGGGGTTCCCCTCCACCCCTCGAACGCCAAGGTAACGTCCCGCGCGGTTGGACTCCCATCACATATCACTTTTTCCGACCTTTTGGTTACAGCCCGGAGTAGCATCATACCTCAGATATGACACACCTTGCGAATCGCGAGTCGATCGCGACGAACCTTTTCGACCCTCATGCGAGGTGCAGGCATGATGATTTGGACGTCTCACCTGGAATATACGTCACGTAGACCGAAACAGACACGGGGACACCAGGTTGACTTGTCAGAAGAAATTCTTTCTCTGCTGGACCCGGTTTTGTCCTTTTCCCAATGGTATTTGTTCTGTTTCTGAACTCGGATTCCTATTTCTAAATAGTATTTTATTCCCTTCCGTCCTTTTGAATACCTTTTCCGTTTTCCTCTTTTCCGTGCCACGGGCCTGGAAGCCCTTTTGTCTAGTAGACAAATAAAAATAAAAATAAAAAACAATGGGAAAACCACTGCGAAGAGAAAGAACAGGAGGGAGAAACAAGAGGGAGAAGAGCATGGATCATTAAGCCGTGACGAAAACCATCAAACCGCCCATTCTATCAACCGGGGAAAAAGAAAAGGGAAAAAAACCGATCAAGTCAGTGGCAAAGCCAGTCTGCTCACTCGCGAAACGCTCAAAAAGGCTCGGAAACAAAGACTCCAGATGCTGCCGTCGCTGATGCAGAAAGTCATGGTGCAACATGAGATGCCATCCATCTCAACAGGGGGGTATGGGTATATCCGTCGTTCCCTTCACAAACTCTCCTTCCCCGACTCCCCGTCTCCGTTCCAAGCAGCGAGCAAAGGTAATTATCCATTATCATCACCATTACTGCTTGTTGTTTTTGGGGCCCATGTACTGCTCACGCGTAGTGTAAAGCATACTTGGACTGGACCTGCATGCAAGAAATGGGCATGCAGATAATGTCGTTCGCTGATGTATCCACCCTGAGAGCCCTCCGATTTTCCTGCCGACGGGAACATGATGGGGACGACATGTCGTAAACGTATATGTACAGCCACTAGATTGATTAGGAGCTTAGCATGACACCGAGCTCAAGCATGAGCTTGACAAACTTGGCGTGTAGCTCGATAAAGAAATCGGGCATACCAACGAGCTCGGCAAGGCCACGCGCCTTGAGCGAGACACCGCCGGGACCGCCACCCATTCGCCTTGAGAAGCCACCGCCTCCGGTAAGGAAGCTGCTGCCACCCCGGTCAGGCCCCTCTCTATCCGGTCTATTCATCGTAGGATATGAGCTGTGGTGTTGCGGGCCCCCGACAGGACTAGCCTCGGCCGCCTTCTCTGCCTCAGCTTCTGCCAGTTGTTGGATCCAAGAGGCAAGATCGCGGAAGGCGTTAGCCATGAATCCGAATGTCTTCATGGCAAGCCGCTCCTTGTGTGTGCTCAGGGCAAGGAAGGCGTATACCCGCTTGTGCCCTCGGGCGTGCATATCCGGGATGCGGAAGATGTAAGCCGTCGTGTAGCCGTTGACTGGGTCTCCGAAGAAAATAGGGCCACCAGAGGCTGCAGCCCCAGCGCTATGCGTCGTGACGAAGGCAGGCATATTGCTGGACTGTGGCGAGGCGCTCGGCGTGGGGTTTGCGGGCGCACGAGGAAGGGTCTCCAGCGAGAGGGTACGCAGGCATGAGGATCGCACGATAGAAAAGGAACTCGGGATGAGCGGCTCGTGAGTCGACGTATAATCAAGGTAGTGGGTATGGCTCGTATGTCTCCCGGAGGACATGCTGGATCGTGTCGTGGAGGAGCCCGTTGCTCTTCGATGCATTCGTTCTGGCTGACTTTCTCCGTCGGTATCGCTAGCGGACGAGGCTTGCGAGGCAGGCGGCGATGCCTGCCCGTATACTCTCGCGTAGGGTGCGCGGGTGCGCAGGGTAGGACCGCGCTCGGCTTTCACATCGGTCTTGTCCTTGCCGCCCTGTCGCTGGGGTAGCGTCAACGCGCAATTCTCGCAAGGGCCGGCACGCTTTGTGACGTATTCGTCGTAGGTTCGGCGGAAACTCGAGTCGCGTCGTGGTTGCGGTTGCTGCTCCGATATGCGGCGGGGGCTTTCGGGTGGGGTCTCGATGGCTGAAGGTGACAGCGGGGAAGCCGGGGAGTCGGTGGCGGATGCACGAAGCATGGCGGCGCGTTGAACCTGGGCTTCATTCTCGGGGACGGGCGAAGACGAGCTGCGATGGGCGTTGAGGTGCATTTGGCGCAGCGCATCAGACATGGCCACTGTCTGGTTCAGAGTTCCAGCGGTCGTTGGGGCGCTGGTCCGGGGTCGGAGCTGGTCCTGATCGGCATAACCAGCGGCGCCATCATCGAAGCATGTGGTGCATGGGACGGGTAGGCCCTCAGTGACCATGAGCGGGGTCGGGCCGTGTTGGTCACAGTAGTGAGCGAGGCATAGCTGGAGGCCGGTCATTAGCGACTGATAATTTGGTGGTTGAGGCATTGTTGCGGTATGTTCGCGAGGAGTGGCGAGAGTATCCTCAAAAGACGGGACGCGCATCGTGAGGAACACAGCAACCCTTGATGGCGGGACGGGAGAGACACCACCAGCAGCAACAAAGTCTCGCGCAGCAAGGGAGAGCAGACAGGTTCCTCAAAGAACAAGTGCAGCCATGACGATGTTTGGGGGGTAGAGTTGGTGGAGGGTGGTGGTGCTGCTTATACGCAGGTGGACGGGGAAAAGAGTATAGAAAAGCACGATGGACGGGAGGGTGCGAGTCGTGGCATGCGCCCGTGGGTAGAGTTATGTGTGAGAGAGGCAGGGTAGTTGTGAGCAAGCATGGGAGAGGCCATGGCGGCGCAGCCTCCCTTTCTTATGGGAAGTTTGAAGGGGGTCTGGGTGGTGGTGGTGGTGAATTGGTTCGGGCGTGGGAACGGGGGAGGACAAGAGATGGAAGGGGGGCTAATTAGGAGACGGGATATTGCGGTGTTCGGGCATGAGAGAGGGTCGGGGATGGGATGAGAAAGTTGGGCAAGGTGAGGCCGGTTGCGACAGGCAGGGCCCCGGTCGTGGGGGATGCTTTCCTGGCTGCCGGCGTCTCGTGTCTGGCTTGTCTGAGTGTCTGGGAGGACGGGGAAGACGGAGAGGATGGGGATGTGCACTGATATGCGGGAAGCGGTGAGGCGGTGAACGAGCGGCTCTCACCAATTACACGACGGCGGTCGGGCAGGTTTGGCGGCCGGGGACAGCAAGACGCTGAATCGAGATTGGCTGCTGGTCTGGGGAAACTTGACTTTGGGGGAAAGGATAAGGTAGTACTGCCGGGCCAGAGAAGAGAGATAGGTAACAAGATTAGAGAAAAGCAAACTCACTATTGATGTCATGACGTATCTCCTTCTCCCCAGGCCGTATCCGGGTCGTGTTTATTTTCGCCAATGAATAGATGAGCGCAATCAAGCAGAGGCCTGAAAGGGGGAAGAGAAAAGAAAGACTCGGCCGCGAGGAAATCGACAAGGGTTCCGAGTAGTGATACGCCTCCTTTCGGGTGGCAACTATCGGCCACGCGGGACGACAGGAAAAGCAGTCGAGTTGGGAGAGAAAATGAGGAGCCCGGAGGAAGGCGAGTGCGAGTGAAAGAGGAGGAAAAAGAGATCAAAGTGGTGTTTGGGGAAACGAGGTGTATGGATGCGATGGTAATAATGAGTTGTGTGCGCGTGTGTGAGCGAGAGTGGGAGGAGAGGAGAGCAAGTAAAAGAGTGACGAGAGAGAGAGAGAGAGAGAGAGAGAGAGAGAGAGAGAGAGAGAGAGAGTGTGTGTGTGTGTGTGTGTGTGTGTGTGAGAGAGAGAGAGAGAGAGAGAGCAAAGTGGGCGTGTGTGAATAAGTGGGTGGGTGGTGCGGATGCAGCAACAACGATCTAATGCAAGTGCGACCGCGATGGGTGGTCGAGGAGGGAAAACGAATGGGCGAGGATGTTGACGACGAGGACGAAGACGAACGACAACTCCAAACTACCAAACAAAAGAGAGGGACAGAGAAGAGTGACTTGATGGCGCGCAAGAAAGATGACAGAGAAGTCCCTGCCGCGAACGCTAAGAAGAAAGTAGCCCCGGGCTAAGCAGCAACGATGGGCGGGGATCCCGGAAAGTGCAGGCTCGTGTTGTAAGAGGAGTGTGGAAAGTCCCGGCCGGATGCGATTCGATGCTGGTGCTGATGAACTTTGGTCCGGCTTTGGGATGGGATGGCCTGTCTGGTTGGTCGTCGATGATGTTGGCCAACTGCATGTGGTAAGTAGCAACGATGGCACCAACGGCCGGACTGACAGATGATGGTGAACGACACACAAACGACTGCTAGCATAGCGTAGATTCTGCCGACAGTGATACCCTCCTCCAAGGCAATGGACCAAAAGGGGAAAAAAAGAAAAAGAAAAAAAAAAAAGACGAGACGACTAGTAGAGAAATTCTGTCTACCGTAGGAAGGCGGGGGTCGCTGGACACTGACACGGTCACTAGTAATGTGTCGATGCTGAGTGGCTGAAGACGACGAGGAAAAAGCGAGAAAATCAAACTCAACTCAAGAAAAAGGGAACCTCAATGGGTCCCGCGACGACGGCAAGGTCGGTCCAGCGACCGTTACGAACACCCAGCGGGGGAATACCCCAGCTGGAAAAGACAAGACTCGAGGGCCATGTCATCATCACGAGGCACAGGGTACTGAGGGTGAACGAGAAGAACATAACGACGCCTAACTAAACATGATATTAGCTTTGACCAACATTGTCTGCAAGCGCTGCCGTGGGCTTCGGCTGCCTACCTCTCGTACCTATGTAATGCTTTTGGAACTCGGTAGCTGGCTGGCCTTGGGTCTGCCGACAACTCGGGACGGGCTGGCCCTCGGGAGGTAGAACTTGGGCACAACTGCGATTGGGCACTTGCGATCGACTGGGGTGGAGGGAATGGGGCTCGAGGAAATGGCAATGGGAAAAAGACAACAAATGACTGGTTGAGAAGCAGATGAGGGGACTCGGGCCCGGGAGACGACGACGTGGGACGACCTGAACGCAATAGGAGGGGCCGGGCTGTTGACTCGCTCTAGAACTCGGAGGGCCCACCCAGGCGAAAAGGCCCACGTCCCATTGTCGTCCTCGTCGTCGTCGTCGTCGGACTTGTCTCGTCGTCGCGTGCCGGTGGGGACGGCTGAAGCCTTGCTGTTAGAGGGGAGGGGCCGGGATGTTTGGATGGAGACGATTGAATTCTTTGTAGGTAAACAGTTACTCTGTAGCGGTGCGCTAGTGTCGAAAAGAGGTTCGGGGCGGAGGAGGTGCCGCAGAGATGAGAGGCGGCCAGAGATGCGAGTGGTTGATTCGTATTGGACATGGTTTGACGGTACGTTAGTTGCTGCAGAAGCTAGTTTGCGAATCACCAGAAACACTTGAGGCATTATACGGCTTTGGACTGGAGCATGGGACTGGGCCAAGTGTTCCGGAGTTTGCAGTGGTGAATCGCCAGGCAGTTTCGAGACAGATTGCCTCCCCGGCGATCATCAAAGGATATATCCGTACGGGGCATTTTACGGGCACCTAGGCAATCGTGAAGCCAGCAACGACCGAGTAAAACGGACCCGCGTACCTCTCTCCCCGTTCCGTTGTGGTCGGCGGTGCTCCGCCGGGCAGCTCCTCGACATTCCCATATCTTCCGAGCCCAAGGATCCCGACCTGGATCAGCTTACTTCTTCCTTGAAAGTCTGTGGTTGCGCGAAACGACGCTGCCTCGTTGAGGGTAGGGGGCCAAAACCCGACGCAACCGCACACAAGTGAATGGACTAGCGGCTGACCCCTGTCGGATGGATGCCATGGTATGGTTGATGCGCAAGCAAAGACCCAGTTGGACCGCCAGTGGCAGGCTTTTGCTAGGATGTGACGAGGTGCGTCCATATCTTCCAGAAGCATTCCAGCGGGTGGACCTTGGAGACCAGGACCAGGAACGGGGTGCACGGCCATCTGTGAGGTGCAGGACGGTGGCACGGGACAGGGTACGGAGCAGTGTAGAAGGGCGGTTGTCTGGCTCCGGCCCCGGCTTGCCCCATTGAAAAGTTGGATTGCTCGCAGCGTCGTCTCGATGCAAGGTGAAGCCAAGTACACTTTGCGTGGTGGATGGCGGAAGAGATACCCGGTGGTGACCTCGATGAAAACAAAAAGGCTTGGCAAAACGTGAGCGGCATGCGAGGTATTAATTAAAGCAGTTGACCATTACCGTAACTGCGGTCATCGGCCGAGCAGGCAAAGAAAAAAGAAAGCGAGGGGAAAAAGGGGTTTCTCAGTGGCAGGTCCGTGTTTCGGCATCTTGCTTTTTTCTTGTTTAGGGTTTTTTTTTTTTTTTCAAATTTTTTTTTTTCCATTTCTATTTTTCAAAGAGAGTTTATTTCAATTTTCATTATTATTATTTTTTTTTTACATGCTGTTGCGTCAGCGTTCCTTTCATCCTATCGCCTGTTGTTGGTTCTTGGCCAGAACAAACCTCGCAGCGAGCGGCCGAGGCAGACGTTGGCCCAGGTCCAGGCTTTACTGACCCATGCAAATGAGTGAGATGAGAAAGTGAGATGTGGAAAAGAAGAAAAAGACCAGTAGCGAGAGGAATGCCTTAGCGTCGCCCTCGTGATCCGAGTCTCATCTCAAAATCGCAGGTTGTTGTCATTGCTCCTTCCCTCTCGAGTGTCGCGTTCGTGCACCAGTCTGGGGTTTGGATTTGCACGAGTGAGAGTCGGGAAGGAGGGGGATGAAGCGATGCGGGGCTCTCCGTGTTCCTTCCTCCACTATGCCCCGTCTTTCCTTCCATCGCAGCTTGTCTTTTGTCGGTCACACACCCAAGAGGCTTTTGTGTGTGCGTGTGTGTATTCGTTGTTGCTCGCTGTTTCCCAAAATCAAATCCCCAAAATCCCCAGCCCTGGGTCTGGCGGAAGGAGGGACCCGGCATCCATGCTATGCCATTCGTTGGGTGGCCGGCCGCCGTCGAACAGCTTCCTTCTACCAGCGCAAAGCGCAAGAGTGGGTGCAAGTACAGGTGCAAGTGCAAGCGAAAGCAAGTGCAGGTGTTGGCGTGGCCGCAGCGTCCCCAGACGTCCGGCCGCCGCAAGATTACCGGATGCAAAGGTGCGGTGCGTTTCGTCAACCATATCAGGTCGGCCTTGTTGCGTTGTCATCGGGTACCTAGTTCCTGTGCGCCCATCCTCACTGCCACCAAGTCACGTGGCAATACCTAGCCTCCGTCTCTTACCTCAACCGCTAGCCTGACGCGTGACAAGCAAGCCTAGCCCTTCCGAGTTTCCACCAGCGTGCCTTAGCTCGCTACCGTCAGTTGTCACTGCTCCTTCTTGAATTGCTAGACCGGTCGGCCTCCATTCTCCCATCGTCATCCTGTCGAAAACACGGCAGGGTATGTTATGGACCTCACCTGTTCGCCTAGCCGCACCGGGCAAGACTCAACGCCCCGGCATCTTGTCTCTTTTCCTTGCTCCCAGCGCACATTTCGGAAACAATACCGGCTGCGTTATGTACTAGCGCCGTCTTCCTTGACTCGTTTGGCCGCAAAAGGACATGAGATGTTACGTATCAAAACACCAGACGAAAGACCGACGAGAGCGCCAGCAGTCACCTCCAAAGCATGCAACGGGGGCTATGCCTCCTGCAAACCCAATCCAGCCGTCTCAACCCTTCTCGTCGTCGATGCCAACCGCTCTCAGATCGTCCTTCCTCGTGTTACCCCAGTTTCAACCCCCATCCCCGACTCACCCACAGCGGCCACGACAGCAAGCATGTGACTGCTTCTTGCCTGACCGATGGCCCGGCAGCAACAGCTTGGCTGACTGACTCTGCTCCTAACTCGGCCAAGGCCGGGCCCAAACTTGGACTTTCTATGGGAACCAAGGAAACATCGTCACGTCGTTTTCGCCTCAAGAGACGGAGGGAAGGACGACGTGTCTCCGCACACAGCACCACAATCCCCCATCACTCCTTGCACTGCTACGGCGGTGTAGGCTTGACCTGCAACGAAAGCACCGCTTTCGTGGACAGCTTGTGCGAGATGCACCCAACGACGACTCCAAGGTCGTCGCTTCGGCCCGAGTTACCCTAGTCTACCAAGCTTTTGTACATTCACCTCGTCCCCTCATAAGTCTATGCAACACGTTGAGCATCGGCCCTCAGCACCACTCTGCACTGCTTCTCCTCCAACCCATCATCTACATACTGTCAGGGAATCCAATACAACAAAGTGCGAAAGCTTCTTGGAGCCTCGGATCCACAAGAGAGGTCCTAGGAGTCATCCGCGCGTCACAAAGCAACGCCCAGACCCTTCCTGCACATGCCTTGCCCAACTGTCATGTCCCTGGGATTGCCTTTCCCCGGATCCCGTGCGCTTCGTTGCCGGACAAGTCACAACCATCCTGCTTATCTCGTCTTCATGCTTTCGGTCATCCGCAAATCAAATCAGCAGGCATCTACCAGCAATCGCATCGACTCGAACTCGGTGTCTTCCTGAACTCACGCTGCCTCGTTTCCCACGTCTCACCGCCAGACTCAACCGCGACTCAACGTCGCTATTTCAAGACACCTCTAAGCACTTCTCGACAACTGTCAACCTGCACAGCGGATCGTGGCCTCTATCCCAAGGGCCCAATACCCCTGTCGCATGGAGCCTCGTCCTCCTCTTACCCTAATACAGCCTCGCTTCTGCTCTCAACTGCCGCCCGTTGGGCCACTTCATCTCACCCACACCACTTCCTGCGCATCCACACACACACACACACACACACATGCGCGGTTGTCCCCAGTCCAAACGTTGCGCCGACCTTGCCTTGCAAGACACGCTTACTGTCTGGGGAAGGCACCGTTGACCCCGCCGCGGTGAGGGCTTGGTCACAGACCATGCGTGATGGATTGGACGCTTGCCCTGACTGAGCTCAAACTCCATTTCCCAGCGCTCGCGGAAAACGTCGTCTGCGACCCGAACTTAGGAAGCCAAAAGACAAGGTGGATGTCTCCCATTTGCACCCTTGAACTACTCTCGGACGGAGGCTAATTGTTTTCTCGGCAAGAAACCTCACTTGCCATGACCTCCATTCACGCCCGCTCGTTCATTTAGCAATCTCTTTCGATGACGCCTCGTATCACACATGAACCGCTTATATCACCCCTCAAGTCGCTCTCGATCGTGAAAGGAGAGAGATAATCGCCCTGGCTTAGCAACCCTGCAGCTCTCAATGCGCCTTCACCAAGTGTCAGGCCCCGCCCTCCGTGAGCGTGCCGGCCGCTTGTCGCCAGTGATGGGCAAGGGATAACGCACAGACATATCCAATACTACACTACGTCCTTAAAGGCACAATGCGATTCAACGTCAATTCACACAATACGGCAACATACACTACATCATCAGCACCGGACCAGGTACTTCAAGCTCTTGCCGAACTTTGAAGCACGGTCTTGAAATGCCCGCACGCATTGTTCTAACCGAATTGCGACGGCCCTAAAGAACAGCCGGTTGCGCCCTCCATCATCACCCTTCCATACCGGCTGCTTCGCTAAATCTGGGGTTTTTGAAAAGCCCCTCATTTGCTGGTTCATCTCGTCTCCATCAACCCCCTGCTGTTGTGCTGAGCTGCGCTGCATCTCGCATCCAGTGACCCCGACATGCTCCGTGCTTTTCCTGCCGTGTAACGACGGCACAGAATGTCACTGCAAGAGACTTGCATTCCCTATGTTCTGTTCGAGGCCGTCGAAGTTGCCGGTTGTATCGATACTTGTCGAGACATAGTTCCGAAGCAGTCTATTCCACGAAGACATGGACGACGGCTGTAAGTTGTCGGTCCCAGGCAGAAGAAGGTATTTTATGTATTGGATTGTTCGTTTTCTCGCTGTCGATAAGGATCTGAGGAACCAAATCGAGGACATGTAACTACGCCTTCGATTGCCGTGGTGGCAACAGTAGAAGATACGGCACAAACGACGCCGGAGCACCAAGACCTACCGGCCCTTAATTAGCCGTGCCTGTCCGAACAAACCCCATCATACCCACACACACATCACATCACATCACATCATCTAAGCCCCCCGCTTCATCTTATCTTTTCCTCTTTCGCTCATGAAACCTGCCCAAGAGGTTGGAGATGTTCGCAGATTGGAGTCAGTCGCTCTGACAGCCTGGCCTTGGGGTCAAATCTCCACGTGGTTCCACGAAGGGGAAATAAACCGTCGGCTTCGGTTGACAGACCTCGGTGAACTTTTACCGGAGATTCCCGTCTCTTCACACCCATTCTGGCCAACCAGACGTTGATCTAACAAGAGAATCATCTCTCATCATTGCGGAGACCGGGATCACAATCCCAGCGGACAAGCTTCGTTCGTGGGTTTTGATTTATCCGCTTCGCACTGTCTTGAGAGTTCATCAGGGGGTATTTGGTCTCTTGCCATCTGCGCTTACGGGATCGTCCGCGACACCTATCCCTGGCGAACGAACGAACATCGCGCGAAAATATCTACACCGTCGTTGAAGATATCCGGCCAATTTCACGGACAACTTGTGGATTCGCGGTCAGCGAATTGGATGCACAATGCAGGGCCAATCCGTCTCATCACTGTCACATGGCTAAAGGAAGAGCAACTCACCCCGCAGTCAACTCAGTCGGCCTCTCACGTAGAGCCTAGATGCCCAGTAGCCAATTAAAGAAAGCTGCGAATGATTGCAACGTACAGATCGACAGCCGCAGGCGTCCTCCCACACATATAACACCCTGGCTTGAAATCTCACACCGAGACGGGAGTCCCCGGAACCGGTCAGCACGAGTTGAATGGAAATGTGCCACCCATCACGGAATGCGCCATGTGACGATGATGCATGCCACATCACTTTTGGTATACACACATCCACACTGCGGAAGTCGGCGACGACGTGCCTTTCATAGATCGAGAACCGGTACAGAGAACTTTGATTCTTTGGACGTTGAAGGGTTATACAATTCCGTGCTGGGCTGAATCAGTCCGAGTTCTCTGGACGCCGAGAGTGTTACTTCGTTGTAACCTTCGCCAAGGAGGATTAGCATGTGCTCTGTCACGGCTGATCTACCAACACTCGTCATGAAGGCCACCTTCAACCTGGTGATACATCGTCATTGAAGAATCAACCCTGGAAGTCCGCCAGATGGTGGCGAGCCGGTTTGTCGGGCCGAGTCGTTTTGCTTCGAGGTACCGCCCGTTATAATTTTTTTGCCAAGCAGTCTAATATTCTGCCGTGACCTCCCTTGCCTTGCCCAGCATGACACCATCACCACCACCACCAATAAGTCTGGTATCCCGTCATCATCCCCTTTTGCCATCAAGTTTTCAGTAAGTTGAAGGCCATAACACACGGGATCGCAAGTCTCCAGCTACAGTACCTGTATTCAAGCTCGGAAAAAAAAAAAAAAGAAAGGGGTGGGGGGCTGCGGTAATGCTGCCTCCATCCGATCAAGCCGGTTCTCTTCTTCTTTTGCCAGGCCTTGAATCTGTAGAAACCACGTGAGAAAGCAGACCTCGATTGAGGATGCCCTCCCACGAGGCTGGTGGCCACCAAAGTGCCGCTCCGGCACGGTTCTGCTTTGAGGTAATTCGACATGCTTGTCGCAGCCTGCCTTCATTCTGTCAAACGTTTAAAGGGAAGATTATCCTACCGGATAACCACGTTATTCGCCGTGAAAAGACCCGTTGTCCCCAGCAGTGAAGCCTGTACCGGTAGCCTCATCGGAAGAGCCATCCTTTCCGTTCTCTATAAGCATTTCACCAGGATGGACAAATCAAGAATGCAAGGCATTGACCAAAAAAGCCCTTTTTGCGGGGCGTGCATCGATTCATGCCATTCCGCTCGAGGCGGAGGCTTGACCTGACTTCATTCCTACAACAGCTCGTCTCTCAGAGAGAGCTCTTCATGAACCTTCTCGGGATATCCTCAAAACCGTCCTTGATATACGTGTGTCGCCCGCCCCAACGTAGTCGTATAAATCCCAGACCCAACTCGTGGGCGTGTATGCAGTCCGCCTCAAGAGTCTCATCTGTTTGCTCCCCCGAAAAAGAAAAAAAAAAGATAACGCCCGGTAATGCTGCTTGCTTTGGTACACACAAGGTTAAAGTTACAAATGCCATGCCGCCACAGTCTCTCGATTAATCATGGGCTTGCGTCTATCACTCGACAAGCGTCTTGAACGTCAGGGGTTAACTCGGTGCATCTCTTCAGTCAGTCAGTCAACGGTTCCTCGACCTCGAGCCTCTTAGCCGCGGGCTCGCTGTCGCCGTCGCTGTCCTCGGCGTCGTACTTCTCCTGCCACAGCTTGCGCAACACCTGGTACAGGAACAGATACTGCGACTCGGCCTGGACCATGCTGCGGCGCTGCTCGCGCAGGGCGTCCACGGTCGCGAAGATGAGATCGTCGCCCTCGCCGTCGCCGTCGTAGTCGTCGAGCGCGCCCTCATCCAGCTCGCGCATCAGGTGTTCCAGCGTGATGAAGGTCCCCGTGCGCCCGACGCCCGCGCTGCAGTGAATGATGCGCGGATTCTCCGGCGTCGCGTTGTACTCGCGCGACAGGCGCATAAGCGTGAAGAAACTCGCGAGGTCGTCGACGGCGGGGACACCGAAGTCGGGCCACCTGGTGTAGAGGAGGTGCCAGATCACGCGGTCCTCCTCCTCGTCGCCAACGCGCAACAGGAGCTTGCGGACCTCGATCGCACCGTTCTCCAGAGTGGTGAGCGAGTCGAAGCTGAGTGTGGCGCTCCAGCCGTCGTTCCAGCCGTCCGACTCGTTTATTGTCCAAGGCCCCTGTGTCTCGTCCATCGGCAAGTAAGGAAAGCACTTGACCTGGTTACTCTCGAAAAAGCTTGTGAGCTGGACGATGACAACGGGGGACGTGAGCTGCTCCGCAACCATGCGCCAGACGAAGTCGATCGAGTTCTCGGTCGGCCCCTGCATCGCGATGTACCGCAAGGGAGGGAGCTCCTTGTTCGAGGGCGAGGAAAGGGATATCGTCGAGGCATTAACGTAGTCGAGCTCCTCGGCGGGCACACGCAGCTTTATGCGGTTGTGGTTCCAGGGCTTGATGTTGAAGTAGCGATCCTGCACGCCCCTGCGCAGATCCGTCTGTTTGTACGAGCCCCATTTCGTATTCTCGTCGGCGTCGGGGGCCAGGCCGGCCGCCAGGCGTTCGCGTTCCAGCCAGACGAGCTCTTGGAACTTGTTTTCTAGATCTGCAGGAAAACCAGCAGTTAGTTCCCGCCTTACGCCTCTACGTCTTCGAGGCGGCGGAGGTTTCGTACCTGGTACGGAAAGGTCAAGGAAGGCCGGGATCCTCGGCTTGGGTCTGAAGCTTTCCTGGCTGTTCTTTCCCGAAGACGACGCGGCGGAGTCGTCCTTGCTGCCGCTTCCGCTTCCGCTTCCGTCCTTGTCCTTCTGTCTCGACGATGCCGGGGAGGAGGTGATGCCGTCGTGGGAGACGATGGCGGGCGGCGGCGGCGACTGCGGCAGGGAGGCGGCGGGAGGGGACCGCGCGCGCTTGGCTGGGCTGCGCAGGTGGAGGCCGCGGAAGGCGGACTTGCGCAAGCCGGGCTTCGTCGGGGTCGGGGACCTGCCACCGGTGACGGTGACGGTGGTGGTGGAGGGGTAGATCTGCTGGGGGGGCTGTTCGTCGATGCCGTTTCGGGAGGGAGGGGTCTTGACGTCTGTCGTGGAGATTGTCGGGATCTTTGGTTTTCTGCGGAACTTGGGGAGGTGGTCCATCTTGGGATTTGCAGCAAAAGAGGCTGCTGTCGCACGGAATGTAGCGATGGGGTATGACACGGCCGGGTTCGAAGCAGTGAAGGACCGACGAGGCGAAATGCGACGAAGGTAAGGGAGGGTGAAGTTCGGCGACAGCGAGGTTGGCGACGACAAGATGGTGCCGGCAACCAGACGGCGTGAAATGTTGGTTATGTAGGCTGGAATGTCGTCAGAGGTTTGGGGGGAAAGAAAGGGCAAGCCGGCAGCCTGCAGGAAGCTCCTTTCTTTTTTTGGTTATAGTGTGGCCCAGCAGGACGGTGCGGGGGAGCTGCAGCCAGCGAGGAACCCAAGATAAGCGCGGGTTTGGGGGAAGAATATCGGACTTTTGACGGGGGTTTGGTCGTTGATTTGTTGGCTGAGCTGGGTGTTCAGAGAGGGAGGGGGGAATGAGGGGTGAGAAAAGGTGGCTGAAGGATGGAGGGAGCAGGGTGCGCCGTCGTTTAATTATGAACCAAAGGGGAGGCAATGGCTGTGAGTGTGTTGGTGGTAGGTGTAAAGAGTGCAAAGAGTGCACAGCATCCGAAAAAGTTGAATAGAAAAGCGACGAGACCAGAGAGGGTCGGAACGAAACGTAGAGATGTGAAATATTGTTCCCGGCGATCTAAAGTGGTCGCATGGATGGACCTCGAGGCGGAAGTGGGACTCCTCAGTTCGTGCGTCACGAGTCGGGATTTGGTCGTGTCGCTCCAAGGGCACGTGCCGAAGGTTGCTGCCCGTCAGAAAGGTTGATGGGCTAGGCAGGGTGAGGTGAGTTGGGGTGTGGTGAAAGATCAAAGTTCCAGGTTGCGCATCGTTTTCGAAAGAGGAAAAGAGGGAGGAGGGCAGAGAGAGAGAGAGAGAGAGAAAAGATCACTAGGTAAGATCACTAGGTAAGCCGGGGTGGACGGGAGGGGCTCGGATGAGAAATTGCCACGATGACAAGATGGTAGACTTTTGGATTACAATAATTAAAATAAATAAAAAGGCGGGTATCGATGACCAAAAGGGCTCCTTCTTCGCTTCTCTGGCTTCCCCCGGGACGAGATACCTTCTCCGCAGGGCGGAACGCGACGACGGAGGCCAAGACGAAAAGAAACGTCAAGAGAAGAAGGGTGAGGGAAGAAGAGTGTCAAGATGAGGCTGTCGGGTGCCGTATAGGTGGGCGATGCAAGTAAAAAAACATAAAAAAATCTAATAACCCAAGTCAAATAGGAGAGCAAGGGATCTCAAAGGGAAATAGGAGGTGACGATCTGGACGTTGGGAAGTTCCTTGGACGAGGTCGCGCGTTGCAACGCTCTGTTTCCGCGCCGAGAACAGAGAGAACGGGAGGCGAGGCAGAGAGAATGTGGAGGGATGATTGGGCGCCAAGGGCTCTGGCTTGTCTGGCTGGACTCGACGGAACGCGATCTCATGTCCATCTCTGGCCGTCTCTCCGACGAGCCCCAGGGACAGACAGGGGACGGGCCAGGACGGGGATGATGGACATCTGGATGCTGGACGAGAGTGGATGGGGTGGATGTGCACAAGTTCGCCTGGTCTGCCGCAATCTCGGGCAGTGTGCACGGATGCTTCTTTTCTGGCTCTGGGCGGCTTTCGACCTTGGGCCCTTTGGGGGGCGCGCGCCGCGGGGTGGGGTTTAAGCTGCGCAAGGGAAGAGGGGGGGCATGCCATGTTTAGCCTCCGCCCTGCCGCCGCGTCCCGAGGAGCTGGAAGCCCACCAGGGCACCGAGGCTGCTGCAGAACGAGGCAGCCCAGTCGGTTCAGTCCCCCCCCCTGGCGTTCGAAACGGAAAGGGGTCCAACGGTGGAACGTCGGCAGCGCCGCGAAACCGTATGTGAATCGCCACGGTCGTGAACGGGCCGTCTGCGGCAGAAGCCCCATGCCGCTCCGTTGGGCAGTTTCCCGTTTACCAATAGCCCTCTCTCCTCAGTTGATGTGTGTGTGTGTTCGTGATGGACCCGGCATCCAGCTGAACGAAGCTTCAACTCACACTAGGCTCCGAGAATCCTTCTAGGTTTGGAGCCCAACCCCACGATGACCGCCGACGCGTTGCCTCCCTCGGAGCAGTCACGCGAAAGGGGCGGCGCACGCGCGCTTGTTGGCCTGCGTTGGGCTCATGCCTCACCAGTCGATCTCTGATCTTCCCATTCGTCCGGTGCCATGCTTTACTATGTATCCCTTGCCGTTGGGCGGGCGGCCTTCACAGGGGAAATTTGAGATTCTTGCCGATCGCCTTGAGCCCCAGTTACTACACAGCCCGTTTAGCAAAGCTAGTCTATCGAAGGAACCCGCGCGCCCCTCACCGACGACGCAGTTGCGTTGCTGAAGAACCCCCAAGCACGAAATGCGATTGCGACTGCGGCTGCAACGTGTATAATGCAACACGCCACCCGTCTCCTTGCACGTGTAGCACAGTAGGCAGGCCCCGAGTCGGGGGGGGAGGAGTAAGACGCTAGCGTCCAAGAGTTGCCGCTGCACCTGACGTACAGTCAGTCACTCCCGCCTCCCGTCCGCCCGCCTCTCCCGCCCCATCGCTCTTGTCAACTGCGAATCGCCTAGTTCGGTCATCCACCGTGCCAAGTCTAGCATACGTGACCAGATATGTATAACGCCGACCACGAGCGTGTGAGGAAGACTCCGGGTGACTCCGAGTATGAGCAGAGGCGGCTCGTCGTCCCTTGGCGGCGTCCTTCTCTTTGTCGTCCTGTGTTCCTTGATCTCCACCAGACTCAACACACAATTGCGGATGAGAGACCAAACACATTGGACATTGTGGACGATGGCTGACTCCCCTATCCGATCCGCCTGCCCGGATGGCAAGCTTCTGGAACAACTCTATCGAAACCCGTCACGGCCAACCCGACCCGCCAAGCCCGAATCCCTTTGCACCACCTCTCTCCATCTCGGCGAGTCTTGTGGCCTCCAAAGCCCATCGGTCTTATACGTGCGTACGTAGGCAACGCGCGCAGAGTCAGGCGGCCGAACATCCAGAGTCTGGATTTCCAAGACTGCCCCAGCTCCCCGAGCCTTTGCACTTCCCGACCCGAAGCTGAACCGCCCAGGAACACGCGCAAGCGTTGGGACGCTCTCTTCTCGAACCACTGCCAAGCGCAGGACAGACTTCAGATGATTCACGTCTTGTGCCAGGCGATCACTGGTCCCCCACCATCTCACAAGGATGTTGCACGCATTCCGTGGCCAGGAACCGTGAAATAGGAGTAGAATTCTTCTTCTAGCCAAGCTTCGACAGCGTTACCGCGCGGAAAATATGGAGATGTACCTGAGGCTGGGTGGAAGCGTCTCCGACGTATCGACGAGATCCCCCGCGACCTTCTCGTCACAACCTTCTCGTCACAACCTATGCTCAGAAAGCCTTGCAGCTTCCGTTCTCTCCCTCTTCCTCTTGTTCTTTGTAAAATTACAAGGTTATATCCTTACATTATCCTCCGGGATACCTAATAGTACAACATCCTCCCCTACACCCCTGATCCAACAGAGCCCAACATTCTTCTTCTCGTTCAATGGTGAAACCTACACAGTTGCTGGCCTCGTCGTTCACGATTAGACCGCCGAGTAGGCAGCCGTCACAAACCGCCCGCACTCGACCTTCTGCTCCAACGTGACCTTCCTGCCCTTGCCGTCCTTGCCGAGCCGGACTGTCTGTCGGGGCGTGAGCTGGAACCGATGCACCTCGCCCGCGCGGCCCATGAGTGCGTCGCCCGCGCCCCCGTCCAGCGCGCCGATATAGCTCGGTGTGTTGAGGTTGCTGCGCTTGCCCGTACCGAGCTGGTAGTGTTCGTTGCCGCCCCAGAAGAGCACGTCAGACCCCCAGTTGGTGTCGTTGTCGGAGCTGCGCGTCGTGGCGCCCGTCCGCGTGATGTTATCCATCGTCGCCGACGCGTGTGTACTTCCCACGGTGACGTTGGACAGCCGGATCGGCGCCATCCTGTTGTTCTTCTCGTCGAACTCGAAGAGCGACGACAGCGCCTTGACCTTGACCGGGCCGGGCGTGACGTGCGTCCACTTGCCCGTGCCGAGGGCGCCGTAGACACCCTGACCGCACGCCCAGAAGTCTGCCGTGACCTTGGGCATGCGGCGGGCCGGCGCGACGTCCCCGCTTACGGCCTCGCTACCAGTCTCCGTGGCGTCCACAGTGAAGAAGGTGTTGTTTCCTCCGGCGGCGATGGACGTGATCTTCGGGATGAGCCCGGTGTTGGCGTAGAGCTTGGTCGTAGGCAGGAGAGACGGCGCGTCGACCTTCTGGTAGGTCAGCTCCGCCGGCAGTCCGAGTTGGCCGTACGTGTTGTCGCCAAAGGTGAAGAGCTTGCCGTCCTTGGTCAGTGCAACAGAGTGGAAGTCGCCGGCGGCGATCTTGGCAACATCGAAGCCCGAGAGACCGGTGACCTCGTGAGGCTGGTCGTAAGGTCCTGCCGGACGCGAGGTCCAGCTCAGGCCGGGGACGCCCATCTGGCCCTTGGAAGGGAACTCCGCCGTGCTGGCAGCGGCGGAGAAGACACGTCCCTTTGAGGTCAGCAGAAGGCTATGCTGCAGGCCGCTGCTGATATCGGTGACCTTCTCGCCCCAGCCCAGATTCTTGGGCGTCAGGTCTCTGAACTTGACGGACTCTGATCCGCTCGAGCTCCAAAAGGGGATCCAGGATGACGATGACTGCTGCGGTTGTTGCAGCGACTTTGAGCCGGAAACCAGACCGCTACGTGATGCGGGGACAGAGTATACCGATCCGCTGGATGAAAGTGCGATGATTCGGTCGTTGGAAATGGCAATCTTGGAAATGTCCTTGCCCTTGAGCGTCTCAACAGGCGAGGGGTCGGTGTTCGAGAAACCCAGACCCCATTGCACGAGATCACCCTTCTCCGTGACGGCAGCGCCGAAATCCTGACACAGCTTGATATCCCTCAAAAGCTTCCCATCGAAATACTTGATCCTCCTCGGCAGCTTGACGACGGTCTCCTTGGATTGCGGGTCGATCACCTTGCCCACGTTGGAGCCCCAAGCGTAGACGCCGGGGTTCTCCCAGCTCTGTTTGACCTGAAGATGCTGAGAGCTAATGAGATCGCGGTTTTCCTCCTTTGACAGTGCTTCCTTTCTTGCCTTTTCGAACTCGATCTCAGCCTTTTGGTACTTTGTCTTGCGAGGCTCAGCTTCCTTCTCGGCCTCGGGGCTGAAAAACTGCTTCAGAGGCCCGTTGAAGTAATCGTCGGCGTAGTACAAACCACCCGCGGTTCCTGCCGTGAGCAACAAGGCGGTAGCCTTTCCCAAGCCCGCCTTCTCACCGGGCCGGCGGGGACCGGAGCTGGCATGGCGGCGGGCCACGGCGGCGCATCTCTGAGCTGTAAGAGATGCGCCGGCGTTCCGCGTAGCTGTCCTGCAAGCCTTCATCTTTTTATTTATTTATAAATGGCGCACAAGAAGAAACGATTGGACAGATGGGTGTGTAAGTTGAGATACGTTAAGATGAGAGCATTAAAGGACCATTGATAAAACGAACCACTTGAGTGAGGCGGTGGTGGTGAGGTGCAGCTGGGACGTTCGCTGACAGGTCGTGAGGTCATCCACGAAAACTAAAACTTCGATTCGCCCAGCACTCAATCTAGACTTTGAGAGGACCCCTGACGTTGCAGGGACCGTGCACCCCGCAGCGGGTGAACATGCGGGCCCCACTTTCGCTGTTCCAATCGGCCGCAGTTGGGGCCAATGATTTTCCGCCCAGCTTACGCAAGGTGAGAGAGCTGGCTGAGCTGTCCTAGACGGACCGTCGGGCGTTTTTGGTGGGAACATCGACCGGCACCAGACGGGACAGGACCTCTGCGCCAAAGCTTCTCGCCCACACCCCCGAATAGCTCTCGAGGCTAGCCACGATGTACGACGACTCCTGGTACAGCTTCGTGCCAGACGTGGCCAAAAAAGCCGCCTCGGCCGCCCAGGGAACTACTCACCGCCGCAAAGAGTCGCTATTGCAGCAATCCAACGTGAGCTCCGAATGACCCCCCACCGTCTCCCTTTGGACAACTTGCTAACAATTGCTATCTTGACAGGGTGTCCCACAAGCTTCTAGTGCACCAGAGGCTCTTGACGGGATTTTTGAAGAGATCAAGGATCGCAACAGTCCTCCCGAAGCGACTGTGCTTCGCCGCGCCAAGTCATACTCCGACTTCTACCACGTTGTTCGAGCCCAATTGGCAAAGGATGAACAGAAGAAGAAGCGCAGACGGAGAAAGGACAAGACATGGGATGCGTTGGACATTGCGGCCGAGATCTCCGACTCCAAGACGGGCCCTCGCCCCGTCCTAGGCCTGCATGGGGATGAACTGCTCGAGGCTAGTCAGCAGGAGTATCTGTGAGTCCGAGGCAGCTTGCTGTGGCGAGGCGACGCTGACCCTCAAACCAGGCTCTACAAAGACCAGCTTACGCTCACAGAACGACACCTGGATACGCTTATTGACGACACAAACGCAGCGTTGAAGCTTTTGACGACGCTCTCCGAGTCCTTCCAGTCTGTGGAGGCGCAGACGAGCTCATTCCAGTCTCAGTGCGAGGATCTCTTGTCTGAGCAGCACCGACTCGAGAAGCTGGCAGACGAAGTCGGCACCGATCTACATTTCTACGCATACCTCGACAATGTGTCTAGGCGACTCAATGCCCCTGGTGCCGGGCGGTTGGTGGACGATGATTCTTTTGGCGAGATCTTGAGAAATCTGGACTCTTGCATAGGGTTCATGTCGCAACACGTAGGTGCTTCTGCTGTCTTTCTGGGGACTGGAGCTGATAGATTGTACCAGCCCGAGTACCGCGATGCCGAGTCGTACCTTGCTCGTTATGAATCCTTGCTTACCAAAGCACTTCATCTTCTCGAGGTCGGCTTCACCAATCGCTTGGACAGCATATCATCCGAGATTTCCGGTCAGATCGCGGGAACAAAGTCCGAAGCTACTCGTCATGCGATAGCGTACGGTCGTTTTGAGGAAATGGTCCTCGATTCCTACTCTTTGATCCCCAATATCCACAAGGTAGTGAGCAGCGTGTACGACCAATACGGTCTTCCGGTCACTGGCGTTGCCAAGGACATCTACTCCAACACTGCAAGCAATATTTTCAGCTCTTATTTGAGCGTCCGAGATCGCGACTTGAAGCCCATTGTGCAGCATGATCAGGATGAGTTTAAAAAGGAGATCAAAGACCTGTCCGTTGAGACGGCCTCGAGGAACTATATCAAGCAGAGCTTTGAACGCGCTTTCAACGAGGCCAACCTGTTTGTCAAGATATTTGGTCTAGATCTGCAGTGGAGCTCTGATCCAAACTCAGCCTACGGAGTCCTCAAGTCCAACCAGAGGTCCCTGGTCAATCCGGCGAACCTTGTGCAAATCGCCGCCAACCTGCAGTCTGCATTGCAAACAGCAGACTTGGTCACCATCTGCAGTGTTGTAGGGTGGCTGACCAACGAGTATTTGGTACTTGACTACGACGACGAAGAATCGCCTTTCGCGCGCCAGTGCCGAGAGCTCAGTGCCAGGCTACTGACCGAGCATCTTTGGGTCTTTACAGATAGTGCGTTCGAGGCAGAGATCACGAAGACGGTTGCCAAGGCCGTGGTCAAGGACGAAGCCCTTACCGTTGGGCCCGTTGTCAATGGCGTCTCGTCCTCGAACGCCTTTCCGCCTGTCAAACAAGCTCTCAAGCTGCTGGCCATGTACGACCAAGCCATGCCCAAGGAACGAAGCGTAAGTTGTACAAGTCTTTTGGGTGTTTCCGAAAGCTGACATCCAGCAGCAAAAGAATAGCCAAGTCGTGTTCAAGATCGTGCGGGAAATCATTCAGGTCCTGCAGCGTGCAGAAGCCCGTATCAAGTCCATCAAAGCCGGTACGGATGCTGATTTGTTTATGGTTAAAAACCTGCTCATCATCAAGAACGAGCTCGTGTCCCTCGAAATAGGCGACATCCGCGGTGATGCTGTAGCCATGCAGCACTTCGGCCACATCTGGGACAACCTAAGCCCTCAGAACTGGGTGGGCTTTGTCAGTAACATCATTGGCGGCTCCCTGTGGTCGCGCAGCGCGCCGCAGCAGCCATCCGTCACGGCCAAGACGCTGACGGTTGAGGACATGAGTGAGCAGCTAGACGAGCTGCTGAGGCAGTCCATTGTTGCCTTCACCCAGCGCTGGGGCGGGTTAACGAACGACGCCCGCGCCAGGAAGCCGGGTGGGAAGCCAATTGGCAAGGTCGAGAAGGATCTAGATGAGGTGCTGCAAAGGGCTTTCAGCAACCAGCCCGAGGTCATTGCGAAGCTGAAAGAGGCTATTCAGATCAACGCCCAGGCGCAGGAGGCGGCGCAAGAGGAAAAGAAGGGCATTAGACGGTACTAGCGGCTTGAGGGCAGAACTGATATGTGTGGTCTACGTGCAAGGCCGGTGTGCAAGACGCATCATGCCGTAGATATAAACTTTGCTACCAGATGCGTGGCTAAGTATCTTGAGATGGAAGAATCACGACTAAATGATGATAGTTAGACAGCAAGACATACTTTCATCCTCTTGTCGCTTTAGTGCTTACATACGTCACGTTATTTTGATCATGGGGAGAGCATCACGGTTCAAGAGCTGACCCTACGGTGCTTGAGAATTCTATCGACATGTCTTCAATTCCACTTGATCCTGAATACGATTACTTTTGATGGAATGACTCGGCCAAGCGAAGCATCGCTGCTTGATTCTCTTCATGACTGACATTTTCAACAGGAGAAAGGCCTAGTTGACATGGTCTGGGATGAATCACCGATTCTGAGGATTTCGGTCAAGCTATTGACGCCCGAAAATTGAGCAGAACCACATAGCTTATCAACCTGGCGAGGACGGTAACGTCTCGACTGACCTAATAAGGTTTTGGGACACAGCAGGCCATTGCCTTTCACATCATCCACACCATCGGGATCGAAGAAAAACCGGGCCGCGCTTCAAGTTTTTCGGCTTGTTATTTCCCTATGGAGTTGATGAAGCGGATAGAGTCGTTTGAGAGGCAGACTGCTAGACTGCGAAGATCAGAAAGTCTCTATCTTGAGGCCTTGGGTTAATACAATCGCAGAGCGCCCAGGCCATGAGCTCGATGATTGCTACATCAGCCTTGCGTACCCCAGAATGTAGACGCCCAGGAGCCGAGCATAGCTGCTTGCCATTGTTTGCCTCAAATTCCTCTCGCAGGGCTTTCATTGGTATGCTTTGCAATGCACAAATATATGACTCCCGGAGCTGGACCCGAAGATGCCTTCACATAGATTCAAGCGGAGATCATGGCGGCACTTGGACAGTACGGGCACTTCGAACCAGTCTAACCTCCTAGGTGCCACACGTCGTCACAAAGTACTCAGAAAACTCGCCTTATTCTCCCGTGGCTTGAACTCCCAGAACAAGCGGCACTCGAGAAGGCTAAAGCTTTCGTAGCACAGCTCACAGCTCAAGAAAAGCAGGCATGGTCTCAGTCTAGCTTGAGTCCATGTGTTGGGAACATCTACCCTATCCCGCGCATCAACTTCAGCGGTCTCTGAATGCAAGACGGCCCGGCATTTCTCAGGACAGCAGACTTTGTCAGCGAGTTTCTTCAAGTGTCAACATTGCCTCGACTCGGATGATGTGTGAAAGAGCTCTTGTCATGGGTCGCGGGTTTCAAGGAGAGGGCGCAAACATCGTTTGGGATTAGTCGAACGTCCTCTTTGCTCCTTCACTTTCCGAGCCCGTCAGGTTCTTGCTGACCTAGCGAGATACTCCGTTTATTTGTATCATGGGTAGGCTGTCCTCGTTAGTCGTGTACATCAGGACTTCTTTCATGATTGTTTTCAATGAATCAGACTACGACACCAGCCCAATCACGACCAGGAGGTGGACAGATAGGAAGGATGACTGGTAGTCCCAATTCACCGAGAAGCTCAAGATCGACCACCGCTACTTGGACGTTCACGATATCGGCGTGCGCTGCGAACCCACTTTCGGTCTCTTGTGTACCACGCTCGACTTGCTTGGTCTCGTTGTCCAGAAGACCCTGCCGTCGAGGTCATTCCCTGTCCTGAGGATGGCGGTACCCAATTCGGTGGCAACTCGACACTATGGGAGCCCATGCACGGCACAGGTCACTACTTACAATACCAATGATGTGCGCTGCTCGGCTGTACCACAGTTCTACGTGAGGTTCCCTGAGTAAACCGGCTGGCACCATGCCCCGTCAGCTGCATGATTTTGATAAGGTCGAGCTCGCCACCGGTGAGCAGAATAGAGGGACGTTTCGGCCCATGCGCAGGGATTCGGGTTACTGGATGTCGTGACGCACCAGCTGCTCATCACGGCGGGGGGCTCGCTCTAATTACCGGGTTAACAGTCGAGATGTTGTTGAGGCAACAACGCTGACGACGGTTAGAGATGGAAATCCCACATAGAGCGTGGAAGTTGAGACGACATCAAATTTGCCCGACAGGCTTGCTTGGCGCCTGGGAGTATATGTATTTCATGAGAAGGTGGTTTGGAGTATCGCTTAGTCTGTACTCCAGAGCAATCGCTCAAAGTATCATGCTAGAGATCTTTTACTGAGGAGACATACTTATCCAGCTATAGCCTATACACAGCAATGCTGTTCTCTTGAAGTGCTTCAGACAATGAAATCAGCATAAAATATCGACTGTGGCATTGTAGGGACTACCAGAAAGACATGGTAATCTTAGTAGCCAGCATGGCGGACCCGGTGAGTGCGACATACACACGCACACGCCACTGACTTGAATCAGAAGGTTCTCGTCATGAACATGGGGAAATGCAAAGTCAGTTGAAAGCGACCATTTTCAGCATGCGCAAAGGCGTCGACCATCATCTTGACGACGACACCAGGTGTATAGTAGCATCCTGTATAGTTACAGCTGAGATGGTACCGTGGCATCCGTGATGACAAGTGTTCCTTCTCAACGGCCAAAGAATGCCGAGAAAATTCAGGTGATCCAGGTGCTATCTTTCACAGTCCGCCTTATTTGCGCAAGGACTATATAAACAACTCCTAAGGCAAAAGACGTGTGCTTTCCATGGCATCCAGGCATCCAGACGGCATCGGTTCGGTCTCCTGTTTGTCGAATATAGAGATTTCGTGAATGTAAAATGGGGACGGATGATTATTCAGGCTGGTACTGGTCCTGGGAAAAGGATAAGAATCGAATCAGGTGGACAACAAAACTTAATCTCACCACCATGGCGGCGTACAGCGATCACAGCCGGGACGGAGCAGCCTTTCAACAGCATTGTCACGGCCCTGGACACTCTCACATACAGTCCTCACTCCTGACTCAAAGCCAATACCTCATGCCACACCCTTCACCATCCGAGAATCCCTGAAGCTACTCAACTTATACAGAGTAACCTACTCTCAAAGAGCACCCCAATATAATTTAGTACCAGTAGTAGTTCAATCGGCATGCTGAAGGGGAACAAAGCATGTGTAACACCCATAGCCACCAAGGGTGCTCTTACCTGCGGCGCCAAACATAGGATAGGAATTTCTCCACACCTAAAAAGTCATATGCCAACGAGGTGTTGTTGTTATACACCTCGATCGGCTTTCGTTGTTCAAGAGGACACCTCACCGGGTTTCATGTCCAGTGCTGTCGAATATGGGTCAGGAGTAAGGGGCTGGTTGTCAAGTACTACCGTCTATTGTAGCTGATTAAGCCTTACTGCAATCGGACATGTGAGGCAGCGAGAACCCTAGCAGAGGCATCTACGCTACTGGCATATCATGTCTGGCAAAGCCATGTAGCAACGCTCGTGGTTTGATTCCATCATTGATCACGTACGTATACCTTCGATGCAATCAGCCCTTAAGAGAAACAACGAAAGTAGGTATAGGACACGCAAATCTTCGGTTTCGTGCTTTGCATCCCTTCTCATCGCCAAGATACTACTCCAATGCCGAGACCTGCCCGAAAGCGAAGCTCGCCTCTATCTTTTTCTCTGCCGCATAACGGTTTTCAGCCAGTTTTCAAGTCGAGGATCACACAGCACAGACGGTATATCGTGAATATGAAGCCGCAAGAGCGTCACAAGAGCAAGTTCAGCTAGCAACTTAGCCAGTCTTAACGCTCGGCGTAGGCCTAGCCACGCAGCTCATTCGTGGAACGGAGTTTTCAATAATCACTGGCTATCAGGATGGGCCTTCGCTGAGGCCGAGTTGGAGAGTCTTTTTAAATCTCATGATGAAAGCGAGTATTCTGGTATCTCATGTTCTAGTCAAAGCCCCACTCGCCAAATGGGCTAGATTAGTTTGGGCGGCTCTCTACAAGTACTGATTTCCCATGGAACCCTGTGGTAGCTCCTCGACCGGTACCGACATGCCTTCGTGTTTTTGGCTCGGCAAAACCGACAAAACCCAAGCAGGAGGGCTACGGTGTCATCGAGAAAGCCCACCTCTCACGTGGGAGATGCTCAGGGTCTTCAGATCTGCGGACAGGACCCACAGTCTCTTGTGTCTCTTGTCTACGTAGTCCATAGGGGTAAGTTAAATGCCCCCGGATGGGTTACTTACCCACTCGCCCAGAAGCAACGTCCTATGGCTGACATAGTAAAGGGACTGGCAGCCAGAAGTACTGAAGGGTGCCGGCGTGTGGCAACAGTACCTGACCAAGGCTATAATACTTTCGCCTGGGACCACCGTACAGTACGAGACCAAGTCACTGTCAACCGCGGTCCCACTCTGCCGGAGACGCACATGGTAGCTCCGCCATGAATGCAGTTCGTTGCTCAATTTTGTAGCTTACGCACACCCCAGGTGCACGCGGGTTGGAAAGAGATCCTGCTCACCTTGTCGTCGATCAGGGACACCAGTGGTCCAAACACCAGGCCTGTTTGGATGAAACCTGGGAAATGGAGGCGGGTAGAGGATTTGCAAGATTTCGCCACAAAGATCTCTATGAAATCAGATGCGCTATTGTGTACGCTATGCTCACCTTGCAAGGTGACAGTTAAGGATCTTTGACGAAGGGTGGTAGGGTTGTGCTGACCCTCCAAATCTCCACTAACACTGGTTGGTACGGGGGTTAGCTTTTACACTACCGTGCGTGGATGGGGCTTCGCGTCGGGTCGCCTTCTTAAACATATGTATACACCGTACAACCGTATTCCTGTCTTGACAACTCCCACTCGGAAAGGCCATTTTCTTCATCTAGGGCATCCCATGACAGAAGCCATTGATCCTGTGCGGTAAACCTATTAGAGTTGCAAAAGGGGGTAGCTAGGCTTTGTTGCGCTTACGGGAAGCAAACAAACAAGCAGGCTTCTGTGCGTCGCCGTTGCGATGGCGGGACCAGTGATAGCCGACAAACTTCGAGGACGCATGCTATGAGATCAGCTCGGTCGCTTATTAGTAGTAGGTCTTGTTAAGGTTACACGGTCAAGGAGGGATTGGGCTCGGGAAGTGTTTGGCCCGCCGAATCAGCACACTGCCCGTTCATCCCCCACATAGTTTTGGCCTCCCAATAAAGCTCGCTGGTTGGAAAGAGTGTTGTGTGTATGGCCTGCGGAACTAAACTCCAACTCTTGGAACTGCTGCTGGCTTGGCTGTAGAAAGCAATTGGGCGCTGCTGCTTTGTGGTTAGATTAGAGCCACCCTAAGCTCCGTATCGGGAGGAGCCCACAAGACAGGCCCCTTGCTCCTGAGAAAGAAAGTAAAGTAGGGGGTTGCTTAAACCTATGCAGATGCTGAGAGATTGAAGCAAATCCTTGCAGATCCTTGAGATCGGGGGTTTGATCAATCACAAACCGACTGATGACACTGACAAGCTAACAAGCCTTACAGGCTTTCTCGGAGGACTCTCCGGGCACTTTACAAAAGGGAGGTGAGGGTCCCGGCGCAAGCAACGCTGCGAAAAGGCCTCGCTAGATAACCCCCCTGTACCGACGCGAAAGGCGAATGGCCGCCACAGCCGGCGCAGCGCTTGTGACAAATTGCCAAACATGAGAAAGCTGACGGGGCTCTTCGTGCATACCACACGTGCGCTCGTACGTGGCTAGGCCCAGGAACATCCTGCGGCTAATCCGACGATAGTCGCGAGGGCATTAGGGGGTAGAGATCTTGTCGAAGGATACGCGGCTAGGCAGCACCGTTAACGTAAATCGCACACCGCATGGGAGGGGTTTCCCTTTATTGCCGGGGTCGAGCACGGCGTGCATCTTTAAAGATACACGCCCTCCATGCCAAGCGCTTGTGATACCCAAGGTTCTGGGCAGGCGAATCCACAAACGATAGCAGGCGCTGTGGCAGGTATCGGTCTAGATCTGGCAGATCCGCATTGTGCTGATATGCGAAATAGCACCTCGATAATGGGAATCTGCTAAATTGTGCAGGATAGTCTGGATCGCGAATTTGTCAATAGGTCATCACCCCCTCAGCGCCCCGGTTGGTCTGTGACAAGCGGCTGAGATGGTCGATCAAAAGATGCGGTCGGAGGAAAGTGACGAGAACACGGCGGCGACCCTGCACGAAGGGTCCTGTGTGCCCCCGATTCACACTAACGATGCGGCTCGTAGAGATCGAGAGGCGACCCTTAATTCGGAGGCGTCCAAGTGGACTGAGTGATTGGCTGGAATTCTTTTAGCAACGTCCTTGCGGAGGACGTGGCCGGCAACCGGTGCCCGGCCCTGAGCGGGGTTCTCCACGCGGCGGGCCGCTCATTCTTTTCATCTCTTCGGCACCGACCGACCTTACCTGCCAATCGCCTGGCCCGGCCCCATCAAAGCCGACTGCCACCTCTCCATGTCCAGCACATTTGAACGACACACCGCCAAACAAGTTGCTGAAGCTCGCTTTCGTCATACAATGCAAGCCTTTGTCGAGAGAATTCGTAAAGGGCCAGGGGTGCACAATGCCAATGCAGCTCTGCCTTGATTCTCGCCATGAGGGACGCCGTGGAAGCTGGTGGAAATTCCAGATTGCTGGACACTTCGAAACAAAAAACTATCGCAGCGGAGACTGGCGCCGTACCGGGCGTGCCTGGATGACAGATGCGTAAAGTGAACCAGAATAGACAATGATCTTCGCGCGCTTAATATTGATGAGGCGAGTCAAACGGTGGGGTGGCAACGAATGAATGGTGAGCTATGACAACAGGTCAGAAAGTTCTTCATGTTCAACCACCGGGACGGGGTGGATAGTCATAAAGTGACGTAGACCAGCACAAGGGTTAGCTTGCCGATCAGTGTGGAATGATGGAAGAGAGGGGGTGAAGCTGACGAATAGAACGTGGCTTATGGAGACGGAATCAGCTCCGTAGTCTTTGATTGGCTCAATTCTCCTCCTCTGAACCTGGCTTGTAGGGACATGGGGTTTAAGGGTTTTAGGGGTCTGGGGGCGTGTCCCAAGGCAAAAAGTCAAGAGAGAATCTTGAGATTGACAACTGACGGGTTTGGAATGGGTTGTTTTCCGGGATGACGAGGGGGAGAGTTGCAGCGATGAGCTGATGCAGGCGGCTTTGTCGCGAGGTGGGTGCCGGCATGCAACATTGGCCGAAGCTTTTCCTACTGCAAGCTTGTGTCACCAGGGGGGAAAGCTGTTTAATATGTTGTCCTCCTGTTGAATCGGCGATGAGACGGTCAGCATAATATGAGATTGGTGCTATGGTTGTGAGCCGACATTGATTTGAGTAATTAGAAGGGAAACGGTCAGCTAATTTGGTAGGTGGGCGCGGTCGGTTGACGGGCGAGCCCACGAGTAGTTCGATGACACGGCAAATTCAAGATCGCGGCTCACGGGACTGCGGGTTCGCTTCAACATGACTGGCCGTTTTGCGGTCCGTGTGGTGCTCAACGATTGGCTGCACGGCGTGCCCCCCGGAGACGGAGATTCTCCGTCGACGAATGATGGAGGACGAATGCAACATTCTTCGGACGAAGGCACCGTGTGCAGGCTCACGAGAGTGAAGGTCCTATGTACTCGACACGGACGGCTGTGCTCTCTCTCTGCCCTCCTTGCTCCAACTCGACGGGGTCAGCAGGCAGGCGCCGAACGCGCTGCTTGCCGGTGCAAACCCTAATGGCGAAAGTCAGTTCATTCGATATTGGGGGGCATCGTTAGCCTTTCTGTGCCGGCTGAAAGATCAAGTGGTTCGATACCGATGGGGGCTGAACTGGCTGCAATATCACAGCCTTTTTGGGCCCGCATGATTCCCGCAAAGCAACAAGGAGAACGAAGCCGACACGACAGTTGCGGTGGAATTGGCGTGACATAAGCAGGCGCTAGGCCTGCCTGGGCCCGGGTTGGCGTGGTTGCGGCCAGAAGATGCCTCAGTATGTCACTCTTGTCTCGGTGGGCTCGGTGGGAGAACTAGTTGATTGTTCGCCGACAGGTCAGCTGAGCTTGGTGCTGGGCGGGCATGCACAGGCGGGCGGGCGGGCGGCGTCAACCTCCGCCGCGTAGGGGAGATGAAATGCCTGAAATCAAGGAATGATCGGCTCTTTCAATTCTTCAGCAACGTGTAGGCATTGGAACCAGCACGTCCGAGTCGCAGGTGTCCGCGAGGTGGAGGTTTGCCTCTTCGTCGTGAGTTCGCATGGCTAAGCTTGGCCTTGGAATATGGTGGTAACGACAAAATGACCTGGCCTTTAAGGCTGCCTAAATTTACCTTCGTGCTGCACCGACAAGCAAAAAGGCCAGCTGCCAGCATTCGTGCATGCGAGCCCAACCAGCAAGCAGCAGGAAGGGAGGCGCCACACCGAACCAGGGACGGACAGAGGCGTGGTCAACTTGTTGTGGCTGGTATCGTGTCCGAGATCAAATCAGGTTAAGCGGGTGGGTATTAAGTTTTTTTCTCCCCTTTCCTTCTTTCGCTTTCCTTCCCTTTTTTCTGTTGTTGTTTTGCCTGGCTATCATTGTCGTCTCCACGAAATTGGAGATTTGCCACCTTGCTCGAGGTGATGCACGTCATGTGATTGTCGACTTTTGGGGGGGTTACTGTGCAAGAGGAATATGAGAAGGCTCCCCCCGGGCCAAGGAGGCAGGAGGTCAAGTCCTCGGATCGTCATCTATCGAGAGGAATGGAAGGCCTAAAGGTCTAGGTGAGTCCATTGCTCGTTCCTGCCCTGCCGGTGCTGCAGAAGGTCAGCCACGAGCCACACCCTACATTTCCAAAGTACACACCCCCCTTCCCACCGCCAACAGAGAGACATTGGCGGCGACCGGATACCAAGACACGCCCCCTTCGATGAGGCGTTCCCACTTGCCCTCTTCGATTGACTCTCGATCCCGAAAACCCTGGCAGGACCTGGAGATCAGACCAAGCAGCTTTCAAGCTGGTGTGGGGCCGCACCTGCCATCTGCGCGTGGGGAACTGGCTAGACCTCACGAAACGTTTCGCAACCTTGGATTCGATGTCCCTCCGCCCTTCTCTCACCCTCCAGAGAGACCGTGGGAAGGTAATGAGGGCCAGAAGAGAGAGGACACGAGGACGTGAACGCCAGCGACAGTGTTGCTGTGGTGCCATTGCCTTCCACCTTCCACCACCCCCAAAGCCCGTTCCCCAATCGAAATCATCGACAGCCCCCGGGTCGAGGGTGTGCCGTCCGTACAGATTCAAGGCTTTTGCGGCCTTCCACCAGCCCTTGACCCAACACAGATTGGCTCTATATTGTCCGATTTTGTTTGAAGCCGGAGGGGGCGTGGAGACCCGTTCCCATCTCATCCCGCCGACCAGACCTGCTGTTCTTCACACCTACCCTTCGGATTTTCGCCTCTCGCAAGTCGATATTTCAGTGCAGCAACGACCGAACAAGTCCAAAATCGCATTGGCTTCCTCCGGTTTCCCCTGTTGCGCTTTGCGCATTTTCAACAGCCATATCGAATTTCGCCTGTCAAAATCGGCACCCAGACGTCCACCACGCAAACACCACGGTCCACCCGCCGCGAATCCGCCCAAGCCAGCTCGATCGTCGCAAGATAATCGCTTTTCCCTCCTCGCCCCCTTCTACGCAGCGCTCTTCGAGCCCGGTGTCGACACTCGATTCACTTCGTGATCGGTGGCCGGCTTTCTTGTGTTGACATACGACTTGCCGGTACAGTTAGAAGGGCGAACGTGCCCTTCTCTTACTGATTTGGCTCACACTCGGACGGCGGAGACGAATTTCTTCACTGCGATCCCCACCGCAATCCCCACCCATCGCCTTCACAACCATTGACTCCTTGTTCACGGCAAAACAAACGATCTCATTTTACTGTCGGCGACAGCTGAACTAACGAGACCGACTGAGAGAGTTGTTGCTGCTCTTCAATCCAACTCACCCGCGTTGTTTGGTTTCTCCTAGTCGACCTACGCGTTTATCGGCGGCTACTGTCAAACCGACCAAATCTTACAGCTACACGAAAAAAAACAGCTGCACGGCAAAGGCCAATGTATCGAACAAGAAACGTATCCCCCAACAACTAAAACCCCTTGTCTAAAGTCGTCTGCGGCGCATCCTCCTGTTCTTGTAGGTGCTACCTTCTCTCACAGTGTCGGCTTCTGACGGAAGCTTTCGTCATACCTGCCTCCTAACCTTCGATCGATCGATCGATGCTTGAGCCAATCACAATCCATGACAGCGCGCGACATATACAGCCTTCTATCTCGACATCTTAAGGGTCTTGCATTGAATGAAATTCATATGCTAACTAGGTTTCAATCCATCAGTAATCCATTCGACATATACACTCGATTTTCACCAAGAACAACCCAACGCATTCATCAACCTCCCACTAGAAAGTGGGAAATATCGACACAACGGCGTCCACCACGGAAACCAAAACTACACCGACCGCATGCCGCATTCATCGTCCCTCACGCAGTAACTCTAGTATCGATTCCGATTATCTTGGTTTAGCTAGACAACGTCTTCATGCTGCCATCATGTCCGACGCTCAACACACGTCCCATGGTACGCAGCCGCCGACGTCGCCGAAAGGCCATCCGTTACCGCGCCGGTCGTCCCCCGAGCACTCTATAACCCTGCGCAACCACCGATTGGCCCATGAGGCGAGTGAAAAGGCAGCATTGACCCGCGCTGTCGCAGCAGCCAGCTCAGGATCATCGTCATCACCTCACAGGCAGTCATCCGGTGAGAGCCACAACACTGGACCCAGTGACCCCAAGAAATGGTTCGATCAGAACAACGAGAACCCTACTGCCTTGTACTCTAATGGAATGGATGGTAAGGCAGTTAGAAACTCATATTTAATTGGAAGACGCTAACACTGTTCCTAGTTGACCCTCCGTTTTTTCAAAGAGAAAGCGATTCTTCTCATGAAGACAACCTGCAACCGACCAGCTACCCCACGCACTTAAGGCCTCCTATGTCAGGCAACCTCAAGCCGAGTGCCACGCACAGCAGCAGCGCCGACGACTACCGGAGTGTTATCGATGATTTGACCGTCGAGATCAAAAGGCTCAAGGAGGAGCTCAAGCGATACAAGCAAAAGGGCCCTGAAATGATGAAGCAAGACAGACTGTTCGAGATCAAGGTTCACGGGCTTCCAAAACGGAAAAAGAGAGAATTGGAGAGCACCCTCCGCGACTTCGCATCCGGGTTGGAGAGCAGCACTCCCAGTGCCGATACCTCTTCAGCCCGTAAGAAGTCCAGACATACAGCCCGACTGGAGTCTGGATCTGGATCAGCCTCCAAGCATGCATCATCGTCGTCAGGATCTCACTCGAGACCTGTCGATTCGGCGTATGCATCGATGTCAACTGGAGCCAACTCGTCAGGAACGTCGCTTGCACGGCCGTCGACTAGTTCAAGAGCCAAATCATCAGAGCAAAAGGTGGAGAACTATCTCAAAGACATTCCTGAGGGGTTGTATCCACGCCACATGGTTCTGACGGACAAGGACAAGAAAAAGCTGATTGTCCGTCGGCTGGAGCAAATCTTCACAGGGAGGATCAGTGGTCGGAGCGTGAGCCGGAACCAGCCAAAATCCTCTGGAAACATCGCTTCCTATGCTCCCATCATGGTGGAGCCAGCGACCGGCAATACTACCACGAACCACGCACCATCCAACGTACCTATGGGCTTTCAAGAGCCTTCTCGAGAGGCTCGCATCATAGCATCGGAAGAAAACAAGAATCTGGTTGACAACGGGTCTATGTCTAACTCGAACGGAGATCAAGACACTGGCGGCAATTCCGCTGTTACTGGCACATCACCGCCGGACCCGCAGTTACCCGAGCAGCGCCCCACCCGGCCGCTTGACCTTGATCCGGACCGTAAGCAAAATCCGTCCGCCAACATGGACTACATTCGTCATCTCGGCCTTGCCCCACCTCATTTGACGGGTCTCGCGACGCACGAGGATGTTTCTCCGGACGCTGACGGCTGGGTTTATCTAAATCTTCTTTGCAACATGGCTCAGCTGCATATGCTAAACGTTGCACCTGACTACATTCGCAGCGCCGTCTCCGAGAAGAGCACTAAGTTTCAGCTTTCGCCCGATGGCCGCAAAATTCGATGGCGTGGGGGTACCGAAGGGACCAAGTTCAGCAGCGACAGTTCAGGAGACGCCTCCCAGACCAGTCGTTCGGAGGAGTCCGATCCAGAGGCTGAAGACGAACATACGAAGAAGCGCAAACGCCGTCAGGTATCTAAGAGTGGATTATACTCATCCTCCGGGGGTCAGAATGTGTCGGACCAATCAAAATTGGGCCAGAACATTTCGTCCGCTGACAGCTTCCACTACAAGCCGCTATTCGTGCACCATTCATCCTCAGCCGAGCAAACTTCGCTCGATGACTCAAATTCCTCGTTTGGCGCCGGCGAGGACAGTAACAATGGAGAGTCGCGATGGGGAAATAGCGGTTCGGGATCGGCCCGGAGGAAGAGGCGTCGCCTGGACGGTGCCATTATCTACTACAGTGGTGCGCCCTTCTGTATGGATTTATCAGGCGACCCTGGCGACTCATCCCCTTCTTCTTACTTGGTCTCCACTGGTCAGGATCAACAATTGTCGCCTAGCTTGGAAGTCTTGAGGCCTGAACCACCTCACCGCACGGAATCGGGATCAGTGCTTCCCTATCGTCCCTTGACCGATGGCAAAAAGGTACCGAGCGTGGCAGTTGCGACAGAAGCGGGCTCCGATGATAGCGAGATGGACATCGAGGCCGATTTTCCGTGGTCCGACGCCCCGCAGGACGCTGCTAGTAGCAGGTTGAATGCATGTGGTCTTGGTGGAGTTATTCCAGATGACCACTTTATGGTCATCGCTACCACAAAGAGGCCCAAGATGGATACGGCTCCCCCAAGCCTACCCAGGTTAAAACCCAAAGACGTTGTCAAGATGGTTGACAGAATTACATCTCCGCTAGGATCTTCATCACAGGCTGGACTCTCCACTACTAAATCGAAAAGTTGCCCCCCGGTTAGCCTCGAGTATACGTCCAGATCCGTCAAAAAGCTAAACCCTACACCCTTACCCCCTCCGGGCATGTACTTCTCCTTCGACAGCGATAGTTCTGAGACTTCCGACGAAGTTGACTCGGAATTAGATGACGAATTGAGTGTATCAGTAGGAAATCGTGGGAATACGGCGCATCCACCTACGTTTGAGAACCAGTACCCCGATGATGCAGAGATGTCGAGCGGAGATGAGGAAGATGTTGAACCGGATGATGGAGACGAGCCGGTGGGTGAGTTAGACGATGTGAGCAGCGAGGAGATCAGGATTCCTGTTCTACCTCGTGAAATTCGTCGCACCAGCAGCAGCAGTGCTATCGCTGCCGCTGGGACGGTCAGAGGTCGCAGCAAAAGTTTAAGTGCCGAGCTTCCTGTAGTTTCGGGCAGCTCCATTGCTACTGCTGGCGGAGCCGAAAGTGGCTACAGCAGTGGGTGCGAGGAAAGTGGCTGAGTTTCGAACAGTTGGGCACGAAAAGAGGCGTGATGGATGGCAGTGGGGTTTGAAGCAATTTGGTTCGACATGAGACAATGTGCATTGCAAGGCGCTTGGTTCTTCATCATCAGGGATGAATTTGCATGAGAGATATCCCACGGTTGCACATGCATATTATTGTGGTTTTTTGTTTTGCTCCGGGCCGAGAGTATCATCACAAACGGAAATCGGGGATTTATATTACAGCGGGAGCTGCAAAGAAGTGTCGAGAAAACACAAAACACAAGTTCTCAAGGGCGACAGGTTGCAGATGTATACTATGAGGCGTTTTTGGATAGCGATGTCTTCGCAACAAATGACAATGATACCCATTTCCGTCCTTTGGAGGCTTGTCTCAATATGCTTCCTATGAATAATATGCCTGTCGGTAATTAACAAGAGAGGGCTCTAGCGTCATAGGCGGTTTTCGCTTTTCTATGCATAGCATTTAAGGAGGATGACAAGGCATTTCTGAGTTACTCATGCTTTACATTAACTTACCTGGCAGGGAACGATGGTGTCACTAAGTGTTTGAACCAGTAGCTCCTTGCCCATAAGGAATCCATAATACTTAAATAAAGACATGGTCGCTGCTTGGGGGATGGCGGCTCTTGAACCGTATAATTGACCAGAGGAACTAGCAACATGATTGGTGAGAATACCTACCGACATCCTCTGTTCCTTAGGTCGCGAACCAAGAAACCATATGTCCTTAACTGAGTTGACCCACCGGTGAATTCATTATACGACACAGAATACAAGACAATTCCTGCCAGCTCTGTATCTCAACCACCATCCGGACTGTCCGTGCTATTCCGTTTGCTTCCATCATACAAGCCCTTCAACGCCATTCGAGATTGGACAATACGATGGAGCTTTCAGCCCTTTTACGAAAACCAACGGCAGGGGCTGCAGAGTTCCTGACGCACCAATACGTTTACTCCAACATGGTGCTAACGCGCCTTGGGTTCGTGCAGAAAGACCTCCGCCAGAGGCACGGGCGGACTGTGAGAGGAACCTAATATATTGATCTGCGTGCTGGTGCTCTTTTCTCCTTGCCTCTAGATGATGTCAAGGGAGACATCTTTGATTTCATGGTCAGTTCTGACGGGGATCGTTACGCAGTCATGAGCAGGCGTCCGTCCAAGCCTTCTTCATTCTGGCTGCTCGAGCCAGTGTTAATAAAGAGTATGATAGGAGAGCCTATGGGAGCCTGGCCGATTTGGCTTATATACAAACATACGAGTGTATTCAGATATGACTGGATTTAGGTTGCTGAAGAAACGATCTACTCGAAGCCCCAGTTGAAGCCTAGGTTCTTTTCCTCCGGTCATTGCTGCCGTGTCGCTTCGATGATGAGAAAATTCGAGGCTGTTCTAGGCCCCCAATCTGGATACTAAGTGGGTTTTCTGCTTAAACACCACGCTGCTTTTCTCTAAGATAGTTCAGGCTCGGCTCAAGCTCAACTCATCACAACCCACCCTGCTTGGCTTACACCCAGTTTCCCTTCTGTGACGTACATGGCTATGTCTTTTTGCCCTCGAGGCACATCGATATTTTATTCGGGATGGTATACAGTATACAGAACAAGTCATTGACCTGGCATCGGCAACCTAGGCATTAGAGTACGACAAAATATGATATCGCGTAAGTAAACTAAAAAGCTTTTTACAATGGAGCTGTGGAAGGTTATCTCAGTCTCGTAACTGACCACTTTTCCCTTGAATACCACCTATAATCCATAGACCGATCTACTAATGTTAGTGTTAGGCACCAACCCCCCCTTAGTACACTGGTAACGTTGGAAGTAGTCATCATTTATCAATCTATCTTTTTGCTGTATAATCATCTCTGAGTTTCTGTATCTCAAGTTCTCTATCTTATATCTATTATTAGTCTAAAGAGGCAGTGCAGCTGCAGGTAGGCATGCTATCGTGCGCTGGGGATGTCTTATCTGTGTCTTATGGGACCATAATACTTCGCGACCAACCTTGTCTGACTTTTCTTGCCCAGTTGGGTTTCTGGCGGCGGTGATGTTTCTCAAAGGAGTACATCCCCACACCCCCTGGTTAATTCTGTAACATCAAGACATTTTCGAAGCCTGCAAAGACCAATAAGAAGAGACAGGGGTAGCCTTCTAGGACGTCTGCGCCTTGTAAGAATCAGGCGACCAGTGCAGCGTTGGCGTGGGGGGCGCAAAACGAGTATTGAATTTACCTGAGGCCTCCTCTACTAACGGATTGTGAAAGAAAATTTCCCGGTACGCTTTGGCTATTATAAAGTGTTGATTTCTATCGCTGTCCGTATTGGTGCCCATTCCCTTCGCACCAAGCCTCGTCATCTCCACTGCCAACGATCAGTAGAAAGCTATCACTGCGTACCATACTCCAGCAACAAGTTGGTTCGCAAACAAATCATTTATTTGCACTCAGTCATGAGTTATCACAAGGGCGCTACATCCAGCCACCAAGTCTGGGACCCATATTCTGTTTTGCAGTTCGAAAACCCACAGGTTGGCTACCGCACTTGCATCGGTACGGCAGTCACGTACAGACGGAGGTGTAAAAGGATAGTCTCTCTCGGTCTCTTCACTATCGCCAAATTAGAGGCCCAAAACCCACTGGAAGCAGTCAAGTCTTTAGAGCTGCACGATCTTGCTCTTGATGGCTTGTGTTGGCAACACAAGAACCAAACCCACAATGTCGTCGCCAGGTGGCGCAACATCTTGTTTAAGTATGCCGAGGCACAGCCGACCGGCACACATTTTCCATCGAGAGGCCAACGCCCCAAATTCTCAACTCCTGGATCAGGACCGACACCAAAGACCGAGCAGAGACAGTGCAATTTCGATGACCTCATGGAGCAAATTCGCCGACTCCTGGAAGAGCTGGAAAAGTTGCGATCACAACAGAAGAGCTCGTCGAGCTATTCTACCGGACCCGAGCGTTCGCCTCAGGAAACCCAGCAACAGAGCCGTACTGAGGAGCGGCACCAGGGGAGAGAGAGCGAGGAGGCAGCTAGAGAGACCCGGAAGCGCGAAGAGAGAGAACGAGCGGAGCGCGTGCGCCTAAAAAGACAAAAAGAACAGGAGCGAGAGGAACGTGAGTGGTCGGACGCTTGGACAAGATACGAAGATGGATGGAACAGCATTGAAGCGGCAGGCGGCAGCATCGCTAGCAGCCAGATCCCATGGCCTACAAAGTCAGGTAAAGAAACCACAGTCGACGAAAGAGCTGTCCGAGAGTTCTTCAGAAGGATGCCGTCTGTTTTGCTGTTCGATGAGCCGGGAGAGGAGAGGTTCCGTGTGATATCACGGGAGATGAAGCGGTGGCATCCTGATAAGCTACAATGTTGGTTTGGGCGGGAAATTTTCCATGGTCAACACAAGGACAACATTGATGTGATTTCGAAGCTGGTTGTCAGTCTTCGGAAAGAGGCCAAGATGAACAGAGAGCAGACACCAAAATAACACTGCCCACCATAGTGAAAATACTAAATAAATAATGAAGGGGAAGCCAATGGGTTTTCTCCCAATTTAGTATCTCTTGTAATAATTAGTTCAGAAAACAGGAATTTCTGGGGAATTCTTTGCATTACGCCGTGAAAATACTGGGTATAAAACTTCAACAATTTGCTCGTTCACTTGCGCGTGAAATGAAAGCACTTCTACCAATTAACCTATAAACTTTTTATCTCAAACCGCTTTCTCAAGTGCTCCCCGTGTTTCATAATCACAAATGTCAGAGGCAGAAACAGCAAGGAAATAAACCCAAGGAGAGTGTTTCCCCATCCGATCCCAAGGGCCGAGTACATCCTCAACCCCGCCAGAGGTAATAATGCGCCAACAAGCGATCGCAGAACGATGCTCGCCGCGAGGGCTGATGCGGCATGAACATGAAATGCGTCAATGAGGTACATCTGTAGAGGTGTAATGGTGAGGATATTCCCGCCTGAGATCAGCCCCGTCGCCGCAATGGGTATGATCCAGTGAGTACGATACTGGGCAGTCCATCCGTAAATGAAGAGACCGATAGGAACCAAAACACTTCCAAGTGGAAGATTCAGCAGGCGATACTCTGGTTTCATTCCTTCGTTGGGTAAGCCAGAGCTCGTAGCGGCGGCGCCAGCCTTGGCGGCTTTTTTGGTCAAGTAGCGGTCCGATGTGACTCTGAATACAGCCACACCAATCAATGAACCCACCCCTAGACCTAGAAAAGCCAACCCGGCCTCGGTAGTATCAAATCCATAGTAATCCTCAAAAATTTCCGTGAAAGAAGTAAACATGAGGTTCAGGTATCCGAAGGTAACGGCGATGTAGAGGGCGATTAGCGTAACGATGGGTGAGTACAGTAGTATCTTAAGCGGCCGTACGATGCTGCGCTTGAGATGTCGGCTGAACGAGAGGCCGGAATCCAGCTTGGACCGTAAGAGATCGTTGCCAGTCGCTTTTCGAAGCCTAGCTGCCTTGCCCTCGAGGATGACAGGATGGAAAGACTCCTGGAGGGTAAAGGCCATAACAACTGATAGGAAACTGCTGATAACAGCTACCAGCCAAAAGTTCCAACGCCATCCCTTTGCAGCAGTAATAAATCCACCCGCGATAGGTCCAACGATGGGACCTAACAAGGGACCAAGCGTGAAAGCTGCCATAGCACCTGCACGCCTCTCTTGTGGTACCATGTCGGCGATGGAACCCCCTCCGTTGGCCATGAAGCAAGCCCCAAAGACACCACTGAAGAACCGTAACACAATAAGAGACTGCATGTTAGGTGCTAGAGCACATCCAATAACAAAGGCCACAAAGCCTACGTTGCAAATGTGGTATATCTTGACGCGGCCATAAACCTCGGAAAGAGGCGCAATGAGGAGAGGGCCAAATGCGAGACCCAGGGTATAAATCGATACAACGAACGTTGCAAGCTCAGGGCTATCGCTGTTGAACTCCCGCATGAGTTGAGGCACACCGGGTGCAAAAAGCGCTGGTTCATGTCGTGAGTAGGTAGATACCGTGTAGTCGTTCTCACACTTGAGGAAGGTGTTCACTTACTAGTCGCAAGTGGTGCGGCGAAACTGGCCGAGCTCACTAGTGCGCAATTGAGTCTTGTCCGCCACGCTGGCCAGTTGTAAGGATGTTCTGGATCGCCATCACCGTCCCACCAGACAACGTTGGAAGTGTCATCATTGAGAGTGGCATCAGCCGGTCGAATCTCGCGAGAGCTGGTGTCAGGCTTGCCAGGCCCTGGATGCGACTCCTGCTAACGTCAGTTCCTTCAAGTCATTTCAGATCGGCCTTGTAGTGTGAAGTCTACCATTGTGTGGCTTTGTTTTCAGGAAAAAATGTGGGATTGAAACTCCTGTGACGTTTGAAATGTCGAGACTGATGAACCTAGTACGTGATAATGGTATTCTAAGATAAAACTGAAGACTAAGGTCACTATGTTGAGTCGGCCTTGGAGTTGTAGACACGGAGTCCTTCACCTTTGTATTAGTGTTCAATCATTATGACTCGGCAATCAGCCGATTCCCCTCCACTCCAAAGGTAATTTGCATCCGCTTACTGGGTCTGAAAAAGAAGTCTTTCACATTAATTATGAAGTAAGAGTTTAATATGGGGAGAATGCATAACGGTTCAACTCGGTCCTGAGCTCCTCGGTTTGACAGGTACTTGTTGTCCGAACTCAAACAGACTTCCAAACAAGAAAAGAAGGAAGCATTTAAGAGCTGTATGAACCAATCGAGAAACACATATATAAATTCCATTGCGATGTTCCTCTTCCAAGATACTATTACTCCACCTGAAAATTGTCTCTAATTAGTTATAGATACCAATGGAATTTGAGCTCTCGTTATCTTCTGCAAGTATTGACACAATTCTTACATGAATGTCCCGGACCTGTAGATATCGATAAGGGAGGGACGGAAGTGGACACACCATACTGACTCGCTGAAGTCTACTTCGCCAGTGATCCTCTTTGTGTCATGGAACCGAGTAATCCAACGCACGGTACATCGCCTAATCAAGAAACTGGGTGCCGGGTCGCTAGCTCCAATGGATAGTGTAACCAGGTTCCACAACGATGTTGCTTGATAGCACTCTATTGCCACCATCTTGCCCATACATCATATGGAAACATACACCTGCGAATAAATAATTATAATGATGGTAGGAAGCAAACAAACTTTTACGTCAAGATCGGAGTTCCTCGCACCCCATTGACGCGAGAAAGTCTCTGGGTATTTTCGGGTACTTTATCATTTAGCCCGTACTTAAGTGTTCCACTGGAAGAGACTGCTACACTTTACAGGTTCCGCATGAAGCGGAAGCATGAAAACGATTTTGGAGACTATTAAGCAAGCACTTGTTTGTTCTTGGGATATCTTCCTACACCCTAGCGTACGCTCCAGCCACAAAGTGCGACGGAGCTGTCGTGGAGCTTCACAGGCGCGATTTCCTTAGGTCGACATTCAGGTTTGGGCCCTCCAAATAGGGCTACATTATTTTTCTAGAAGAAGTTGTGTGAGCGGTATACTGATAACGACTGAGGTTATAATTCCCGATGTTATTTTATGGAAGCTGAGATATAAGAGGGCAAACGCCCTAGTAATAAAATGAAGTCATGTTCTATAACATCGCATATACGCCTGCTTTTCTGCCACTCTCATACTCATTAGCCTCAGATAATAGCCCCAGGCTTTGCTGAATCAGGCAAGCTGTCACGCCCTACTCTCATCTCAAAGCATTCTAATTTCTCTGGAGTGACCATCAGACAAGTCCCCCCTTCTGGAACTGAACTACAATGGCGGGTGAAAGTTGTTCATTTCGGCTTTATGGAGAATAGCCATCTAAGTTTTTATAACCGCCTTCGCATCATGATGGTCTTGGTGGTGTCGGGCGAGATTGAGGTTCCGCGAATGATGTTTGGGTATCGGCCCTTAATGTCCTTTGGCATCTTCATGTCATAGTCCTGTAGCAAACGGATGAGAATAAGCTTCATCTCGTTGGCAGCGAAAAAGCGGCCTGGACAGGCGGGCTTTCCGAACCCAAACGCCATGTTCTCCTTGGTGACACTGATAAACTGATACTGCTCCCGGCTGGCGTAACCGATGGGGTCGGCGTCTACGCCGGACCGCAGGCGCACGAACCGGTGCGGATCGAATTGCAGGGGTTGCGGATATTTGGACTCGTCCAGATTGACTGGAAGCGCGGGCACGGCGATGTCAATCCCAGCTGGGATCGTGGTGCCGTCGGCCAGCTGGAATGACTGCAGAACGCACCGTTGCATCCGCATCACATTGGTTGGATTGAGGCGTTGCGACTCACGCATGACAGAGTCTAGGAGCTTCATTTGGTATAAGGCTTCGGTGTTGATGACGCCATTGTGTGCTGCCTGGGCGGAGTTGATCTCTTTGCGGAGTTCGGGAATGATTTCTGGACAGTAACCGACGAGGTCGTAAAGTCTGTGAAGGTATGTTGAGCAAACAGTGTCTTCATTCAGCTGATGAGGTGGGGAGTACGACTCACGTCTGTGTTACGGCCATCGTCGTTGTATGGATGGCTGCCACACCCAGTAGGATCAACACCATGGCGATATCCTCGTCCTCTTTCACACCAAACTTGCCCGACTTTTCTATAAGCCATTGAAGCATGTCTTTCGGCTTATCCCCTGCTGTTGAAATAGTGGTAGAGCGTCGTTTCTGGATCACCGGCACAAGGAAGGCAATCGAGCGCGCACGGTGCTCCTTGAGTTTCTTGACTTGCGGTATAAAATAGCTTGCAATACGGCGGATGGGGCCCCAATTGGGCCAACGCTTCAACTCAGCGATGGCTGAAAACAGATCGACAGTGAACATAATGCTGTTGTTGAGATACTCATCCTCGTGGCAGACATCTGGTCCAACAAAAGCGATCCCGGAGACGATGGCGACGACCCGCAGGAGCTTCTGATATACGCTCATCTCACCGTACTCTGAACTCACTCCGAATGCGTCATGGATTGTCTTCTGCGCCTCTGCAAACATCGGAGAGTTAAGATGCGGGATGTTGTGGGTGAGGTCTGCTTTGACGGTGTGAACCATCAAAGGGGTGGCAAATGTGATGTTCAAAAGTTTCGTCTCAAAGGACTAAAAGTTGTTCAAGGTCAGTAGAGCGACTCAGACTTGGACGAATAGCTACTAATGGGCCTGGGTCGCCAACCTTGTTATTGGCCACATCTCTGCTGACGACGCTCTCTGGCTGTTTGCGCAATTCGTCAGCGTATGACAATGGAAGCACAAGCAATTCGCCTGAAATAAGTTAGCCAAGCTCAGAGAGAGAGAGAGGATAGGGTCACTGCGCTTGTAAGGCGCAGATCGGTAGAAGATTACCATCCATTGCTATTGTACGCCATACGGAGTCTCTGAACTACTAGTGATGTTAGATCGACGCGAATTCCCGTTCAGTAGAAGAGCTTAAAGAACCATACCTTTTGATATCCTTCCTCGAAGAGTTTTAGAGCGTGACTGATGAAATATTGACGTTTCTGAGCAGCGTTCCCTGTGATTTTTCCAAGGAATGGAAACTGCGAAGTTTGTGGGACATTCAACAACGAGACAATAGGCGGAATCGTGGCGATGGCGATGGCGATGAGAATGAGCAAGCTCACAGCTGAATAAAGTTTGACATTAGCTTCAGCCAGGGTTTGAAGAGCACCTGCAGAAAGTGACATTGCGACGATACTATTCTCCTTGCTAATTGACCAAAATTAGAGGAGTGAATCTCAACATGGAACAGAGGTACAAGATGGAAGGGGGAGGGTGTCGTCAAAGTCGAGCAAACAACGATGGCCTCTGTAGTCAGATCACTCATGACGTAGGTGCAGCAACTCCTAAATTACATTGTGCTGGATATTTTGTTCATTTCTTCCGACAAAACAATTTACAACCAAGTTCTTCGGAAAGTTACCTATGGTTCTGGGGCAGTTTATCCAGTACCACGATGCGGGGCAAATCATGGGATTTGCGCAATAGAGACCGAGTAAGCGGGACTGGGATAGCGTTGACCCCAAGTAATGGCAGGGGTTGGGCCTCAAAGACAATTCAGGTCACCCCACACACGTCCGAACTGCTTCAATGCGTTCGAGCATATTTGATAGCGCAGTCAAGCCGTAGAAAGTGCCAATTCGACAGGTTCCGTTCTTTCACCGAAAGCTATGAGAGGAGCCAACTGCTAGACTGCCAGATCGCTTACAAAATGGGTTTCCACCTTCCTCTCAACCGCATCGACAAGGCGAACCAGCCTCCCTTATACTACTTGCAGGTTCAAGACGGCCTTATTCTATCTGTATCAATCTTCTGGACCATTGCCTACGTGCTTTACATCCGCCAAGGCCTGCGCGATAAGTCATATGGCATGCCACTTTTTGCACTGTACAAGCCCTTGCCCACCCCTTCACCTCTACCAACATAACACCAAATTGCTGACTTGAGTCCTGAGGGATATAGCTGTGCAAACATAGCATGGGAGTTCCTTTTCGGCGTCGTCATGCCGACATCGGCGGCGCAGGTGGTAGCCTTCGTCCCATGGCTGGTGATTGACATCGGTATCATCTACACCACTTGGAAGTACGGCCCACAAGAGTGGAAGCACTCACCCATCGTGGCCCGGAACCTGGGGTGGATCCTGTCGCTGGGTGTCGTGACCATGATCGGCGCTTTCTGGGCCTTCATCGACACCGTTGGCATCGACCCGGCGTCCTTTTACCTGGGCTACTCAGACCAATTCCTAATTAGTTGCACGTCCCTCGTCCAACTGTTGCGGAGAAATAGCACCGCTGGTCACTCTTGGGGTATTTGGTTAGTAGTAAACGGACTCTTTCAACTTAACCGCTTGAGCAACACGATTTCCAAGCTTGCACATAACACTTGACCATGCGCTAAATGTGGAACAGGTTCAATCGGACATTCGGTACTTTCCTCTCCATGGTGCTGTTCGCCTGGCGGTACGCATTTTACCCGGGGAGCTATCCCAGGGTGGCGCAACCCATTGTAGTCTTTTTCTTTGTTGCATCCGAGGTTTTGGACGTTGCTTATGCATTTGTCTACTCTCATATTGCGGCCCAAGAGAGACTGAAGCAGAAATAAGAAGTGAGCCGCCAAAATAGGTACAACGATCAGTTTGACGCCGGTCTCCTTAGTTTGTTCAGCACGCATCTCGAGCGGCACCAATGCGGTGAACTGAACGGGACCGGTGGCTCTGATAATTATTTTACAAGAAATATGCAACAAGCACATTGCAGCAGTGTCAAGATGGGGAGTTGGCATGCTTGGATTTTCCCATTAAGGACATTATCCTCTTGTTCAAATAATATCAGGTGTGTAAGACGGACGAGACAGAATGAGCAAACCTTATAGCTGCGGCCATGGTAGCACGTTATTCCAGAACAACGAATAATAAACAATTTCCCGGAATTCCAAACCATGACACAATACGTCCCGATTGAATATGTGGCGTCTGAAGTTAGTTATGGCTGATGCCATGCCGCCATTATGACGGCTACACTATCTGGGTCGCTGACTGAAACAGGCTCCGCAACGTCCAGGAGATTTGTTCTTTAAGTTTGTTTTGATAGAATTGAAGCTACGTAGAAAATGGAATGGCCAAAAAAGACTGATGGAACCATGGAAAAGCCCCAAAGCTGTATTTGTTGAATGCATTGAGGTATCCCTCGAAGCAACTAAAATTGCTCGGCCGCTGGTGATTCCTCTACTCAATGAAACCACCCCAATGTCAGTCGAACAATGCGTTAATAACTTCATGAGGGTGTTTGGTAGCGAGCCTACTAGCAACTGGGCTGCTAGTACATGCTTGGCGTAGAAATCTTCTCCCACACCACTATCGACCTCCATAATCAACTCTGGTTTTCAATAAGCTGGCAGATGATGGTCATTCATAGCACAATGCTTTTCCAGAAGATTCGAAAGGGCTTTGAGAAGAAAAATTCAACTCCATACTGCTCAACAAAAGTTTAAGCTGCTGAACGCATAGCCCGAGTCTGGGAGGGTTAGAAAACGAATTAGGGTTAGAATAAGCTCGAAGAAGTTCGGTGATATCGAGGCTATAAAAGAGGCATGGGTTGAGACTGGTGGTTGAAAAATGGCAGGGATGAATCCAGGGAGTCTGATAACCATACTCACGAGAAAAGTTGTAATGTAAGATGCTACAGACACAATTGAGTAATAGGCTCAAACCAACAGTACATCAGATGGCTTCATACATGAGTGCTTAAATGCGCAAGAATCTGTTTGGGGGTGACCAACGTCATTGAAGACAACGTTTCGTGACAAACATCATCTTGCAGAGACCACGTTCGGCAGCCAACTATGGTCTGATATTACGTGATTCTAGTACAGCAAACACAACACGCAAATCAAACTACCTCAATAAGCTATGAGTCACGCGACAAAAGTAATAAAAATTAGGAGCCAATATTAAGTGTCACCACATTTTTGCTGGCGTCGCTAGAAGTAAATCACCTCAACGTTTCAGTATGTCGTGTTTTTGATGTCATCCGCCAATTTCTCAGCCAAAGCGTCTATCGCGAATTGTTAGCAAAGACCAGTCTAAAAACTTGTGCGTTCGACGATTTCATCACTTACAAACTTGAACTTGTGGTGCAGGACCCGGTGGAAGGAAAGGAAAAGAAGATGAGTCAATGACCCTTACTGCACATTTGTCAGTATTGGCCGGTGTACCAGTTTCAGTAAATCGGAAAAAGAGAAAGGAAGAAAGCTCACGCCTGGAGACCCCAACAACCCTACCGCGACTATCTACGACAGCATCAGCATCTGTTCCATTTCCCATCTTGTTAGTGGCGAAGGCGTGGTAGATGGGACTGCTGGCTTGTGCGATGTAAGTGCGGATCTCTTCGTCAGACTTAATCGTAGACCCCGGGAACAGCTCCTGGCCAATCAAGACGGGGGCCATGGCGGACGTCTCTAAAGCTTGACGGACACGCTTGAAACCGGCAACAAGGACGTCCATGTCGGAATTTTCGGTGAGCCAGTTGGGATTGATGATGGGTGCGTCACTCATCTTGGCCGACTGAATCTTGACCGTGCCCCGTGAATGGGGCACCACCAATGTCGCTTGGAGCGTGGCGTAGTTGTCCCCAGCCGTTGCCTCAGTTACGCCACCAGGGTAGACGTCGTAGAGAACCTCTGGCCAGTCGGCAGGATAAGTTGATAAGTCTATAGCAGAAAGTATGAGTTAACGAGTTGAGCTCTTATCGGACTAAGGGAATAAAATATGTGAAGATTGAAGCAGCAGATCATCCAGAAGACCTAGTGAAAGTGGTGATAGGGGCAGGGACATCTCAGTCACATACATTCTACCGTCTCATTGGCGAACCCTTTTCGTAACTCATCGGGAATTTTCTCTCCTCCAATCAGGTCACCTCCGGGACTGGCCAGTGGACCCTGGCCGTTAGTGTTGAAATCGTTGATCGCCTTAGCAAGGTAATCGGCGCCCTCCAACGCCGAAGAGGTCAACACATTGACCTGGTATGAGGCAAATATAGTCATGTGGTCTCTCATGCCTTGACCAACGGCAGGCACGTCAGCAACGACAGGAATGCCATACTTGGATAGCAGATCCTTAGGACCCACGCCGGAAACTTGCAACAGCTGGGGTGACTGGAAGGCACCGGCCGTGAGGATGACTTCCTTAGCGGCTGAGATAGTGCCCGAACAGTTAGAAGCCGTTGAAGTATATTCAACGCCCGTGGCTGTTTTGTTGTCAAACAGAATACGCTCAGCCATCGTGTAATGGAAGACGGAGAGATTGGGCCGGCTCATGATAGGACGTAAGTAGGCTGTCTCCGAAGAGGACCGAACACTGTCAGCTTCTCTTATTGTGCCCAACTGCCAGCTGTGTCCCAAAAGATTGCCATTGATGAACGACTCTACCTCGGGCACTCCAATGGCAGCCAAGCCTTTGGAAACCCAAGTGCTCCAAGACTGGGCGTATGCTGGGTAAGTGACGTCCAGCCCACCACCTTTGGCCACGTTGACCGAGTTGTATCTGACGGTAGCGTTGGCCAGGCGAGACTCCTTTTCTTGAGCAGAGAAGTCCATAGTCTTGCTATAGTACTGCAGCATATTTTCATACGTATAGGATGGGTCATTAACCAAGGCAGCCCATGCTTGGTGAGCGCCCTTCGTGGTTTGTGAATAAGCCATGTAGTTCACATTGCTACACCCGCCCAGCTATAAAAATAAGAATTAGACTAAGCAATCCAAACAAAGTCAAGATCTTTCGCTGAACTTGCCGCTTTGGCCCGGTAATAGGGGTAAGTACGGTTGTTGAGGCCCTGATTAAAGTTAATATAATTCCCCATGAGGCTGGCCACTGTTTGACGATGACTTCTGACTTACAGCTTGAGGGGTCGTTTGGAAGCCCCACGACATTGAGGGCGCGCCTGAGTTGAACTTGCCGGCGTATCCCGGAACCTGAGTCCAATTGCCCGCGACGTCCTCAGGAAGTGTGCCTGCTTCCAGGACTGCGACTGTCACACTGGCATTTTCTGTAAGTCTGTTGGCTAAAACCAACCCAGCGGTGCCGCCACCAATGATAACATAGTCGAATTTCAGTCCATCATTCGCTTGCGCACAAATGGAACGTGGACGAGGACCTAGGGTGGCTGAGACGAGACCACCATAAAACAGTAGTGATGCGCTCAAACTCAGAATTTGTAAATACGAAGGAGGATGCATATCGAAGAAGATGTTGGTTCACAGCGTCTCAAGGATGTTGACAATGAAGGTGTAGTAGAAACAGCTTGAGGATCTGGTGCTTAAAGCTGTGACGTAGTGCCTCCTTATCAACTTCTTAAACAGTGGGCACTGTCCGGACCATCGTAAGTTTCTCGCAAACATCAAGGTACCCGGTGCCAGCTAAACAAATTTCTGAGAGTCAAGATGGAGGCCAATGAAATGTCGGGGTGTGCATGGATGCTACGCTGGGATAGGGGCCATCTGATCGCCTATCCACTGTCACCATCCATGTACCCGGTCGGCAAATAATGTTATCCTGCTCCGTTGCAAGAGGTTGCCAAGTACTCGGTGCCAAATCTTATTGCTAAACTTTAAATCTACTTCATGAAGTGTGAAGCATCGTGGTGAGTGGATTGAGTGGCAGGGATCTAATTGCACCTATCATTGAACGGAACAGGAAAATCCTGAACAATGTGAAGTCTTGAAGAAACAGCGCAATGCCATCAAGCAGAGTTGTAAGACTACATCAGTACGTGCTCTAAGAGAAGCTGGTACTGGAGCAGCAACCCAATTAACTAATGCTGACTTCATGACTCGCGATGAAATCGGAATAAAACGCCCAGAAGCCCCTTCAAAGTTTGGTGGACCATTCACATGGATTCACATTTGTGCAAGAAACCATCCGGACCTAACATGAAGTCTCCCTGGAACGAGGTGGGGGTATATAGGGTGTCGATCCAGTCGGAGGTTCCTTGTTATCCGACATTTCTCGAATACCATGTTCCGCAGTACATAATCGAGTATAAAGCTCCTAAGCCGTCACCACCCTATTTCAAGGCTATGGCCTTTGATATCCCCGTTGAACCATTCGGTTACCTCGATTCGATCTTGTATGGTCCGAGCCCCGTCAAGTATTTCACTGTCTATCACCGCAACAACAGCTTGGTGCAGCTGGTGCATGGCCAAGGATTTGCCAAGGCAAGCCCGCAGCCCCTGTCCAAAGGGCATCAAATTCCTATCCATGTCCGGACGACGCAAACCGGCGCTGGAACCGTCGTCAAGCCACCGCTCGGGTCTGAAGGTAAATGGGTGCGGGAAGACGGCGGGGTCATGATGTAAGATATATGCCGCACAACCCACCACAGTCCCGGGAGGTATGCGAAAACCATCAACTTCGAAGTTTGTGCCATGAGGCACGACGCGAGTGAGGCGCGTCGGATTTGCCATGCAAAGCCGCAAGCCTTCTTTGACGCAGGCACGCAGGAAGCTTAATTCCGGCTGTTTGTTGCTCGAGGTTGCTGCAGCGGCTCGGATCTCGTGCAGCAACCGGGTCCGAGCTGAGCCATTACGGGCCAGGTGGAACAGGGTCGTGGCTAGCGCGACGGCAGTCGAGTCAGCTCCGGCAAAAAGAATGGCTTTGCTCTGGGCGGCCGTTTCTGAGAATGAGACTCCGGCCGCGAGCAAGCGGTCCGGGTAGAGCCCCGTCCTCCTCCCTGACACGGTTGGATCGGCAGCCTTGACCCGAGTCATAATTTGATCAATGAAATGTCCGATCTTGGTAAGAGACTTGTCCACGTTCTCGCTGTGGCTGAGGCGCTGGGATAACGAGTAAACAAGCTTGAAGAGCCTGTGCGGAAGTAGAGAGAAGCGAGCAAAACCAACGATGGCGTGAACAAACTCGTTGGCGCTAAGCTTTCCGGCTTGTGTCTGCCTGTCTGCTAGAGTCAGATGGGCATTCTCAATCAAGCCCCCATATGGTAGGCCGAGGAGATAGTCCGAGACGACATCGATGGACAACTTCGCACACAAATCCAATATATCAGTCCGGATTTTCTCACGGCGGAGATCGTTCAGTTGGGTCACGAAGTCGTCCACGTGGCGACCGATGGAGCCTTGAGAGTAGCTCTCACTCCGAATTTGTGCAGGAGAGAAGAGAGGGGCGACTGCTTTGGCTCGCACGTCCCGATAAGCCACGTCAAGGGTAGAGAAGATTGTCTCAGTTGGCCCAAGGTTGAAATTCTTATATCTGTCATCTTTGAGAAACCCGCCTCCGGAGATGTAGATTTCGCGGATGGCGCTGCTGTCGGAGATGGAAACGGAGTTGGGGCCCACACGGAGCACCTTGGTGTTGTATTTTTCGTGGTAACGGCGCATGACGCGGCCTTCGATGCCAAAATAGCATATCGTGTAGAGGAAGAGAGGGGAAGCGGCTGCAAACCAAGGGCCTGGGATTGTGCTGAGCGGATGGAAGCGCACACGGTAGACTACCAGAGCCAACACTAGCAAAACAGCCAGTAGAATGGTGACAAGCATAGTAGTGGAATTGACGAGAATTTCCCGTCAGGGTCGCTGAAGAAAACCTTGGCAGCCAACCTTCCGTAGTTCGTCAGTTCTGGTAATAATAATAATGCCAGGATCAAGATGCCGATGAGAATGTGTGTTAGGTTTTGGGTGGTTGGATCGTTGACTTAGCCCAAGAAGGACAAAAATTGTGAAAGTGAAAAAGGCACCTAATATTACCACCAGTATATGTGACGTATCATCAATCCATATCATGTCGTCTACCAGAGATCCAGGTGTATCCCAAGCCCTTGAATGGGTCTTTTCCGGAGCAGCCAGTGTAAGCCATAGAGGGCATTACTCAGTGCCAAGCAATTTACTCGGTGACCGTACCTGAGTCCGAACTGCGGCACGGCCAGTAAGCTGTTGCTCGCATTCCAGCTCTTTCCAAGCTATACTATAATCAAAGCCGACCGTCTTCCACAATGTACATGATCCAAACGTGTTTCAATTTTGTCAGTCACGCAGACTTTACGCAAAAGCGGTGCTGTTTCCACAATGGCAATCCTGAGTAACGGAGTTAACGGCGACAGCGCCTCAAAACATCAGGATATCATACGAACGCTCAACGGTATTGGTGCCGATGCTTTCGAAAACGATGGGCAACGCATTGAAGTCGTGACTGCCGCCTATGCCTTGGTGGCTCGCCTTGAGACGCCATGGGACTTTGTTCTGAGACTTGTTATGGGCCAGGTGAGAACTTCGATTTGTTCAGTGCAGTCAGCAAAAATGTGAGACAGACTTTGCTGACACCTTGCCCTAAAGCCTGCTCTTGGCGCTGCTCTAAAGGTTGCCATGGATCTGCAATTATATCAAAAATGGCACGACGCCGGCGACGGAGAGATGACACTCCAGCAAATTCAGGAGATGGTACCAAATATTGAACTCAAATTGCTCTGTCAGTCTCCTACTTTCTTGGTCATGCCAACGTCCCTGAACTAGGTACGGTAAGCATGATTATGAATATTGCTGACAACTGTGTCGGCGTTCAGCCCGGATCCTGCGGCATTTGGCGGCAAACCACGTCCTCGAAGAGCCTTCGATCGGTGTCTTTAAACCAACATCTCTTTCTGTGTCCTTCAACAAGCCTGTGTTTGGAGAGTGGATAAATCATCTGTGAGTAGGCATCTTCTCATTGATTTGTCCCTGCATCCTAAAGGCAGACTTGGAGTACTGATCACGACTGTGCACACCGCCTAGTTACGATGCAACACTTCCCTGTTTCTCGAAGATGCCTCGCCATCTTGCCCAGACCAAGTATCGGAACCCCGTGGACCCCGCCGATGGGATTTTCCAGTATGCCAAGGACTGCCGGGGTATGGATATGTTCCATTTCTACCAAGAGAATAAGGTGGAGGGCGAGTCTTTCAACCAGGTCATGGGCGGCGTCATGGCGACACAAGCCGGGTGGCTGGAAATCTTTCCGCATGATAAACTACTTACATCGGTTAAAAAGGATGGTCCGTTGCTGGTGGACGTTGGGGGAAGTATCGGCCACGACATGGAAAGATTCCGTAAGGCGCACCCGGAGACGGCATCCCGCTTGTATCTGGAGGACCTCCCCGAGGTTGTGAAGCTGTCCAAATGTCCTGACCCCGTCAACAAAATCGGCCATGACTTCTTCACACCTCAACCGATCAAAGGTTAGTGGCACCTCTTTTCCCTCTTGCCACCATCATTCTGAGAGCTGCGAAGCTGATCCTGTCTCTTGGGACGGTATTACAGGGGCACGTGCGTACTACATGCATGGTGTCTTGCACGACTGGTCTGACGAGCCAGCGCGCAAGATTCTGGAGATGCAGCGAGATGCTCTGACTCCAGGATACAGCAGCCTCCTCATCCACGACCACGTTGCTCCCGAGTCTATAGCCCATCCACATACCACTGCGTACGACTTGACTATGATGGTGATGGTTGCGGGCGAAGAGCGGACCGAGTCTCACTGGCGCGAGCTTTTGAAGTCGGCAGGCTATAGAGTGGTTAAGATCTGGTCCTCGCCGCTTGCTGTGCAGCGTATTATCGAGGCAGAACTAGATGTGTGAAGTTCGTTGGGTTGAAAGAATCCCGGGAAGGTTCTAAGGGCGCCTGTAACGAAATATAGGAGCAGTGTGGAATTTGTATTGACCCACCAGTCAAGTGTTGATGGAGTCTCTCTAAAGTGTAAGGTAGTGATGTGTGATTGTTGACCAGCATGGTTTGTGTCATGGCCTGGAGCAATCAACCATTTCAATTAATAGACCTGACGCGTTTTCGAGCCTAAGTCAAGAACTCAAAACCAAAGATTCGGCAAGATCATCACAATCATATACCATGACTTTGACACCTTTTTTTTTCCCTTCTAGTTTGTTTTATTTGATGTTGTATAACTTTGTAACTTGGTGACCGAAGTATTAGTTGTCGATGAGAACAACTTTCAAAGATGACTGTAATGATCGTGCGTGTTGTGGGGTTTAATAGTGTGGACTCTTTTTTCCCTCGGGGTCGAGTAGCAAAAGTTTCTTAGCAAGCAGATGTGCAATCTTAGACAGTCAGTTCTTGAGTCTTGACCAGGCTTGACAAGAAACCATGCTACAATGGGGGTTTAGCTGAAAATACATTGCTGAAAGATATCTTAACTTCCTAGAATTTATGTAGCCACTGACAAATGTACCGTGAGGTTGTTGATATTATCACATAATTCTGAATGAATTTTAACATTACTGCCTAAGCTACAGTCAAAAACGCGGGGTCTCATACAACTCAGGTGTCACATAAACCTGGAGACTCAATCCACTATCATTGTCACTCTCCTTTCTTCCAATACCTAGAAAAGTGAAAATTCCAGGCTTTTCATCAAGCATCCGGTAATCACTACCGCCAGGATGAGTCAGCTGGTGGAAGAAACGGACGGACAGGGCGGAAGCAACTTACAATACGTTTTTAACCATTTCCTCCAAAGACTTACCGCCGTCAAACCATTTCCACCTCTTCAACCACGTATCGATGCCCTGGGCAATGGCCTCATCGTTGGGAGCCTGAAAGCCAGGATAGAAGTAGAGCTTAGGGATGGGGTAGGGCTTTTTGGGCGTGAGAGAGAAGTAAAGCGATGTCGGCTTGGTGCCGAAGATGGCGCGGCGCTCCTTTTCGGCGTCAGACTCGTCCCGGATCTTGCCTTTCGGATATTCGGACCCGCGGGACAATTGAATCAAGTCGCGCAATTTCTCCTTATCGTCATCAAGATCTGCAATTGGAATTCGCCCACCTAGTGTATAGTAGTCCCATATCTCGTCGAATGAGTCGCCCCAGTAACGCAAATACACTTTAAGGCGCGCCTGGCCGGCCGGTACGAAGTCGGTCGAGAGCCCGCGACCACAGCCTTCGTAGTGTGGGTTATCCGCCACGAAGTCTTCGATCATCTTTAGGCCCAGCAGAATGTTGGGATGCGAACCGATGTCAGGCAGCTGCCGTACGCCCAAGACGAGGGACTGGAAGCGCGAAAATCCCCGGTCTGCCGACACAAAGCACGGCGGGAAGTAGCTCTTGACCATGACAGGTAGCAGCGATGGTGCGAGCTGGGTGATTTTGGGATTGATATCGAAGCCGAGGATTGTTGGGGTCTGATACCCGACCGTGGCAACTAGTTGTTTCTGTCTCTCCGAAGATTTGTGAGAATAAACGAACCACCGCTCGAGTGCTCGGTGCTGAACAGAGCAGTTAGTCCAAGTTCAGTGACCATAGTGCAGGGCAATCAAGAGTTAATGTTCATAAAAGAAACTATTAAGCGTAAAAAAGTCATGAGACTTATCACGCAACACTGTAAAGGAGAACAATGAAAATGTGGGTTGGGAATAGAAGGCAGCTCGATGTCTTTGAGTCAAGGAAAGGACCCGAGGCAACTAGTCTGTACACTTCGAATTACTTACCCAATGGTCATCGTACAGCGGGCTCTTGGTCGACAAGACGTCAAGGACCTTTTCAACAGTTGCTAAACTTAAGGGATGTTCCTTGTTGGGAGGGCGGACCTCACTGAGGTCCAACACGAAGCGAACGCCGGGCTTGCTTGTTGTGCCCTTGAATTCGAAACTGTACTCGAAAGGGTTGCCATCCCAGCCCACAGCTGTCGGTAGCGAATCCGGCTCCGGCCTCCCAGCGAGCAGCGGACAGATGACGTCTTTGTAGAAGCTAAGAAACCGACGAGTGGTTTCTTCCGGGTAGTTGGCCTCGCGCATCATCCGGCTGAGGTCCTGTCCACTGGTGCGAAACCAGTAAAGTGCACCGTTATCTACATCATTGGGGACTGATTGTAGAGTGCGATGGTTGAGGGGAGCCTCAGTCGGGTCCCGGACTGAGGACTCCACAATTGCTGGCACGGGCTGATTCGCGATGGCTACCACCATAGTTGCAGATTTAGATGAAAGTTAGGTGGAAGGAGGATAGGCAAAATGCGGCATGCAATGTAGCTATCATTTCAACCTCTAAGTGCATTGGATTTGTGATAACCTCGAGGACCAATGGCGTTTTGTACCATCCGAAGCCATTGCCCTTTGGCATTGCATACGGTTTCCATCTAAAAGGCTTATTCTATCTACTAATGTGGCTAAGTGTAGAACAGGGTTGCTTTGGGCTGCTCTTGAGGGCAGGGTGTGTGACAAGCACAGTAGTTGGCGATAAAGTTTCCAACATCTGGTTGTTGTGGTTGCAATTGATAACCTAGGCCCAACACGTTTACTCGGTGCCCCAGACTACATTTTAGCACCGGCTACTACTGCCACACCATAGTCGTGCGGAGACCCAAGTTTACTGGGCACCAACAGGGGTATGGCTGAGTGTAGTATCCAGCCCCGTCTATTACCATCGAGGCCCGATGGCTTGCAGGTCGCATAGCTGGCACAATGTGCGAACGTCAAGAACACTTGTAATGGCAAACATGAGAATGTTGGTAGCTATTGATAACAGGTCTTGATTCGTTCCCAACAGCAGAGTTCAAGATACATGGGTAGCTTTCAACTGGACCAGGTCATCTGTGCAAGTCCGTAAGATTGTACAGTCCACTCGCCCAACATGTCCGCCGCCACAGCAATCCCTAAGCCCCTTCCGGTGGTGTTTATCCCCGAATCCTTGTCAACGGTTGACGTCCGAGTCATGGATACGTATGTCTGCCTGCAACCCAAAGCTGCTGCTGTTCTTAGGCTTTCAAGCCGGTCTTGATATCGATTTCCTAATTCAAGTAATGTGGAAATAGTAGCACTTTGATTCATCTTAACCCAGATTTGTTTTGGCGACCTAAGATCGACGGCTTCGACGGCTTGCACGCACCAATCTACTGCTTCCTGATATCCAATCCCCGCACAGGGCGGCACGTCTTGTTTGACCTTGGTGTGCGGCCTGACTGGCGCAATTATGCGCCGAAGACTGTCGAGTTGATTGAGTCCACCACCATCGTTACGCCGGGTTCCGACGTGGCCGGCATGTTGGATGCAGACAACACAGTCGCCATCCGTAGCACTGACATAGATGCCGTCATCTGGTCGCACAACCACTTCGACCACATTGGCGATATCACACGATTTCCTTCCACCACTAGGTTGATCGTTGGCCCCGGTGTCCGCGCCGCTACGTGGCCCGGCTGGCCCACACGGCCCGATGCCATCGTGCTTGATGCCGATGCAGAAGGCCGGGTGGTGCACGAAATCAATTTTGATGACGGAAGCTTAAAGATCGGCCAGTTCAAAGCCTTCGACTTCTTCGGTGACGGCTCGTTTTATCTCTTGGATGCACCGGGCCATGCCGTCGGCCACATATGCGCTCTTGCACGGACGGATGCCGCCCCACACCCAGATGGACAGAATAAGTCATTATTTATCTTCATGGGTGCCGATGCATGCCACCACATGGGTGTGCTCCGACCCAGTTTGTATCAGCCGCTACCGCCAAGTGAGACTCTACAGAAAGTACTGCAGGATGGTCACGAATCAGGCTTCTGTCCTGGTCTCTTGGACGCCTGGATGACACATCATTCCACAGCGCCGTTCTTCGAGGTAAATGCCCCTGGACCTATTTTTCCCGACGGGCCGTCTTCTTTTGCCACCGTACAAAAGATTCAGGAGCTCGATGCTCTAGATAACGTCTTTGTTATCATGGCACATGACTTGTCTTTGCAGAATGTGCTTCCTCTTTTTCCCGAGAAGATCAATGGATGGGCAGAGTCAGGCATCAAGACCGATTCGCGTTGGCTATTTTGCAATGATTTTGTTCCTCATCCAAAGCCATCCGGTGATTAAGTCAGGTACGGGTCTTTATGTTTTTTAAGTACCAACCAGAACAGTATACCGGTACTTATCAAAGACAGAGAAGGAGGGTAAACAGATTTACCTGTGGATGGAGATATCCAAATAATCTATAATGTAGGCTATCTGTGAAGATCGGGACTAGAAATCGAAAAGCTCTGCAATAAGTAAATAGGTATTGTAGTATGCATATCGCTTCTTGACCAGAGGAGTTTAATTATGTGGCACGTCAAGTTTATGTTCTTCCTTTATTTTTTGATACAACCACAGTCGATCTCTCGCTGCTGATCTAGTGGCTTGGAGGAGCATCTTTCCAGCAATAGGACTTCCCATAGAAAGAAAGAAAGTATTCCCTAGCCGAGCTGCATAGCCGGTATCGTCAATTGAACAAGTGGGATTCGCGTTATCTCAGATTAATTAGATCAGGGGCCGATAAACGTCCAAGCAATCAACATGCTTGAACACAAAAGCAAGCAAACAGTGAACGGCTGTCGGACATTAAAGATGATTCAAATCCGGCAGATGGTGAGGTCTAATTACACTGGACACCAAAGGATACAATAAGTAAAATGAGTATAACACGGAAAGCAACCAGCTTGTCCCTCTTAAGAACGCAAAACCAACCCCGCATGCCGACACAGGAATTCGTACCCTTCTATCACAGCTCGTCTGGAGGTATTCTCAAGGTTCCTGGACCTTGTCATATCGAACAAATGCGGCACGCCATCCAAGATACGCAACTCGGCGTCAACTTGCCGGTCGCACAATGCCTGCCATGTCCGTTCCGCTTGACGCCAGGGGATCAAGTCATCGTCGCGGGGATGGATAATGAAGGTTGGCGTCGCGTAGTTGCCCGCTCGGATCTGGGCAAGAGGGCTGACAGATATGATCTGATTGTTTGTCGGTGTGGCGGGAGATCGTTGTGTCTTTTTATCCAGTCCGTTAAGCAGTACGTGAAGGGTATGTCCTTGGCAGTTCATGTGCAAGGCCAGTCGGCTGCGCGGGTCGGAAGATGCCATCCAGCCTCCCAGGGCCCGTTTGGCGGGCGCCACATTGTACTTGACGATGGGGCTATCAAACACCCCCCCATTCCAGATGCGGTCATCGAGGTGATAGGGGTCTGCCTGCTCTGATGAAGCACCCTTGGGGACATTTGGACGCATCCAAAACTCGTCTTCGTAGTCCGAAGGACAGTAGAAAGTCAGTATCGCGTTAGGGGGGGCTATCTGGCGGGCGATGGAAGTCCAGGCCAGCGTCATAGCCAGATGCCCGCCAGTGGACCAGCCAACCACGACAACCTTTGTATCGTCAATGACAATATCGTGACGGGCGAGTGAAAGTTTGGGCAGGACCGTGCGGACCCAGTGGAGTGCATCGGCCACATCGGCCATTGGACCCTCTGAAAGAGTGACCTCGGGGCAGAGTCGATAGTCGACACTTACGGGGAGGAATCCGCTTTTCAGAAGCATGTTAGTTTGGTCAGGTCGAATGTCTTGCCTAGAAAGCATGATATGGCCTCCTCCGTGGATCATTAGAACTGCATCTCGAACGTTAGGAATAAGTTGTTCTCCATCTGGCTCAACGTTGGGTTATCCACGGGGACTCACCTACAGGAAGCTTTTTCCCAGGGTCAACCATTTCAGCGGGATAGTATATATCAGCATTCAGCTGCACACCATCAACCTCCTTGAATGGAAGTGTCTGAACTAGTTTTCGACCCTCACCGGAACCGGCAATAGAGGGGTTGTAGGCGGACGCCGTGATGACTCGCAGCAGTTCAGACTCCTTAGTCGAACTTCGACTCCAATCGACCCATTCAAAACCGCTTTTTTGCAGAGCTTGTTCCCATCTGTCCTCGCTCGCCAGAGCGTGTTGCCGGCCGTCAGCGAACAGCCACCAACCCTCAAGCAGACCGAAGACGAGATCAAACCAATACAAGTTTCGTGTGAGCTCCACCAAGCACAATAGCCCGTCCGGCTTAAGCATTTTCCGAATATTGGTGGTAGATAAAACAAGGTCCCTTGTTGCATGGATGCAATTGGTCGACAGAATGATGTCGTAAGCACCTAGTAACTCTGGCTCGGTGTCTTTTTCGATGTCCACCACCTTGTACTCCATGAAGGTCCAGTGAGCAAACTTTCGACGGGCTGCCGCAACCAGCGAGGAAGACAGGTCGGTAAATGTATATGTGAAGTTGGCGCCATGAGATATCTTGTCCAACGTTTCGACGACATGCTTGGTAGTGCCGCCTGTTCCAGCGCCCAATTCGAGGATTTTCAGTTCCCGCTTACCTCCGAGCCTGGAGAGGACAGATGTCAAATACTCAGTCAGCTGAAGCGTTCCGGTCTTGAACATTGGCGCATTGGTATACACATCCGCAAGTAGTGCGCGAGCAGCGGAATCTTGGAAGATTAAAGAAACCGGATTCGCTTGCCCAGTAAGGCATTCCGCCAATTTGTGAGCGGTTGAATGTAAGAGCTTCATCTCAGAAACATGTTGTGGGAACTGTTGCATTAGTCTCTCCATCAAAGCCGATATCGATGTAGTAGGCAGAGGTTGCTGAGTGCGCCGGTACCTCCCGTCCTGCGCTTTGGTGGCCAGACCGGCAGTGACTAGAATCTCGTACAGCTGAGTCACAACCTTCGCATGTTTCTGCTGATAGTCAAAGGTAGGAAGAAAATCGCCGTGGGTGAGAAGTTGTAGGTCGCAACCCAGCTTGGCGAAAGCTGTGAGAATGTACTGTACAACGAGTTCAGATTGGGTGGGGAAAACATTGGCGTAAAAATTGGCGAAGCCGGTTGTTTCTGCATGCTTGTCGTAGGAGATGATGCTTTTGGCAAACGCATCAAAGCCGATCGAAGCAAGATTTGGCATCTCTTTTGTGCTGTGGCAGTCGGTCAGACTAGCAACAGCCGGACCCGCTGGCATAGCTGCACTGTTCGGCTGAGCACCCACTGCTAAGGTAGAAGATACTGGTACCTTCCTCGCAGCATCGTCTGTGAATTCTCTTCCTTCATCCATAGTGCCAGTTCCTCGTACCAGAGCAGCTATATCGCGCACATCGACGCACTCGGCAAACTGTTCTTGGGAAATCTGTACCCCAATCTGCGTGAGAACCTCGGCCAGAACTTCGGTGACAAGCAGTGAGTCGATACCAAGAACCTCCAGAGTTGTTGATGGCGTTACTTCCTCTACTGGAATTTCGATTATTTCACTGAGAAGTGTGCGCACTTTCCACAAGACATCGGCAGATGTTTCTGGAGCTTGGGGGACCAGCTTCCCAAGCCCCGGTAAAGGATTTTCGAAGCCGTTGACGCCTTCTTCCTGAGGACTTTGTGCTTTTCCGTCATCAGAGCCCTGGGAAGCCGGTTCCGTGGAGTAGCCAGAGTCAGGAACATCATCCATATCACCCAGGGGCGTCGGGATAACAGGGGTCGTGGTGGTGGTAGTGGCGCCTACGACTCCGTTCAGTCTGGTGAGGCTCTTTGCCAACGACTTGAAGGGTACACTTCGGAAGTTGGCGCCGATAATTGCCATCACTATGTCTCCAGACTTTGCTTCGCAAACAAAAATGTCGTTGGTCCGTGTTTTTGGCGAATCCTCCTCGAAACGAGTGTAGACCATCCACTCACGTGCATTGCTCTGGTCTTTCAGGAATGTTGTTGAAAAAACAACTTCATCAACCGATGTGCACATGAGAACTGTTGACTTGTCCCTCTCAGACAGGCAATTGCAATGAATACCTGCAACCTGCAAGAAGTTGTCAAGAGTAATGGGGTCGCAAATCCCAGCATCCATCAACAGCGGGCGCTGGAGTGGTAGCTTGACCTGGCCAACAGCTTTGTTTTCGGTTGCTGCAACGTTTTGGACTCCACGATAATAATCGGCGTACTCGACTACTTCCCCGAACCACTTGTACACCATGGCACCGCTGATACCAGCCGTCATGGATGAGGCTTTGAGCTGTGAGGACCCCAAGCGACCCAGTAGCTGGAGTCGCTTTGTTGCAGCATGATCATCAGCTCTCTTCCAAGCGAAACATCCACTAGCGTGCTGGATTGCGCCGTGACAATCGCTCACAGAAGTTTGGCTGAGGATGGCAAAATCCCAGGCATCTTGTCCTGTCTCACGGAGACGTATGATAGTTACCAAGCTGTTACCAATTCCTAGAGGCGCCGACATGGTCAGATCTCTCAAAGAAGGAAGATTCATTGTTGCTTCAGACCGCTTCGAGACTATGTTGGTAGACTGAGCCACCATCTCCACGAACATGGATGCAGGGCAAATGCTCTGCCCAGTGACGGCGTGACCCCTGGCCGCGAGTTGGAACATTGGACCTTGAGTATTGACCTCGAGAACATGCTCTCCCGGTGTTGACTCATCGTTCGGGATTAGTTTCACAAGGCCAGGAACTGTGTTGGCCTCCAGGGCATCCGTGGTAGGGGCTGATATGAAAGGCAACCAATGTGACGACTTTTCGAATTGATATGGCGGCAGATTTAGTTTCCGATAGCGGTAGCCCGATGATCGATGGAAGAGCCAATACTGAGTAGCCAAGCCGCTATTCCACAGGTCGCATGTAACTTTTGCTAACTGAGCCATGGCATCGACATTCGCATCAAGCTGCATGGGTATGAAGGTGTCGAACCGGTTGTGCGCGGCGACGACACGCCGGGCCATAGGAATGATCGGCGTGGTTGAACCCGCTTCAAGCCACACTGCCGAAGGCAAGCGGGCAGAAATACGACCGAGGGCTTGGTCGAAGTAAACGGGTTGCCGTGTGTGTTGCACGATTTCCTCGGGGCCGAACTGAGACCAGCTTGCACTGGCTGTACAAGTCTCAACACGGATACGAGGAGGTTGTATGTTGATAGACTCAGCCAACTTCCGTAAATCCTGCAAGATTCCGTCTGTAAGATAAGAGTGATAGGCATGATCGTTTTGAAGCTTGACTGTTTTGAAACTTCGGCAGCCCTCGGCGGCTTCGGAGATGGAGGCTGCGTCGCCTGCGACGACGAAGCTTCGGGGCCCGTTATAGCAGGCGACATCAACTTGAAAGCCCCTCTTTGAGTTGACCCTTGTTACCATCTCATCCAGTTCCACTCTGTCGCATTCTACAGCCATCATAACACCACGATCCGGAATCTGTGTGTCTCGGATAAGACGAGCCCTGCCGGCGACAAGCCGAAAGGTATCTTCAAGGCCAATAGACCCAGCAATGCAAAGTGCAGTCAACTGGCCAAAACTGTGACCCACTAAGGTATCGATTTCGAGGCCGCTGTCTATCCAGCTCATTGCACATGACAATTGTAGGGACAGAAGCATGCAGTGAAGGATAACAGTGTCTTGTGTAGTATCACCACGAAAGATATCAGGGAAGATGCTGAACCCTAAAGTCCGGCAAACGTTGTCGCATTTGTCCTGGAAACAAGCTGTCAGCTGCCTTGCTCTACGTTGATTGTGGGCTAGGAGAGGGCAACTCCATCAACTTACCAGGTGGCTCTTGAAGAGATCGCAGTGGTTGTACAGCTCCTTCGAGACGGAAACAGTGCGTCCATTTTGGCCGCCGAAGCAGAGAACCACAGGTTTTCTTGCATTTACCGTAGTAGAGCTTAATCTTTCCAGAGTTGAAGACGCGCTTTCACAACCATTGGCACAAAAGCCAATTCGGCGGTCGAAAGCAGAGTTGTGAGCCACTGCGACGTTGTATGCTACCGAGCCAAGTGAAATGTTTTGCTTCAATAAGAACCTTTTCAAAGCTTCCGCATTCGAGTTCAAGGATATTTCTGACTTGGCAGAGAGGAGAATTGGGTAGACAGTTGAAGGCGGCTCGGCACACTCAGGTGTTTCTGTGGTGTATTCCCGGATGAGAAGGGCGGCATTGCTCCCAGCTGCACCATAGTTGTTAACCAACGCGACTCGCTTCTCTGCGGTCCATGGAATTGTGCTCTTCGGCACAATGAGATTGTCTCTAGGTACTTCTTGAATATTTCGGTTCAGCAATGTGAAGTTTGCCTGTTTCGGTATCATTCTGTGTTGCATCATGAGCAGAGCCTTGATGACTGCAGCTGCACCGGAAGCAGCTTCGGCGTGGCCAATGTTGTCCTTGACGGATCCAATAAATATTGGTTGAGTACGAAGAGGGCCTGAAAAGGTAGTCCGGACGCTTTCATATTCGATAGGGTCACCGACCTTGGTTCCTGCGTTGGTCAGCTTATCTGTTGTGGCAAGAAGATTCAGCACTGCACACTCACCGGTTCCGTGTGCCTCGACATATGTAACGTCTTGGGGTTTGATGCCTGCGTCGTCTAGAACACGCTGATATAGGGCGCTTTGGGACGAGGAATGTGGGACTGTGATTGGGCTGCAGTTTGAGTTTTGGTTGACTGCCGTGGAGGCGAGAACTCCAAACACCCGGTCATTATCGATCAACGCTTTTGAAAGCGGCTTCAAAATGACCATGCCAGCGCCTTCTCCTCGGCAATAACCAGCGGCAGCATTGTCAAAAGCTCTTGAAGATCCGCTCGTGTTTAGGAACGACCCGGCAGCGAGGTTCTGATGCAACGCGGGACTGGTGATTATGTTCACACCACCGGCAAGCGCTACTGAACACTCGCCAGTCAGAAGGGCCTTGCGAGCTGTGTGAATCGCTACAGCAGAGGATGAACATGCCGTGTCTATTGTGAGAGAGGGGCCATCCCAACCAAAAAAATGGCTCACACGGCCGCTGATGAATGCGCGGAGAGTTCCGGTCGCCGCAAAAGCATTCGCATCTCTGGCGGCGACATTGGCATCATAGTCCACGTTACCGACCCCCAAGTAGCAACCCACGTTTTTTGTCATCGGGGTGCTACAGTATCCAGCTGATTCGAGCGCCTCGTATGCAACTTGTAATACAAGCCGTTGCTGGGGATCCATTGACTTGGCCTCTCGGCCAGAGATGCCAAAGAATTTGTGGTCGAATGCATCTGGACTGTCCAAAAAGTTGCCCCAAAAATTGGCCAACTTGGGTTCGCGCGTCAGCTTCGATGGGTCAAAACGGTCCTGAGGCATCGTTCTGAAAGCAGTCTGTCCGTTGCAGAGCAGCTGCCAGAATTCGTCAAGATTATCGGATCGAGGAAATCGACATGCCATTCCCACAATAGCGATTTCTTCCGTTTTTTCTTCATCCGTCGGAATGTTTAGGGGTTGGCTTTTGCGGCTTTTTGGCGCTAATGACTGAGGTAAACACGGTTCAGTACCAAAGCTGACGATTTGAATCCGGCCTTGGTCGTAGCCGCTGATACTTTTCTTGACTGTCTGGAACCAATGGGCTCGTTGACAAACAATAAGTTGAATGGCGACGTCGTGAAGAGCTCCGGCTATAACAAGATCAGAAGTTGCCGTTGATCTGATGGGTAAGCGTAGCTGGTGAGCTTCTGGTAGTTTCAGGTTGCTGTGCCTGGCGCATAGGCTACTGAGGCGCTCGGCCGCCTGCTTGTGCTTTGGATGATGGTAGCATCCCCGAATGCCAATAGGGACGGCGGTAACCCCGGCCTCTTTCATCAATGAGCATAGGGTTTCTTGACTGTCCTGCGGCAAGGTGACTGTGAGAGTCCTGTCATCCGTGATGCATGATACATAAGCCTAGTTAAGCATGCGGTTAGCGACTAGATTGTCTGTCGGGCAGGATACCATACTGTGGGAAGAATTTCTAAACAAGTATCCAAATAGGCCCTATCTGCCTGTGTTTTACACCTTATGGAAACCGCAACAGCAGCCTCTTCAGGAGCTTCGTGCGACATATCCTCTATATCAATAAGGGTGCCGATGCACGCAGCCAGTCGTACAGCGTTGGATACATGTTGGTGGAAGCTCTCTGTGTCTGTGGCTAGAGAAACAGCCACAGCAGACAGGAAGCCAAGGCAAAAGCCCTGGACTTCTTCACACTTGTCGAGTGCATCACCGTGTCGTTGGATCCAGTCAACCACCTGGGACACTACAGTGAGTGGTGCTAACTCGGCGTTGGAAAATTCCTTTGGGTTTATGCTGGTAGAACCAGTTGCAAGATCTTTCAGCTGTTGGAACTTAAGACCTCCGGGGTAGGCTATGTCGGATTCGTATATGTTTTCGACAAGCGGCCACACCGAGGGCAGTGTTTCGAGAGATTGCCGGAGGAATGTGAGCCGTGTATCGCTCAGTAGGGCTGATTGCAAGTCTGCAAGGCCGCCCGTTGTCCACTGAGTCTTCTGCGGCCCAAACAAAGCGATGAAGTGATTGATAGGAATCGATTTAACGGGTGCCATGATTTCTTGCTGGTACTGTTGTGTACCGTGTACCAACGTTGAGTTGAGTATGTGTAAGCTGTTGAGTTGCACAGCAGCACAGCATTGTCCGGTTTGCGAGACTATGTATCATAGGCAAAGGAACGAGCTTCGAACCAAACTTATGTAAACTTTCCTTAGTTTAAGTTACGCTGCCTCAACGGGTAATTGCTTGCATGGCGTACTACCATGAGCCCCCTACCCACCAGTTCCAATTTGGGTAAGAGTCAACCAGTAGTCATGTTCCTTGTAAGACAGGAACACTTCGAGATGAGACCTTTTCGGTAGTTCTGCATTACTGTGTAGAGAATCCGGTCATTTCTCTCTGGTCTTGTAATATTTACTCGGTGTTGAGCTTGCGCATCTACGCTCCAGGGACCCACCTACTCGTACTCCGGGTGGTGGAACCAGGTAAAGAAACTAACAAGCTGTTGCTAAGCCGCACTATCTACAAGAATTTCATGATTCGAATTGGATGATATAACTTATTGAACAGTGTTGTACATATCGGAACGTCAGTCATTGGCTCAATAGCACGTATGCTCACGTCAACTTCAAGACTAACCTACTTCACCCAGTTACCCCTTCTCTTCTCCCCGACATACCATTCATACTATTCACCCTCCCCGCTTCTCGTAGAATAATCTAGCCGACTTTGCTAGTGTACATCATTTCCCTCCTTTGGATCCAGTGGGGGAAGTTAAACATGGTCGCGACAATTGCTGTCGAAGTGGCTTCGCTTACGTCCGTCCAACTTCTACCGATTGTGTTGATCACACTTTCGGTACTGGGTATACTCAAGCTAAGTTGGACATGGTGGCGCCTCAGACATATTCCTGGGCCCTTTTTTGCCCGTTTTACGAACTTGCAGCGAATCTACTGGGTCAAAACCACGCGTGCGCACCTTCTTCTTCAGGAGCAGCATGATCGATACGGCGAGATTGTACGCATCGGCCCCAACACTGTTGCCATTAGCAATCCTGAAGTCCTACCAGTCATATATACCACACGTACTGGCTTTCCCAAGGTACGAACTGTCAGTGGCGAAGCGAGATGGATCATTTGTGGTTCATCCGACTAGTGAAGCTGACATGGGTCACTTTAGTCGGACTTTTACCCAACCCTCCAAGGATACACACCTAAAGGTGGTAAGCTAGAAGCCATTTTCAACACCACAAGTGATGAGATACACAAATCACTCAAAGGTCCCATTGCCCCTCTGTTCACTCTCGCAAACATCCCGTATTTGGAGCCGCGCGTCGACGAAGTCCTCGAGTGCTTGCGCGAAAAGCTTGACGAAAAGTTTGTCCACAACAGTGTCGTAATCAATCTTGGTCGATGGGTCCAGTACTTTGCCTTCGATGTCATGGGAACTCTGACGTTCTCCAAGAGATACGGCTTCTTGGATACCGGCAAAGATGTTGGCCGAATGCTGGAAACCATTGTTGACTTCATGCGAATCTCGGCACCGGTAAATAAGAGCAATTCCCTGCCTAAGCCTTCTTCCAGCTGACCAATTTGATTCCCATGCGACTTAGTACACCCAGATTCCATGGTTCGATAAGCTCCTTCGCAAGAATCGCGTTGGTGACTTTTTGCAGCGGACATTCGGGCTCCAAGCGTCGATGGGAATTCTCGCATTCGTCGGAAAGGCCATCAACGAAAAAAAGCAGGAGCTTGAAAAATTAGGGACGACACCCGAGGATGACAAATACGGCCGTGGGAAAGACTTCCTCACACGCTACATTGAGATAGTTGAGAAGGACTCTTCAGTCCCGCCCTGGTAGGATATTCCCCAGACATGGAACAGACCCGCCTCCAATGGGTACCAGTTGAGGCATCTTATTCTGACTGATGTGGAACTATTTAGGGCCCCTGTAGCCTGGACGTTTTCCAACGTCATCGCCGGTTCCGACTCAGTGGGTAGTTTAATGGGCACGACCTTGTTCCATCTTTTGGCGTACCCCCAGACCTTGGACAGATTATACGAAGAGCTGCGCTCAGCTAACCTATCCAAGCCATTTCCTAAATGGAGCGAGGTGCGAAACCTTCCGTATTTAGACGCGTGCGTGCAGGAGGGCGTCCGAATGCATCCGCCATTTAACTTGCCCTTTGAGCGCGTCGTACCTAAAGGCGGCATCACCATTCTCGGACATTTTCTGCCAGAAAATACAGTTATCGGTGGCAGCCCATATGTTGTCAATAGACACAAGGGTTGGTTCGGCGAGGATGCCGAGTTTTGGCGACCAGAGCGCTGGTTGGAGAAGGACGAGGCCCACAAGAAGAAACTGGAGCAGGGAATCCTAACGGTAAGTTTAATTTAATCTGCTTCCTTTATTGATCTTTTACTAAACGCTGGGTCGCCTGGCCGCATTAGTTTGGTGGCGGCCGTCGCGTTTGTCTAGGCCGGTATGTTGGTATTCTGGAGATCAAGAAGTTGATACCCTTCCTCATCCTCAACTATGACGTAGGTTAAGCTCTATCCATCCATGGTTATCAATTCTTTGTTTAACTTAAGATGTTTTAGATTCGCATCGTAGACCCTGAGCGGTTCCAGGTGGAAAACTCGTGGTTCTTCTTCCAGTCGGGTTTATATGCGACAATGAAGAAGCGCACTGACGCCGAGCAGCCCGAACCCCCAGTAGTGCCTGCATGATATCTTTTCCAATGGTGGAAAGGGACACATTAGGTTTATGGACGTAGACCAGAAATCCAAGGGGCAATACCTGGAACGAGTAACACCATCCAAACTCTCGGTGATTTTAGAAGGGAATATTGCAAGTAGAATCAATTACAAAGCTACGACGTCCATTTGAGCCATGTTTCCGACCACACGGGTACCCAACCCACTCGGTTCAGGTGGACCAATTTGAACCAGCATATAACTTCCTCATTCTGAAACGGCTTCTCAAGGTGGCCCTCCTAACCCAAAGCTTGGAATCACCCTATCATAAGCACTCGATATGCCTTCTTTTCTTAACGAACTCCTAGCAAGCTACGGGCTGGTGTAAGACAAAGGCTTCAGGAGGCTGTCCTCGCTATTTGGATTACAGGCGAGATTTGGCAGGGCTAGACTAGCTACGTAGGAGAAAAAAACACTCTGGTATTGTACTACCCAGAGCCAGGGAACATAGGCAATAGTTGCCATCTGCGAAGGCACCAATTCACAGTTCGTATTCGCGGCAATTTGGCAACTTAGTAGTCTGCGACGAAACATCAATGGATCTACAGTTGAAAAATGCGTCAGCTCTTCATAAAGCCGAACCACTTGGCACTTTGCCCCAGTGAACTTTATCATTAAATTAACGCCATAGTAATGTATTTAGTGGCTTTGACGACTTGGCCCATTCGAGATCGGCGTCAAATTACTGGCACCTGGAGTCTCTTGAACTCAATTTCGCTTCGTGGATCTTTCCGCGATCTTGCGCCAGATCCGACGTTGGGATGCTTTTCCTTGGCTCCTCCTGGCATTCTCATGTCATAGTGAATCAGAATATGAGCTAAGATCACCTTAATCTCATTAGCGGCGAAAAATCGCCCTGGGCTACTCAATCGTAAGTTAGAAAAAAAACTAGAAACTCGATGGAAGCCCGAGGTGGTGTTCCGGGTGCGTTGGGGTCAAGTGCAGTGAAGGAAACTTACCAAGAATGTCGTCCATATCCGAATCCCATATTCTCTTTGGTAACAGTGACAAACTGGTACTGTTCTGTGCTCTTGTATTGTATTGGATCCTCCACCTTTCCCATTCGAAGGTCCAAAAATCTGTATGGGTTGAATTTGTCGGGTTCGGGGTAAAGTTTAGAATCATTCACAAAAGCAGCATATGGCGCTTCTATGGTGTAACCTTTCGGGATCAACGTCCCATCCCTCAAAACTATGGGCTTGAGAGCGATCCGATTAAATCGAACTATAAGTCGTTTTTAAGCCTGTTTGCTCTTGGTCGCTGACGCATGGTGACTCACTTTTACCATCAGCGTTGTGTCTCTGGGACTCTCTTATGACCTAGGGCGCCATCCAGGTTTAGTGTTGGTCCCAAAAGGTTAAATTAATAGCCTATGTTCATGACGGCTGCTACTGGTTCAAGTAATGGACTTCCATAATTACCGAGTCTCAGGATTTTTCATTGTTTGAGGACTCGTCGGTGAAAAGGGTTGGGGGTGGAGGTTGTTGGTTGGTTATGGGCAAGGTTTTGGATATCTTACACTATCGAGCAATTTCATATCAAATAGCGCACTGGCTGTATATTCGCCGCGGTGGTCTCTCAGTACCCTCCTAAGCTCGTCTCTGATTTCACTGACGAGATTCGGCCGGATTACTAATTCGCATATAGTGTCCGTAACGGCCATCGTTGTTGTATGGATAGCTGTCATGCTCAGAGTCAACTGTGCGTCAGCTAGCATTACGTCACTGAAGTTACGCTCATCGGCCTTCTTGATCATCCACTGGAGCATATCGTCTGGTAGTTCCCCCCCGTTGGCTATAATGGCCCTTCGCTGACGGATTACGGGGACCAGGAACTCCTCGGCGTTCCGTCGATGCACTGCAATCATCTTCAGTTCCGGTGTGAAGTACTGGCCAATGAAACGAAGGTATTTGGGCCATTTCTTGATCTGAGCGATCGCTCTAAACACGTCGACCGTGTAGCTGATGCTGGACCGGACATATTCATCTCGGCGGCATAAATCCGGCCCAAGAAATGTGTTGCCTGAAGCTATGGCAACAATTTTCAGAAGCTGTTTGTAAATGAGCTGAGATGTCCATTCATCACACGGTCCGATAGTCTCATTCACTGTACGGGCAACCTCTTGGGCCAGTCTTAGGTTTAGGCGGGCTTTTGGGATGTTAGCCCTATCATCCAGAGATGCCATCCGAGGGACTCTTGCTAACCAAGATTGGGCGTAAGGTCTGCCCGGAGGACATGAGCTAGAAATTGCAGGTCTGCAACATCGGTCATGCCGGTGTATTTCGTCTCCGTACTCTGGTAGCCCGGCTGTTAGCACTTATCTGCTTTTTGAATCGCAAAGTGATCTACCTCTTTGACAGATTCCATCATGCTCAGATGATCCTCTGGCAGGCGTCTAAGGTCGTCCATAGCCGACAATGGCACCACAATGCGCTCGCCTAGCTTTCCGTTAGTCTTGAAGCATCAGAGCTTCAGTCCTCTCAGAAATTTACTTACCATCGGCAGTCTCAAGTCGATATGGTCTGTCCCTGAACATATCTAGCCCCTTCCTGTAAATCTCACCTGCTGATGCTAGATACGCCTTTCGGCGCTGCTCCGAACTCCCATACTCCTTGCCCATCAATGGCAAGTCGCTCTTCACGGTGCATGACTTAAAAATGATCCATGCAGATGAAAGGATGACGAACACAAACGACAAGGTGGCCATGCTTCGGTCAGCAACGATGATTCTGGAAAACAATTGGTCCATTGAAGCTGGCTTAGACAAAAGTAATGTGATGAAGGAATGGCAAGCGTCAAGAACCAAGGTGTGGAGAGATCCCGAAGCAGCCGATTGGAGTAGGATATAGCTTTCAGTTCGATGTTTAGGTACGAGGAGAAGGAAAAAAAAGCAGTGTTGGATAAATGAGGGAAGCTCGGCCTATTCTGGCTAAACCAAAACCTCGCACGTCCTGAACAACCCCGCCATGTGCGGCCATATCAGTCTCCTTGTAAGAGTATGATGCTAGTAGTTCGCAGCCTTTCCATTGTGAAACAATATTAGTCTCCCGTTAAGCGCTATCTTTCTAGATTGTGACATGATAAATTCACAGAGAAGGGTTCCCTGGAAGATTTGCTGCTGCTACTTCGCTCTAACGTCGGTTTTGGCAACCTGCTTTTTTTTTTCTAGAGGGTTGGGTACCCAATATCTTGTGCCACTCGGTGTCAGGACACCAAGTGAATTCATGACTACATGCCATGACGCAGTGCATGAATCGGCTCAACGGCTTCCCAAATTGATTTGACACATGGTTGCACCCACGGAAACTGTGCACTTCGGTGGGGACCAAACGCCGTAACATTACCATGATGCCTGGAACACAGTGCTGATGAGGGCTGATTCGTTTGCGATCAAACAATTAGGTGGGAGAAGAAGAATGCTGTGGTAACTTGGTCGCCACACACCCGCCCCGCGCAAAGTATCAAAATCATGAATGAGGGGCGCTAGATGCTCGGGTGTTTTGACTTTGGATTCCGGCCTCATACATAACGATCTCCCGCCTACCTTCAGAGCGGTTATTAAAAGCCCTGCTTAAGCTGATACAGGGAAAACGCCCAATTTTTTATCAAAACCCAGGGACTCTCGCGATGCCTTTTACCTACAAGACTGTCCTGCTCGTAGGAGCAACCTCGGGCATTGGTGCCGGCATGGCCGACAAGCTGGTCAGTGTGGGCTCAAAGGTTATTGCCGTCGGTCGACGCCAGGAAAGGCTGGATAACTTTGTCCAGAAGCATGGTGATTCCAAAGCTGCCGCAATCAGGTTTGACGTCACAGACAACGAAGGCATGGATTCTTTTGTTCGCAAGTAAGACCCCCCTTTGGCTTCCTTTGTTTCTATGATGATAATTGATAGATCAAAAACAGGGTGATAACCGAGCATCCAGACCTGGACTGTGTGTTCCTAAACTCGGGCGTTCAGAGCCAGACCCGCCTTTCCCGGGCAGCCGAGTTCGACTTGACCAAATTTCACGAGGAAATCAACGTTAATTTCACCAGCCTTGTCAACCTCATGATCAAATTTCTCCCTCACCTGCAGGCCAAGTCGATTCCCACAGGCCTTATCGTAACTGGGACCCATCTCGCTATTGTGCCGGCTGTCACCCTTGCTGCCTACTCGGCTTCCAAAGCCGCCCTAACATCCTTTGTGGATTGTCTTCGGGAACAGAACCGTCACAAGCCGACTAAGATTATTGAAATCTACCCTCCTGTTGTACAAAGTAAGGCTCATCATTCACTGTTTTGTTTGCGATGGGGTGTACTTGATCTTTCGTCTTTTTGCTTCATCTCTTGGACTGAAAACAACATTACAACGAAAAGCTAACGCTTTGGATTTTCAGCGGAGCTCCATGATTACGCGGGACCACGTGGCCGCACATATGGCCTTCCGCTGGACCAATTCACCGAGAGAGCGTACAAAGAGCTGCTTACAGGAGATGAGCTGATTGTGGTTGACTCCATTGCCATCGAGCCCCGTGAGACATATATGAAGTTGGTAGAGCAGCGGAGAAGAATTTTTAGCAAGCTCTCGGAGGTTATGCTTAAGCACTTTGAGCTTTGAGAAAATAATTAATGGAAAGTCTTCCGGATGGTGGACGTCCTATTGGAGAGGAAAGATCATTGATGATCTCAGTTTCCGCATCGTCAGACTTAGGGGCTTGGATTTACGAAATCACCATGTATTCACCAGTGAACCAGAAATATGAGACTTAGGGTTTTACAAGTCTAGTTATTTATGAGTATAGCTAAAATTGCTTTTGCGTTCTACCCATCTGCGTAGCACCCACGCTACTTCGCCTACGTGCAGCAACTTAGACATGTTATAATTTCTTGCTGCAGCTAGTGGCCTACCAATCTGCTCAGGACAACTTGAAGCCTGAAATAACTGCCTCATAATCTCCTTGGAGCCTTTGCGGCTTCCATGTGATTATCACTACTGTGCTTCTCTTCTTGAAAGTGTAAATCGCGGCCCCATTTACTCGACCATTAAGTAGGATAGCGGTAGGACTTGTTACTTCTTCTCAAAGTGACACTGCTATACCCCAGACTCATCATCGTCAACATTACAGTCGCCGCGCCGGTATACTGTTTACAAAGGGACTAGATACGGGCCAGTGGTGTTTTGAATTAGTTATGGGGACTGGCAACCACATGTTGAGTACAATTTATACGCCACAATTACGACCATCAATAACCCATTTCTTATTGGGACCCTGGTGGACGTTTGAAGTCTTGAAAACTCTGCATTCGTGAGCCGAATGCCATTGAGATACCAAAGCGCCATAACCCGTGGTGGTTCTTCTGTCAAGCTAAGCCCTTCAGTTCCAAATCACTTAGCTCAGGATATGGAATGATTGGGACGATTTTGTCTGTCAAGCTTCCTGGCGGCGCGACGTTCTTTACTCGCACTCCTCTGCTTGGATCACTGACCCAGACATGTAATGCTGTCCAGTCGCGGCACATCATGGCTTGGTCATCTGTCGCGTGTCCGACCTTGTAACCGTTGGCGAAAGACAAAGGCTGAGCGTCCGCCATACACATGATGGCGTCGCGGATGGTGTTGATACAATGTGCCACGTGTCCAGCGGTCCATTTCGTTTCGTTGGCCTTGTTGTAATGATAGGCAAATTCTTCAGAGATGACAAACTACAGAAACAAGAGATCTCAGTTAGCCAGTTTCAATGTCTTCTCCTGTTTAGGCAGGCATAATTCATGCCGACAGGAAGTGAAGAATAATCCTTACTATACAATGCATTTGATGAAAGCCGCGAATAGCGTATATCTCCTTGCCATCATCGCGGGGTTCCCAAGGCCAGAATGGTTCCATCTCAGCAACGTCTCCATTGGGCTTGATCCGTTTTACATGAGGCGCGTTTTTTTCAACTAGTACGCTGGAGCCTGACAAGTATTGCTGTGTTACTTGCAGAACAGAGTGTGGAATGCGATGCAATAGAACTCACCGTTATGCATGGATTTCCATTTATCAATCATGGCCATAGATCTATCAAAATCATTGAAGATATCTTCGGGCATGTAATAAGGATGGTCAGGACCAAAATAGGTCGGCCTCAGTGGCTGACCAATGCCTATTGTAACGAGACCTATTAGCGATGGATTGCCTTCACTGAAACCCGACAGTTGTGGAAGCTTGTTTCTTCTAGTGATTACTTGATCACTGACCATTGGGAACAAGACCATTCCAGTCTTCGCCAAGCAAGCCGCTCCATTCCAGGTCACGATACGTGGCGTGCGGCTGTGACTCGGCATGGCTCAAGAGGCTCCAGTAGACGAAGACCCAGGCTTGAATCACAAGAGCTGTGTAGAACCCGACTTGAAAGAACAAAAGTTTCTTCTTCAGGTATGTTAGCTCTTGCAAAGATCTGTTGTCACACCTAAACAGGCTATCCTCTGCTTGGTCTTCGAGGGCCTTGTATTGGCCACGATCAGCAGTCTCGGTTTCGGATGCGCTGGTTCTTCTGAACTGGAACATTCTTGAAAATGATCTAGTTGAATGTCGCGTATCGTTTAGGGCAGTAAAATGAGATGTGGAAAGAACGCGAAGCAGACGTTCTGGCACACTTCAAGATGACATTAAGAAGGGAGACTTCCGCTGCTTACCTGGACCTGCATGCAGGTCGCGAGTTTACTTGTTTCCCGGCACCTAAGAAGACAGTTTGCACAAATGCCTGTGATCATCCGCAAGTTATATGCAGGATAATGAGGTGTATTTAGACCACTAAACCATAACATAATCTTGTTAAGTAGACACTCAGATCCACTTCTGTATCTCTTTTCGGTAGTGCAACCATTCAGTCATTACTCGTTGTAGACCAATTTACTCGGCCCCGTTCTTCTTTCGTAAGCTAACGAGTGTCCCCTGCCATCCGCGGAGATTTCTTGAGGGTTTCAGTGTGTGAAACAAATGGCAGTGAGTTTATTGAAATTGACTTAATTAGCAAGACTGTGGCATCGTCCGCGTTAAAAACATTGAAACAAACGCCGTCATTGCTCATTAACTACCGCCAGTGTGTAATTTTGAATCCTGATCCTGACTTTCTCATTTGGATCGAGCACAAAAGAAATGAGCACGCAGCCCTGACAGTTAAAGGTATAAAATGGCGTCAGTTGACGAAAAAGTGGGCTGGAAGTCCATGCCTAGGAAAGACCAACTAGCAATTTTGTTCTTACTACGTTTTGCTGAGCCTGCCGTCCGATACTCTAGTTCTGTAAGTAAAATACCTTTTCTACAAAGTGCATGTTCGTAATTTGGATATTGGACTCAAGAGCTTACGTCTCAAACAGACTTACTTATACTACCAACTTGAGTCTTTGAACCCGTCACTGTCATCCGGACAAATCGTCCGCCAGTCGGCAGCGATACAGTCAGCATACATTGTGGGCCAGTGTTTCTCTTCAATACTTCTTAGCAAGCTCGCTGATTCCCCAAGAGGGGGTCGCAAGATGGTTCTCCTTCTCGGTACAGGAGCTTCACGTAAGTGTCTAGGCTGGAAGCCGGCCTGTCCTCGATTCTTGTAGGCAAGCCTGACACAGTTTTCTTCAGTCCTTAGCTGCAGCTCGTTTGGATTCATACGCCATTTTTACCAAGGGGTCATTCTGTGGGGTCTGGAAGGTGTTTTTAACGGTAATGTGGCAACGTGTCGGACGGTAGTAACTGAGGTGGTGCAAGAAAAAAAGTAAGTTTCTGTCCATGCCTCTTCATGCTAGATGCCATCAGCCAAGACCAACATGTTCACCACAGTATCATACAGATTCTTATCAAGAGCATTTGTAGGCTTTACTATGGCAACAAACCTGGCCATTCTCTTAAGCCCAATGATGGGTGGCCAACTAGCCGATCTTGCCGGTAGGTATCCGGAGAGATTCGGCAACAGCGGGTTTTTGAAAACCTATCCATATGCACCTCCTGCACTGGCCAACACTGGTATACTCCTGCTTGCATTTGTCGTCATGTTCTTCTTTCTTGAAGAGGTAAGCTTTCATGATCAAAATATATTTCAACCGGTCTGGCACGTATCCAATGCATCCCTAACCTCAGTAGACGTCTCCACATGTGAGATACCACAGTGAACCTAGCCCACCCATCTCAATGAGATTATTGTCTTGGTTTTCACGTCAACGCCAAAGTCCATCATATACGCCCCTGGAACGTGACGACGTCTCATCGGGGATAGAGGCTATGCCGCTCATACAGACGGGCGGGGGTGACTCAAATCCCTCGAGGTCGTCAAGCAGCAGAGACGATGGGGACGATGACGAAGACGATAAAAACAGTCATCAGACAGCCATTTCAGATGCTCTCTCCAATGCAGAACAGAAGCGTAAAATCCCTTCAATGCTTCCGCTTCGACGCATCTGGACTAGAAACTTGCTGTTCATGCTCATCGCCTCGTCGGTGCACGACGGCCACTTGGCCGCGTACACATCCCTTTGGGTCAACTTTCTTAGTGACCCAGTAGTTCGACACGCGAGCGGTGACTCATTACCTTTCCGATTCTCTGGCGGAGTGGGCATGGCCCCCTCTGATATTGGCTGGACCCTCTCGGTTATCGGTGTGTTGGGTCTACCTATGCAGTTCTTGGTATATCCACGCGTCAGCCAGCGATTAGGCGCCTTGCGAACATGGCGCCTGTTCATGCGAGGCTTTCCAATCATCTACACCGTTGCGCCGTACATTGCTGTCATTGGTAGGCTGACTCCATCAGTACCTGACGGTAAACATAGCATTGCTGTTTGGGCGCTAGCGATCTGCGTGCAGTTGGCCATGATTGGCTGCGCTGTGTTCGTCACCCCATCACAGCTGATGCTTATTAGACTGTAAGGAACTTCTGTCCTGTTTCTTCCTGTTTTCTTGTCTCAAAAATCAAGGAAGAAACAACAACTAATCTGACATTATTGTGGAAACATAGTGCATCACCTCACCCGTCTGCCCTTGCACGCACGCATAGTATTGCCTTTGTCACTAGTGGCGCAGGTCGTGCTCTCGGCTCGGCACTATCTGCCCTCGTCTATAGTTATGGGACGTCACACTCATTTACTGGCTTGGCATTTTGGCTTTCAGCAGTTGTGTCGGTATGTGTTTGTTGTATGAGCCTGGCTTGCAGAGAGGGAAACGGACATGAAGTCTGGCTGTCCGGGGATGAGGAATGATAAAAGGTCGTATTGCATTTCGTATTTTCTACATTGCCTAATATTATTACACTGTTAGACTTACTGAGGAAAGAATATTCAAACAATTAGGCATCTAAGGATGGTACATATCTCCATTTGCTTCTGTAGACGTGATTTGAAGCTGCCGCTGGGGAATGTATTTGGTGTAAGTTTTGTAGTGTAGTTAGCCCCTATAAGCGGTCTAATACAGTTAACTCTGGAAAGAGGGAGATCACATGACGTATAACTCAATAAATTAGCACTACTGGCCTGTACTGGATCTTAACTTTTCGATGCAGTAAAAAGTACCCAATGATGTGGAGCAACTATTGGTTCACACCCCACTTCAACCGTAGACGCATGCGCGCAAACGAAATGAGGTGGTAGGTGAGGGGACATAATAGCGACACCGTCAGCCAAAACCATGAAGAATTGCCGTTGAGTCGTGACTTGGAGTACAAGCAATGGCTTCATTCAAAGTACCACCAAAGGCGTGAGAACCTGCGGCTTGCGTTCCGCTGAACGAAAATGGCTGCTAGGGAACTCATCAATTCTGGTTCATTTGTGTTAACACAAAACTTTGGAAGTTACAAGAGATGAACTGGCATGTATGCATAAAATTATATGTTTTGTATGTGCGTGTGTGCGTTGCCGGCTTTCAAAGGGAGAGAAGCATAAGTACAAGTACATATTTTAACACTAATTACCCAACGGATTGAGCAGTACATTTACTTCAGAAGTCGTAACAATAATATAAGACATGGACTGCGGAAAAGAACTAACACTTGCACAGCCCTTAACACAATATTCAATGAGAAAGTATGAGAATTCGAACCAAGTATATCACTTTATGCTACTTATCTTCTATAATGCTCTACACTAGTCTATCCTCTGAAAGTTGATAGTGATATTAGTTCCAAGGTGGGATAGGTTCATCATAATGGCCTGCACCTGATTCTGGTCGCATGACATAGTAATGGAAACATTGTAGTGACACGAATACGGTAAGGGCTGTTCAGAGGGTTGACGTAACCATGGAGGAGCCAACACAGAGTAGGGAGACATATCTTTGATGCCGCCCCCTCCAAGGTTCTGAAATTCTGGCTCTGAGGGTATTTTGATTTCCATCGTGGCCGTTGGAGATGCCATTAACCCTGCAGTAGAAAAGTTAACCCCATTGGACTTCGCTTCCAAGTCAATAGTCGCTCGCTCCTTGTTCACGGGCCCTGGCTCTAGGCTCCTCGGCGTTGGGCAACCGTTGTGGGACTGTAAAGAAGCTTGTGTACCTAGACCCCCCTTTAGTAAAGACTCCAAGTCTAAGAGCGTCTCGCATGTCAAGACATGATCTTTATTACCGTAAAACATTGGCGGTGTCTTCTGGCTTGCGGCTGTCGTCTCTTCGTTTCCATGGCGACGAATTGATGATGGCGGGTGATGAAACGATTCCGCGGGTGAAACGAATTGCATGCAGTCATCTGTTTGGATCTCCAGTGCCTCGGCGCCAGACATCTTCGACAATCCTGTTTGTCTGATGCTAGAGGTAGGGCTTCCATGGATCGTGTTGGGTCTTTGTATCTCTTCTCCACTTTCTGTAAAGTCCCTTAGGTTATTTGGCTGTCAACATTGTTGGGACTGTGGGGTGCATATACTTCGCTCGGTGGTCTGTATCTCTGTTCTTGCGGCTTCATCCCCATCCTCGTCGTCATCGTCGCAGTCGTCGTCTTCCGAGTCATCCTCTTCATCATCATCGTCGTCATCGTCATTGGTACTTCCCGTACTCTTACTGCTATCGGATTGGACAGCCACTTTGATAGACGTCGAGTCCGACAAGTTTGCTATTTCCCACTGCGTTGTCTGTGGCGAGACGCTGTTGACGCCATTTGACTGACGTCTTCTGTTTACCGCGTCGGTTTCGTTATGTCTCGTCTTCTTTTTGTTCTCATTCCTCAGTCGTAATGTTGAGTAGCGATTCTTGAGCGCAAGGGTTGTCCTAATGGGGCTGTGGAATCCTGCTATTGTTGCCCAGTTGGTGCCATAGGTAAGGACCTCATGCAATAAGTTTGCGTCCTTGTTATTGTCAGTGGGCTTCTATGCGTTTCTGACAAAGTCTGACAAACAGAGCCAGAGCCATGATTAAAGAGATGGGTGTGCTAACCTCTTCCTCGGCCCAATCGCAGTAGTTGATGTTGGGGTTCAAGACTTGGCTCCAGTGACTTGAGCATTGGTCTGAGTTTCTCGACCCAACCTCAGTCGCGACACGACTCCAGTTCATCCCATATTTTTGGACTGCGGTAAAGAGTCGCTCGTCTTCTTCTTCCGCCCACGGACCTTTGATATGACCGTTTGCGAGACTATTCCACCACCTTCGGCGGCAGTCTTTGTTCGATCGGCCCGGAACAGATTTTGCTAGTTCCCGCCAGAGAAGCGGCCGTGATTCATTCTCGGCTAGTTGATTGGCGTGTTAGAACGTTGGAACCTTTTCGAGAACAAGCGATGGAGCTTGTCATATACACATAGCGAAACACTGGCCACATACCTCTTTGGACAGCAGCTCGTAAGAGCTCATCTTCCTTGGCAGTCCAGTTTCGCCTGATGCGTGACATGATTTCTATCGAGTTCCCCTAGTATATCACAATTATAGAGAGAGCCAACTGGGGTAGCAAAGCACTCGGTGCGTCGTCCAAAGTCGATGTGCAGATGCCAAGAGGTTTTAATATCATAAATCAATCAATCGTCTTGGCGTAGATATCTTGGCATCATTGCGACGGCTTTTACTCCTTGTCATGTAGATATAGCCTACCCGCATCACGCAGTGTCCTGCCAGATGGGTCCTCAAGGGTCGCCCGTTGGTCCCGGGCTTCGGGGTAGCTCCGCTAGGTGGAGTGCTGTCAAGGCAAGGGTTCCCCTCTCCACTCAATGAGCTTTCCCATTCACAACCTGAGTCAAGAACGCGGTTCAGACCATGTAAGATAGGGAACACGTTGCATTCTGCAATTACTGTTGAACCTTATTAGAAATCATGCCAACGGTCACGTAGCACAGGAGATATGTCTTTCCCTAGTGAGGCGTTTAACTGCTAGATATCGAACTCTGTGATCCGCTTACGCTCCACTGCGATAACAATACGTGTGTATAATTAAGTGGTTGTGTCATTGTTTCGGGTTCTCATTCGTCGGTTTAATACGTGCGTGCCATACAGCATGCCATTCGGGCAACGGGATGACTAGCCCCTTGTTACAGCACAAGGTGTTTCTCCTGCTGCAGTGGCCAAAAACACCCCAGTACAGCATACGACGGACTGCGATGACGAGTGGTGAGGAGATGAAAGGCAACTACGGACACAGGTTCCTTGAGAACCGCAAGGGGCAATGCGTCTATTTCCTTGTTGCGGGTGGCATCGATTGCCGCTGGCTTGGCAGTAGGGGCGTGGGTTTGGCGAATCGCAAGGTTCCATAGCCATGCACCTACCCATCCCTTTGCGAACAAGAAGACTGTCAATTACAGTACAAAGGTGCTGTGCTCCAGAGCGGCAATGGTGCACTACCATAATGAACTGATTAGATGAGATAAAATTGACTTGTTACAGATCAATAAGAATACGCCATGCCATACCTCCGTACAATTTGCAAGACTCCATCTCATAGTTAGCTGCGAAGAGTTGGACGCAGAGTGGCGGGACGCTCAGCCTCCATTTCTAACCTAGCCAACGATCGTTAGCTGGTACAGGATACACTACGAACTACACTTCTGTTTGGACCAAAACAAAGAAGGGATGCTGCGTGATACCGTATAGTAGCGCGTAAGCCCACTTGAGATGGTCCATATAGGACACAAGAGATATCCTAGGAGATAAACAACCGTATTCGATTCGAGCCGCTTAAACACTTCACTTGGTTCACCCTGAAGAAATAAGTAACGAGGGTGATTTAGCTTCATTTCCGTGTTAACTGACTGGGTAAGCTTTTCTCGGGCTTTTACTTGGCTTCCTGTCCGGCTGGTAAGAGCTCAGCGGGCTTCATCTCGGGCCGACTCACCAATTTTTCGAGCTAGCGAGCGCAACGACGGTCAAAATGCCCAACGTCTTTCACACCACCTCGGTATCGCATCGGGAACGGGAAGACGCCAGAGACTCCTGCCCGTTTTAGTGCCCGCGTTCTCCCCGCACTTCAATGGGTACATGTGCTTCGCATGGATTGTGGTCTCACTGAATGCCGGTGCCCCCGTGTTATGGGATTTGCCACGATATCAGTAGCATGGGCTGTGCCCAGCATGGGTTACCATTTCTACGCGCATGCACGCGCGTGCACCCACGTGCTTAACGCAGAGATACACTGGCTGCTGCACTACGCCCCACGAGGGGCCTGGACCTCGACACCCTGGCACAACCAAGATGTACTCCACCAAGTGCGGGCAAGGCGTCAAACACCTCCCTACTGGTGAGCAGACCAATCAAATTCATTGCGTGGAAAGCTTAACCTAATTTGTAGAATCTGGAAAACCGCGTTTTTGGAGTAAAGGTGGGTAGTAAAGTGGAGTTGGCTTTTTTGACGTCTTGCCGCATCCAACGGGAGACATAAGATGGAGATACTGGAATTTAAGATTACCTTTCGGGTGGATGAGAGGGATTTGTAAGTCTTTGTTTGACTTTAACTCTCGTACCCGACGGGATGGGTGTACGCTCTCGGCTTTCTGTTCCGCCAATCACCATGTTCCGACGAGCTCTAGAAATTCCCCGTGGGGAAGTTACAGCGAGAGCCGTAGTCGCCAATGGCCCAACCAGTAACTCTTTCCATTCCTTGGGGCGAGCATTGACTTGGTGTGTAGCATAGCTATGGCTCATTCGACCATCCGACTACGGTCGGACTCACTAGCTACTTTGTAGTGAGCTGCAACTTCCATATATATCGAGACGGGATCCAACACTCTTTTGTTTCACTGACGCGCTCAAGATGGCTTGCAGAGGCGACTCCATGACTTTCACCGCGGTACGCTTGATTATCGTTCATCCGTCACTCAACTCCTAACCCTGTCCCCTTTCGCCAAGGGGTTGTAATGTGTTGCATGTGCCCGACTCGATGACCAGACGAGCTGGTCAAGGGCGGTGAGATCGAAGACGACTCCGGCGCTCATTGCCGGGGGTCAAAGCGGGAAAAAGCTGCTCTGGATTAGGTCGACGGCCGCAGTGGCGGACTCGTAGTGTCCGAGACTTGGTGGACCTGACCCGGACCCGCACATAGCGACTAAGCCGCTTTCATTATCGTCTTCGCAAACGTGCTTTCTACATGGCAAGGTGAAGATCTCGGATATTAACATGTCATGTATGCTGAATTCCATGACTCGTTGGCCTGCTTGAACGTGGCACTTGCCTCAGCCTTGAATGGCATCCGGTCTATCCGCCTAGGTAACCGAGTACCGAGGTGGCGCTGATGATCTGGCCGTTGTACCTGATGTGGGTCAAGAAGGGGAGATTGCGTACGCTGCCCGAAAACTCAACAAATCGGCATGGTCAATCTTATCGCAGCATCAGTCGTACAATCCGGTCATATTCAAACCTATATCACGAAATTCACGAAGGTTGCACAAGTTAGTCAGGGTGCTACTGCCCGTTTCAGGGAGATATTCTTGGGACGCCAGTCTCACCCCTCATTCCGTACTTACAGCTGGTCAAAATGTACTCAACGGGTGTCTGGCAGTTTTACAATAGCTTCCACTAAGACACTGCAGCTCAAAGCTTTCTTTCCCCCAACAGATTTCCGAAGAATGGCTGGAAGTTGAGGCGGATCAATCTTCCAACCGCCCCGAGTATTGGAAACCTAGGTCCACAAGTAGACTGCATTGCCTTCGATGCCATTCTATCGGGCACCATTTCCAAGTGAAACATGATCAGCATCGGTCCCAACGAGCTCGACCATATCCTGGTCGGTCCTGGTCGGTCCTGGTCAACTGCTGCATAACAAATAGTTACATGAATCAGACTTCCGCGGTGTTCAGTTGTCTTCCGCTTTCGTCCAATACCGCGCAGCTGAATTGAAGCTGGAAAACATTAAAATATGAACACGCTGGATGTTGGCCTTGAACCATGCTAACAATAATGGGGAAGTATGTGATTGGATTGACATGTTGCTCCTCTATTTGAAGTCTCAACGGCACGGGCGAGTGGGAAACCACGGAAGATAGAACTCTTGGTTATGTCTTGGACATAAGAACAGTCAAGCATTCCACGATATAAGGCAGTTGTATGTAGTTCTAACCATGTTTGTTGATCGAGCGCCTCGGATCGATAGTATCTGTTCTCTCAAGATGACCGCCCAAAAAAAGCTGGGTATCCCTTTATTAGTCTTCAGAAGAGCAGTTTTGGCACTGAGTAAACATGTTTCTGGCTTGACGTTCAGGGATCCGAGTGTTCTCTTTCGAAGCCAAGTATTGTAGGGATGTCGCACCAACCAACCCGTACCCGAGTAGTTCCAAGCGCATGTAGTAACCAGACAGATGCTTTGTAATTTCGCTTCCCAATTTAAACCTTCTCTGTGTATTGTACACGAAGCAGCATACGACCACTGTCTTGAATTGCGCGAATACTCCTGCGCTTGCAATTAGATTCATTGTCTTGTGTGCAGCGATCATGGCTGAGGACAACAATGGAAAACAGTTCACTCCGCTGATGCAGGATCACGATTCTGATGCCGATACGTTGCATGAGTTTACCTGTCAGAAATGCAGGCACGCCAGTCGTCGCCAAACTCTGTGGTCGTCAGTGAGCGTGAAGGCTATTCTCATCGCCCTTTTGGCCGTCTCAGTGATCATGACTGGGCTTGGAGTGGTGGTTTTTGGCATGATTTATCAGAACCGCAATTCCTGTGGTACCACTGAGCAGCAATCATGCAACCTGAACTTGCCAACAGATGCTCTGTTTGGTGACAGTAAGTCTTTTTGAGTTACATATTCTCTTTTCCAGCATCATTTTGCATACGACAAAGTCTCTATTGAGGCGAGACATAGCACGCTGACCCTATTGTCATCTACTTGCAGTACCATGGCGAAGGGTGATTATGGAAAAAGATCCTCGTTATCATGATCCCACCCTATCTGAGGCCGACCAAACCAGCGACGTCACCCAGAACGATACCTTCGTATGGAGTGACATTTTGCCGAGTAAGTACCGTATCCATTAGTATGTTGACTCTGACTTTTGTTTCGTTAACTAATAATATCATCACCAGCAACTATGATTGCTGTCCCTGATCCCTCTATATATGGTTTGAGCGGCGGCGGAAAGGTTTGGGAAAATCCGGAAGATTTCGATACCAAAACCGAGGCATGGACTGTTTCGGTCATGCATCAGTTGCACTGTCTGGTTCGTTATTTCTCCCATCTTCTAGCAACATCAGATCTGTACCGGAGTGAGGCGCTGACGATGAACACGCTTCATTGATACAGGCCGACTTTAAGAAAAACTTCAAGAACTTCAGACAGTCCAGTGTTCTCAGCGACGGCCAGTATGCGCATCTCACCCACTGTGTCGAAATTGTCCGCCGCAACGTCATGTGTAAGGCAGAGCTCGCTCTCGAACGTCCAAATGACCCCAATATATGGCCGGTACAACACGTTTCAGGCTGGGGTAACGCACATGTATGTAGAGACTGGGATCAGGTTATGGCTGCCATCAAAAAGTACGCCATCACTCGCGGTAACAATGGATGGAGGAGAATCCGGGCCGATGACCCAGCCCTGATTATCTGATGAGACTATTTAGCTTTAAATATGCAGGCTGTGAGGTTCCAGTCTTATTAACGCCATTGAATAACATTCGGAGCCGAATAATTAGTGGAGCAAGAGTCGCAGACGGGACAAGGGCATGATATATGGGGCATAAGAAACGAGGAATCACTGCCGTAATTACTAAGAAGCAAAGTAAGGATGGTCACCGAGGTTACGACAAGGGCAGACGGTTCTCCTATTGAAAGAAGCGTAGATTGCACCCATTATTCTCAGCTCAAATTCGATGGATGTTCCGGGTTGACTTGAGTTGTTGTCAATTGAGTGTTCCCAAAATTATCAGCGTGTTATTCTATGTACACAGGCATCTGACTGCCATACAAGTCACTCTTCGGTATCTGCACGTCATTCTTGTTGAAGTCGTGAAGCGTCAGCCAACAGATAGACCGAAACACAAATGCGCACCAAATATCGTCAAAGCTGAGGTCGTCATCGTCTAAACACCACAACGGTATTGATCTATCGTACTGGGTTTGGTTGGTGGGCCGTAAAGCAGGCTGTGAAGCAGGCTGTTTTGAAGCTTCGTTGAAATAGGAACTAGGAGCAGTGTTTCCGACCTGCTGACTCCACCTGTCGGCTTCTTCGATAACCTGAGGTCTGATTATTTGAAAATAAACCTCCATGAATTTCAACTCCCTGACCCCATGTGGCGCTTTGTCAACTTCGCTCCATAAAGTGGTGTCTGTCGGTGCTTGTTCCGAAGCATCGGAGGTTGTCATGATGGGATTACTGTGGGCATTGTGTTCGAGCCCCTTGTTTAGACTCGAGATTACCTCCTGAATGCGATTTCTTAACACGAGTAACACAAGAGCTCTTCGTGAGTTCTCTCTCTTCTCCCTCCACGACCTAGGTCTGTTGGAATAAGACCGTGGCAGTAGAGGAACGCTGATAAGCCCCTGCCTTTGACGTTTTGCCCTCGCTTTCGCCGTAATAATCCCGGTCATATCAAGGACTACTTCATGAAGCTTATTCATGAAACCGATTACCGGGCCTGGTGAACATTGTCGCTTTTCCGGCAAATCTCGGGAAAGTTCTCTCACCTCTATCGATCGGCGCAAGATACATTCTTGAACATCGCTGCATTTGTGGCTCTTAGCGCTGCTTCTTGAATTTGCGTAGCATATGCTTCTATCAACGACAGTGGCGAGAATGTGCTGAGGTTCCATCTCTGCTGGGTCGGATTAGGTAGGGTGGGAAAAGCGCTGCTTTCAATGTGAAGAGTCCTGGCCAGCATTCCGGTTATTTCGAAAGCAACTATCAGGGTCAGAGGTGAAACTAATACAGCATCATCAAGTAAACAACCAGCCTACCTGGGAACTCGTGTGTAAGCCGGCCGCCTTCCGTGATGAATTTACGGGTAGTCGTATTGCATCCAATAATAGCGACTGACTCTGCAACTTCCTTGAGACTAGACGAATTAAAGAGTTTCGATCGAGACCATTGGCCTGTGCAAAACATCGAGAGACCAGTAGATTGTAGGTATGTAGCCAAAGCACAGCGCTTTTATTTCAATCGCAGGTATCACTCGATTTCCCTCAAACTCACTCCATCCGTAGATCTCGAATGTGAAGACATGTCCAAGATCGGCTACCTTCTTGCCAGTGAAGGTATATCCATTGCCTTGCGCACGGTATCTTTCGCGCAAGCGATCAAAATCGGTTCAGTGCACCCCAAGACAGGCGGTCATTCCCACCAAATGACACCAGGTGGTTGTCGCATACGGTTTTCAGAAATGAGGCGGAAGAGAGCTCCAACTTCTGAGCTTGCGTTGAAGGGCTACTGAGATCGTGAAACGTTTCTCTACGGCCTCACAAGCCTCGGATGTCGCCCTTCTGAAACGACACCGCCATTCGGATGGACATATCTCAAATATTTACTTTGCCAGTGCCGGGAAGAGTTTTCCATCTTTTGTAATGCAGCTAGAAGTGTCACCCAAGATGCTAGCTCATTATCTGCGATGTACATACTAGCACGTACTTGACCTTTGTCACCGAAATTCGGTCTGGTAAATCTGTCTCTGGATAAGAAGTCCTACTTTTTCTATAACTTTGCTCCGTCCCATCAATTTGAACGATTGTCTGGCCTTTTACGGGTCCTCTGCGGCTGGATGTGTGACAGAGGAATGTTACGGGAACTTCGAGGCGAGGCTAGGACAACGAACGATCTGAAGCTGTGGCGCCGGAGAATGAGAGGTCTCATAGTGGCTTGCATTTGTGATATCTCTTGGGTGAATAGGAGTGGTGATGGCCGAAATTATGGAATTTCGACAAGCTAATACCCAAAAAGATGGACCATGCCTTTGAAGCCACGACAGAACCGTTGGTTGAAAACTCGATTGTGCCTTGATACGTCCTTCGGTACAACCATGAATGGTCCAGATTGTTCTTAAATTCAAACGAAGGAACGAGCCATTCGAATTATCCGGTGCTTGGAACTGGTGAAATGGGTCGTGGCTCTGTTTTGAGCGTGTTGATAGAAAAGAAGGACTGGTCATCAGATATTGGGGGTGTAATTAGTGCTCAGGAAGTCACTGGAATGCCGTGGCTTGACGAAGCTCAACCCGTCTAGACTATCCTCCAAAGATGTAAGTCGCCGGAGGAGGTCGGGATTCTCGAGAAGACGTCCCACTCTGAGAGGAAGTTCATCCTGTGTCTGAGCGGCTCTTTGATCAGAGTCCCTAGAAGAGTTTAGCGCTTGAGTAGCAATTTGGGATATCATGATGAAAACCCTACCATTGCAAGACGTTGAGCAACCACAAAGCAGTTGTCTTAATGCTTGCAGTCTGACAAGAATACCAGTCAAGTCGCCCTGTCTTCGAGCCCACTGCATCCGCGATACGATTGTAGGACGATCGGCTCCTGTCGGGTCTAGAGAGGTGACTGAACTTTCGAGTTCTGAGAAAATGAGAACACCATCTGTAAGCACCATTATGAGATCGTCGATCGGCACAAGAGCTGTTCGGGACTCCGACAAAGACTCCAAGTTGCCCAAGAGGCCCTGCAATGCGAACAGCATGATGCGTGAGTTGACTACTTCTGAGCGAACCGATATGACGATCCTGGGGGCATTCTTGGCCGCTGACACATAGGGTCCTATGACCTCGACGACTTTGCCGGCAGTGGCTAGAATACCGACAATGGCTGATGCCACGCTCAGAGGGTCTGCCATGACTTTAAAGACCAAGCGTGGCTGCTGTGATAGTCCTTTGCTTCAAAGCTCTCTGTGCGATACCTGGAGATGAAACCTTGGTGGAAAGCGACTTGTAGTGATGAGAGTGACCGAAATAACGGGAATTAGGCTGAGGTAGACGTAGTGCAATCGATACCTGTCAGCATTTTGAAAGCCAACTGTGGCTGGGCCAGATTGCCTTCGTCCAACCGCACACTCGAATCAATGGTAACCGCGCCGCGGCGCAGTATTTCAGCAGCTAGAGAATGTCACAGCCACGCAAAAGCCACCTACTCGCAAGTGTAAAAGGTGCCATTCGGGCAGCGCAGATGCATTGTCGGTCGATGGGTACGGCTAGTTGACCCGTTGCTGGAGCCGCGGCTGGGAATGAAGATGCTCTTGCAGTTATGTGTGGTTTCCAAGATAGCGGGCAAGTGTAATAGGGCGGTTCTTTGAGCTGGTTGAGACTGTGTAACCCTGAGGTGGACCATCAGGCGGGAAGATGAGCGATAAAATATCAAACGCGGTTTGAGCAAAAATGGACAAAGGGAATCGTAGTCATAATGAAGGCCAAACGGGCAAATCCCAAATAAGTCGACATCACCATTGAGCTGTATCAGGAAGTAACATGAACAGTCTTCCTCCTCAGCCCATGATACACTATGCCTTTCTCCGTTCCTCACTCAGCCAACATGAATCTACGGTAGGTGCACTCAGGGCAATCATCAACAACCACCTTGGAGGCGGTGATTCATCCATCTCGAAGTTCGCCTAGGCCGTAGGGTTGTCGCAGTGTCCCGGGTAGAGCTGTGTCATCAAAGCGTGTTCTCATTTTCTATAGGTTGTCTATTATCATCATAACCCTTTACCACACACGCCACACGGTCTCAACTTTTCCCGGTAACCCGCTCCCCAAAGACACACACTCACAACTCCGCAACCACACCTCTGTCTAAACAATATACACGAACTTATGCCTTGGTCAATAAGTTAGTGCCGGTCATCTCCTCAGGCTGGGGCAGGCCCATGGCGGCCAGGATCGTAGGGGCGACGTCACCCAGAACGCCGCCGTCCTTCTTCAGGCTCCAGCCCTCAGGGGCGTTGGCCATGATGAAGGGCACCTTGTTGGTTGTGTGGGAAGTCTTGGGCTTGCCATCGGGGAACTTCATCTCCTCGGCGTTGCCGTGGTCGGCGGTGATGAAGAGGACGTAGCCCTCCTTCTTGCAGGCCTCGTAGATCTTGCCGATTGCCTTGTCGGTGGCCTCGACACCGACGATGGCGGCCTCGTACACACCCGTGTGGCCGACCATGTCGGGGGGCGCAAAGTTGTTCATGACGAAGGGGAACTTCTGTTCGCCCAGACGCTTGGCAACCTGGTCGGCGACGCCGTCGGCCGACATCTCGGGGGCCTTGTCGTAGGTGGCGACGGTCTTGTTGGAGGGGACGAGATCCTGCTTCTCGTCGCGGGTCTCGAGGGCGAAGACCTTCTCGACACCGCCGTTGAAGAAGAAGGTAACGTGGGCGTACTTCTCTGTCTCGGCAATGTGAACCTGCTCGACGCCCTGCTTGCCTAGCCACTCGGCAAGGACGTTACCCATGTGCTGGGGCTTGAAGGCAATCTCGAAGGGGTAGTCGACCTTGTACTGGGTCATGGTAACCAGGTTCTTGATCTTGGGGTAGTTGAAGTCGGGAAGGACGGAGCGGTCGACGTCACCGAGAAGTTGGGTGATCTGACGGACGCGGTCGGAGCGGTAGTTGAAGAAGAAGACGGTGTCGTCGTCTGCACCACTGTCAGCAAAGATTACGATATGGGAGAACCGAAGACATACCCTTGATGCGGCCCTCATCGCCGCCGACGATGATGGGGCTGAGGAACTCGTCCTTGTCCTTGTCGCCGCCGCGAGCGTAGCGCTCTCGGACAGTCTTGACAGGGTCGGTGCTCTCCTCACCCTTGCCGTTGACCATACCGTCGAGGGCAATCTGGACTCTCTCCCATCTCTTGTCACGGTCCATGGCGTAGTAGCGGCCGACAACGGTCGCGATCTCACCAATACCGATCTCGCCAGCGGTCTTGATAAGCTCCTCCATGTAGTCGGCGCCGGACTTGGGGTCGACGTCGCGGCCATCGCCGAAGAAATGGATGTAGACCTTGGGGACGCCATACTGCTTGGCGGCCTTGAGGAGGTTGTAGAGGTGGATCTGCTTGGAGTGCTAGAGGTAGGGTGTTAGTCTCTGGCATTGGTGGGGTGGATTTTTTGGGTTGCGCGGAACTCACCACACCGCCATGGGAGACAAGACCGCAGAGGTGCAGTCTGCCGTTGCCGTTCTTGGCGCCCTCGAAGGTCTTCTTAATAACGTCGTTCTCGGCGAGCTTGCCCTCCTTAATCGTCTGGTCGATGCGGACGACGTCCTGCCAGACGACGCGGCCGGCGCCAATGTTCAGGTGGCCGACCTCAGAGTTGCCCATCAGGCCCTCGGGGAGGCCGACGGCGAGGGACGAGGCCTCGAGCTCACAGTATCCGGTCTTGCTCTGGGCGAAGCCGTCCATGACGGGCGTCTTCGCGTTGGTGATGGCGTCGCCATCCTTGGGAGAGTCGGCTCCGGGAACACCCCAGCCATCAATCACGACTGTAAGAGCGCAAGATCCACAAGATTAGCCAGCCGACCTGGAGATAGAGGATAATGTAGGCAAGGGTGAGGATATAGTCTGGTTTGGATTTGGGGTTCTGTTGCTGAGGTAGAGGGACTGCGACTCCTCCGGGAGCGTTCTGGCTTTGTTGGCTGGCCTCGACACTCACACCATCAACACCAACACCACCACCGCGGGGCTTCGACGAGGGGTACGGAGGGTCTGGAGGGAGATCTTTGGACGTACTCAGGCAGGCCTTCTGGTCGGTCTTGGCCATGGTGAAATAGGTATATCTGCTTCTATTTCTTTACAGAAAGGTGTGAATAGGAAGAAAGGGAAGGCAATTCTAGGAGATGCGTGATTTTCCGAGTTTTTAGAGGTGGTAGTGAAGGTCTGCCGGTTGAGGAGATTTGATTGAATCAGCCAATGTACCTGAGCTTCCGGCCTGGGCTGTTTTATCGGTGTCAGTGTCTGGTGGGGGGTTGATGGGTTATGTCATAGTATCGCCGATAATAGATCCGTGTCGTCGCACCGCATAATGGCACTGTCCGAGAATGCCCAAAAGTGGCGTGTTGCACAGTGCTATTTTCTTGATAGACGGTGTGGGTTCCTCGAGATGCCCCTCTGTTGACTTTCAACAATTTTTAGCTGCCAATCGCTGTCGCGCTAAAACGCCCGTGAAGCTTCCGAACACGCAAAATGTCTCGGCGGAGCTTCCCCCTGCTTCCACCTTTCGACCCTGCACGCCCGAGAACCACACCGCACTGGACCTCACCTCAATTGACTTTGACGCCTCGTTCCCTCAACCAACGGCAGCAACAACGTTGCGCACGTACTGTGAGGCTGAACAACGATTCGAACGTCTTTGCAAAGCCGCAATTGCTACTTCGCACATCAAGTTCCCCATCAACGCGCGCCTTGCTACGTCGGACAGCTTCCACAAACTCCAACCTCGCTCCGTCCGCTTCCATCGAGACGCATCACCAAACCAAGCTGCTCCCTCCGTCTATTTCCATCTCGAAACACCCACGGTCCAAAGATGCCGCCTCACCCCCTCGAACTCCCCTCCACCCTCTCCCCCGACGCCCTTGACACCCTCACCGAGCTAACAGGCATTCTCACCCGCCTGCGCACCGCGATCCAGACCTCCGGCTCCGTCGGCGGCATCACCGGCGCCACACCCGCAGGCACCGGCCCCGGCGCGACCCCGAACCCCCTTGGTGCCAGTCCCAACGCCCCGCTGTCTCTCAAGGATGTGCCCGCCCAGACCGACGCTCTGAAGCACAAGCTGCAGCGGGCCCGCACGCAAATGCGCCAGCTGCCGGACATGGACCGCTCCATCGACGAGCAGGAAGAAGAGATCAAGGAGCTTGAGGAGCGTATCAGGATGCAGCGCGAGGTGCTAGATCGATTAAGGGATGCCGGTGTCAAGTTCGGTCACGAGGAGGGTGGAACGGGCGACAAGATGGAGACGGAGTGATGGATCTCTGGATGGATGGGTTTCACGAAACAGCGAGGGGGTGACGTGTTTATGCCGAATTACTCTTATGATACCCGAAATGCGTCTACGATGATATTCAATTCAAATGAAGGGAGACGCTGGTTTTTCTCTGCGCCTGATCATGCATGATGTTTACAAAAGCCGCCTTCCAAACTCCGTACCAGGACCCTTACCCAAGGAGACAGCCGTCGATGGCACCAGACCCGTGACTGTTTCACTGCTTTGAGACGCCCACGGCCTTGAGGATATCATGCAGGTCCTTTCCGCGCTCGCCTGGGACGACCTTTGTCCAGATTTCGTCGGCCAGCCTCTGCTCCTCGGGCAGAATACTCCAGTTCGGGCTGGGCTCCGACTTGAGCCACTTGAAATCATCAACCTGATCCCACTGGTTCTTAACAGGGTCTTCTGGAGTGTCCTGCGCGATTATCAGCACCTGAGTTAATGACATCATCGTATTGTATGTTTACTTACAAAGCTGGCCGGGAGCGGCGCGAAGCGCATGTTGGAGCAGTCCTCGATGATAGGATGACTCGAACAGTGCAGATAGATGTCGACGTTCTTGCACTCGTGGATGCGCACCTGCCGCGCGGCCACGACGATGATACTGTCCGAAACGCCAGTAATATGCGCCGGCCCGGTAACATTACCAGCAACGATCAGACTCTTTTCAATGTCCTTGAGCGCCAGGTTCGCAAACGAGGTGTTGCCCGAAAGCGCCAGGGACATGTCAACAACACATCCCTTCAGATCCGTCAGTCGGCCAGACGACGTCGCCCTCGAAGCCGACGACGGCAGGATGATGTGCAGGCCCTCTTGGCCGAAGATGGCAACGTCCTTGGCGGTGGAAAAGCTGGGCTTGCGGACTTTCGTGGCGCTCGGCCTCGCCATCTCCTCGTTGTAGTTCTTGGCGAAGGACGGCAGCTCGCCGAGGCCGTCGGTCTCGGCCTGCACATCCGGGGCGACGACGGGGCCGCCGCGAGATGCGGGCAGGGGTTCTGCGAGGGAGCTTCCCACGAGCAGACGCGGGTCGTTCTTGGGGGCGGCTACGTCACTGGTCGCCGTGCTCGCGCCGCGCGGCTTGAACTGGAAGCGTGAGCGGGGTGCAAGTTTTGTCGTGGTCTCGTTCAGCTTGTCTGTGAGAGCTTTGACGGCCTGTCGAGGGGTCAGAACACGGATCATCTCCCGATGGGTAAATCGACTCACCTGAGCGTAGTTACGCTGGTCGTACGAGGGAACATAGTCGGAGGCATCTGCGACCTCGTTGGAGAGGTTCGAGATGCCAGCCAGAATGTGGTCAATGGCATCTTGCCTCTCACCGCCGACCTGAGCTATGGAGCCGATGCCATTGATCTGCTCCTGGAGAACTGGTGCGGGGCTGATCAGTACAACATCAGACGATCGAGTCGGGCCTTATGTGAACATACTAGTAACTTCGTCCTGGAAGTGGCGGTAAAACTTCTCCTTGGGGTCCTGCATCTTGGTTACTGGGAATGTTCCTCCACCTACGGCGAAATGCTGAAGTACTTCAGGCGCCATTGTTGGTTGCCGGTGTATATAAGAATATGATTTATGTCTTTATATACGGGTACAAGACAAGGCAACAAAGAAGCTCGGGGCTTGCGTTTCAAAGAGTCAAGGGACGAAAAAAGGGCCTACCTGGCGAAGGCAGACAAGTTTAATAATGTGAGACCTTTAGGAAAGAAAAGTGGCGTGTTCTCCCAATGGGTGCGATGAAGTGGTCTTTAATAACAGAAGACGATTGTGAGACGAAAACCACGCGACTTGTTTTCTGACTGCTACTCGAGACTGACTGACGAGTTGCAGGTCTGGCTTGGTGACGTCGCTTCGTAGCGGTGGGGGGAGGAAAAGACGAATGGAAGATCCGGGGTTGGAGGCTGCAGCGGGACAGACGGCAGCGTCGTAAGGGGGTGTACACGGGCGTCCAGAGAAGTGAGGGAGAGCAGAAAGTGTAAAAGCACCTTACTTTCTGGCGCGAAACAAGGTGCCGAGTCGGACGATGATGGCTGGGGGCACTGCAGGGTGAGGTGATCGATTCATGTCCCCGCGGCCTTTCTTGCTGCAGGTGAATTATCCCCGAATCGAGGAGACGAGAGCAAGGGACTGGTTGAAAAGAGGAAGTAAATGGCAATTGGCGGGGTCACGACGGTCATGGCTCCAAGAGAGCGGATTGGCGGATTGGCGGTTCGGTCGCTCAGTCGGGTTTTTCTTCAGTGTCAAGTGGAATGTGGACCCTGAATCGGCGCTACTGTGGAGACGTTCTTCCAAGCTGAGCTTCAACTTCCAACTTCCACCCTCCTCTCTTTTCCCTTTTTTTTTTTTTTTTTTTTGACGCCCGATATCCTCGTCGCGCAAGGGTGGCCACATATCGTCACCCGGTGACAGCGGCACCTACTGCATTGGCTTCATCGAACCCGATCCACAGAACTCAAGTCGAAGTGGGGACTGACTTGCTTGGACGATGGACGATGGACGCCTCCCCCGCACCGGGCGCCATCCAGACCCTGGATCGACGGACGGAGATGCGACAGCGAGTATAAGGAACCCGGGCCAGGTCTGACGTCGTTTGCATGGAGACCACCTGGTGGACAGCCCTGCCGACCTTCCGCACAAAGGCTGAGATGGAGGCAGGAGGTCTTGGGATGAAGCAATGGATGGGGATGCTGACCTGTGGGGACTTCTTGCGAACGCCAACAATTGCCCTGGCTGAGCAGGGTCAACATGGATGTAAGACTACACCGACAAGGGACATCACTTGCCCTGCAACGTTGTGCCAATAGCTGTCGATGAAGGAGGTAAGGCCTCGGATATCATGGCATTGGTTTGCATTGAACTGCCTGCTGGTCCAGGCCTCCCCGTGCACTCTATGGTGCGTCCGTCCTTTAGAGTTTTGGGAGTGCATGCGAGCCTCCGTCTTGACATCGTCATCTCTCGATCTACTATGTATTCGTTCGGGCAAAGGGTCATGCAATCAACGGCCCGCCAGCGTCAAACAAGATGCTCGGCTACGCACGTACAGATGTGACTTGGAACGAGACTAAGCACGTGGACGACGCCCTGTGGAACTGGTACGCGGAAAAAGCAAACCTGCCATGGATCTCTACGGGTCGTGGTACTCTGTTGATGGAGCGAAGAGCACCACTTGATATCACAGACCATCTCAAAGAATCACAAGAGGCAACCGTTTTGCGAGGAAGAACCCGTCATCATTCTCTTGGAGCATAGTACGCTCAAGGGGGTATTTCAAACATCGTCCCAGAGCAAGCGCCAGGGGAAAGGAAACCAAGACAGTAGAAAGCAGAAATCGTCAAGCAATCCAGCGCCAGATTTCCACGGCGGAGGGAATTAACGCCTCTCAAAGTTCATCCTCGCTCTCAACCCCAAAGTCTCTCTCCATTTTCTCTTCCAATTCGTCTCTGAGCTCCTGGAGCCTCCTCTCCGCCTCCTCCTGCTGGCGGTCCATTTCCTCAGCCCATTTCCCCAAGTCAGCATCAACCTGCTGCGTCTGCAACTGCTGCGCCTGATATCGCCTCTCCTCGGCCTCATACCGGCGCTCCTGTCTCTGATACTCAGCCTCGATGCTCTGCAGCTGCCACGCGCGCTCCGCCTCGTCTCTTTCGTGGCGCCGTCGCTGGCGCTCCTCGTCGCGCGCCTTGCGCGCCGCCTTCTCCGTGTGGCGCTCCCGCTTCTTCTCCTCGACGCGGAGGTGTCGCTCGCGGAGGGCCTCTTCTTCTTCGTAGCCGACCTCAGGCTCCTGCGGACGGTTCAGGTCGCGGAGCTGCTTCCAGTTGCCCGGGACGAGGTTATTCTCAAGAGTCTCGAGCCACTGTTTTCGGAGGGCGTGGTACTCATCCGAGAAGTGGCACTTCGTCCCCCCGGGGATTGCGTCGCCGGGGATGATTTCGCCCTCGGGAGTAGTCAGGATGATGCTAGGGACGTCTGAGGGTGTCCTTTCGTCAAGGAATTTAAACATATCATCCCACTCCGCTTCCACGATCTCTTTCTGAGCGATTTCCGTCTCATTTTCATAGCGATAGTGACTATCACCATCATTTTCCTCGTCCTCCGAGGTGAAATCATCATCGCAGTCGAAAAGGTCACAGCCCTTGTTGTCCAAGGCCCAGCTGTCGATGTCAGTGTGTTCTACCCGTTGCTGCCTATTACCACGCATAAGTGAGCCCCGGGTCTGGTAAGTGGGCAAGCACTCAATGATGGTCTCGAGCTCTTGTGTCTGCGCGAAGGGCTTGGTGGAATTTGATACGTGGTGGTGAGAGAACTTAGCCACGGCGCGGGATAGTGCACATGCGGTCCAGGACAGGCCCTTCGCGGCGACTTTCTGGCATGCTGTACGAGAAATAGGGGTGAAGAGCACTGATTGTTCATAGTGTTCTTTTGGTGGGTAGCTTTGAACACGGCTTCGGCAGGAGGATGACAGGCTTGGTTTGCTGGTTTGTTATGATGTGACGGCGGGCTTAGAGGAGAGCTGGGTTGTCCGTTTAGAAGTGTTACAGAAGAGTATGAAGGAGGTTTGTTCAGGGGTTTGCGGGAGAAGAGTTGTTTATGTGTTGATAGTGAAGCAGGTCCGTCGGGCTTGTATGAACTGGATGTACAGAGCGAAAAGTAGTTGTGCTGACAGTAAGAGTGTGGGTTGTGTAGAAGAGTGTTAAAGACATGAAGAGTAGCAGGATTCCACAACAGTAAAATATCTTTTCTAGCTTAAGGAGATTGTTTGAGATGCTTCCCACGAGAACCAGTAACCATGAGACCCCGGAGCGGGTTGGATTGAACTCCTAAGAGAACCATAAACCACGATGCTTGGGTGGATTATGAGTCCATAGATCCGTGGTTCAGGCAAGGCCGTTCTTTTCGTAAACTCTCATCGTAGTTCTGGGCGGAACTGTGAAAATGAGCGACGTTAACCCAACATGTCGTTGGCCATGGGGAGCTCGGTTTTCCCTCCAGGCACTGTGGTCCTATGGCTTATTCTTGGTTAGACTTGGGGTTTTCAGCCGTTACTATAGGTAATAGATTTTGTGCAGCTAAATAAGTTGCTTCTGCGAATCTTACGACTGGTTCCACGGTACTGCGGCCCAACTTTGCCGTCTCTTAACTATAGTGTTATTCAAGGCGGAACTTCCCATCAGTATGAGGTTGCCAAGAGCCAGGCACCGGCTGACTACGAGGAGGCCTCGTGAAGGTGACTTTATTGGAATGAAGCAAAGTCATACCATCACACCGCAATCGGTGGATTCATCATCCACACGCTTCAATCTCCGAGTCATCTTGTGCACTCTTCACAAAAAAAAAGAAGAAAAAAAAACCGACCTCATCGGCGCTCTTACCCGCAACGAGCTGGCTGTGGGCTGAGAGTGACCACAGGGCGGCAGGGTAAATTATGAAAAATACCATTCTCGTGCGCTAAAGTACCAAAGCACATGCACCCGCCCGCTGGTTATGCCCGCTCACTCCCTAAAGTGAGGTGCACTGGAAGCCCTTGAGGCCGTTCACCGTCGTCTCCTGGCACTTGATCTCATTCGTCGACGTGAAGATTACACTCGCGCTGCCGTTAGTCGAGGCCTCGTAGTTGACGCTGGTAGGAATGTGGGTTAGCCAAATCAGACACTTGGCAATGAGTCCTCTCCCTCGGCCCTCTTCTGCAAACTTGACCTCGATGGCCGTGGCTGGGCGGGCTCAAAAGAGCAAGGAAACCCACTTAGTTTTCCGCAGAAGAATGTAGAGAGATCGTCGAATGGACATGGAATGCGGCTTTGCTTACGTGGTGTTGAAACTGAGCGGACCGTTGACACCGATACCGAGGCCGATGGTCATCGTTTCTTCGGTGATGGTGAACCCGCCGCCGAGACCAAAAGATTCGGAGCCTGATTGCAGGCCGCCTGTAATGATCACCGAACGTTAGCCAGCTGTGATTCAACGTTTGTCACCTCTTTCAAATTCCGTTCCTCCTTTTTCCCTCTCCGAGCCATGACTTTTCGTCTCGTAAATGGCAAAAACACCCTCTCTGGTCTTCCTCGTCAAGGCGCCGAGCCCAAACTCCAGCTCTGACAACACCGTGATAGACTGACGGGGGAAAACTTACCCCCATAGCTCTTGCCCTCGGCCCAGTTGATACCGCAACCGACCCCGATGCCGCCAAACGGCTTCAACGTCCCCGCCGCGCTGACCGCGCCGGTTCCCGACGACGCCGATACGTTCTTGTTCAGCGCCGTGATATCGACCGCCGCCTTCGTTTCATTATTGACGGCGTCTTGGCGCCGGCCCAGAAGCTCGGCGGAGCCGAAGCCGGCGAGGCCGAGAAGTGTGAAGACGAAGCTGACCATTGTAGTTCTATCGTTTGGCTTCGTGAGGTTTCAAGGGTAGCACAGAACTCCGTCGGTGGGTGAAGCGATTGTAGGAGCGGAGAAGGCGCTGTTGGAACGAGTGACTGAAGTGAGTTGGATCGACACCTTTCACGATGTTTTGCGCATTGCGTCGCGAGAGGCGGGCGCGACGGGGGGCTTATATCTTGCGGTCCCGCACCTTGGCCGGTCGAATGCTCATCGGAAGGCCATGAAAGGGGGCGGGGACGCGGCATAATCGTCCAAACTCTAACGGGTTGAACACTGCAACATCGGCGAACCTGATGTAAGCATAGGCCTGTACGGCACGCATCTGCGGCGACTTCCGCAGGGCGACAAGTATGGAGCTCCCGCCGACAGTCCGCCTCGATGAGTGACGTTTTAGTATATCCATAAAGTCTAATCTGTGACGAACCTGGTCCCTGCGTCGCGTATACGTCTCCTATTTCTAGCGATGCCTGGCGGACTGATTCGTAGGGAAGGGCAAACACGGCCATCAAAGCTCGGTAGTAAATGAGCTTGAAGCTCGCTGAGGCTATGTTATGGTCGGAGAGCCGATAGCATTGTTGATCGTAGCAGCGGACCCCGGCTCTTAAAAACGGTGACAGCTCGAGGTTTGGCGTCCTGAACCGAGACGCACTGGGCCGGATTTGAGAGCCGACCCTTGCCTACGAGTCAGTCTGCCCGCCGAGTTTAGTACTACCTCCTGCGGCTCACGCGAATCCGAGGTACGGACCTGACGGTTGGTGCTTGACTAAACACGATTGAGCAGGTAGCAGAGTGTGGGATGATAACAATACGCTTCGCATAAGTCTATTCTCAAAGAGTGTTTACACGGCTTTCGCAGACCCTGACGTCAAGCCAGTTGGTACATAAACAGTGACCGCCCAATACGTGATCATAAACACATTCAACGGTCGTTCCGAACATCCCCATCGTTCATCCATCTTACCGGTCAGTCGCCCAGCGAACCTCCCTGCACCATGGTCGTGTCTATCGAATGCTCTCTAACAGTGCTACGTTATCGTTGATTCCATCATCTCCTTTTCACATATTCCATTTCTCGTAAACCCGTTCGTTCCAATGTTCACATGCCAGACATGGCCCGTCTAGTCTCTGATGCTGTGGCATCGAAATGCGTCTACCCAAAAGGGAGGCCGTCTCATCCTCCCCAACCGTTGCCCTGCAAAGGCGAAGAATAAAAAGCACATGAAGAAAAGAAACAAGTACTGAACGTTCCGTACAAGAACCATTCACCTCAAACGACAATGGGGTTGTGCGGCTCAGGCCCCTGGTCCTCGACCATCTCCAAGAACCGGGAGCACGGTGGCAACCGCACACGCGCCCGATGTGAGCAAGCCGGCCACTCTCGGATCGAGTCGTAAATCTCGAGGCGAGCCGGCGTCGACGCGGAGTGCAATCCGCGCAGGCTCTGTCGGCAAGTTTTGGACTTCAGCAGAGCGATGCGGGGCGGCGTCAGGCTCAGTTGCCGCAACGGCTCTGAATGCTGACGTCGGCGTCGGACCTGCTTCAGCGGGGACTTGGGCCGTTCCGACACGAGCTGGAGCTTGGGCGGAAGAACCTCTGTCGGCGTTCGGGGCGGGGGCGAGGCAGTGGATGCCGAGCTGCGGTCACCGACGACTCCGGACATGGGTGCAGAAGATATGCCCAAATCGCTGGTAAGCTGCAGAGACACAGGCCGGGAGTCGGGAGATTGTCCATAGCTGTGCTGGAAGGGAGCTTGGCCCCGAGTCCCTGGGTACTCGTCCGCCTCACGCCTGACGACGGCGGCCGCCGCACGCGCTTGCATCCTCCGCTTCCGCGCGCACTCGGAATTGAGGGAGCTCATCAGCTTCTCCAAAACTTTCCATGGGAAAATGACCGTGCCCGCCTCCCAGGCCCTGCCGGCGCCGAGCTCTGTGGAGAAGAAGCTTGTCCACGCGCGGGCGTTGGAACACGGATCGCCGAGAATCATGCCCTCGCCGGAGGTCCGCATGCGCAACATTAACTCGGAACGCTCTCGTTTCGAAAACGGCTGATATGACATTGACGATGCGTTTACCATGTGTTGCAACAATGCCAGCGCTTCGGAGGCCTTGAAAAACTCGGCAAAGGGTCCACCTAGTGGGAGGGAGGTTTGCCGATAGCAGGTGATGGTCGGCTGTCCAGATTTCGTTGAGCTAGCCGCCGTCAAGATCAGGGTGACGGCTCGGTTGTTGCGGGTGAGAGCAACAGCGTAGTTCTGGTGCGGCGAGGATGTCTCTCGAGATGGTTTGCTGGGTGGGTTGTCTCCAGAGAAAGACATCAAGTCATGATAGGGATGCTGCTTAGTGTCATGGCTAATGACTGGTGTTGTTTCGGTGCCAACCCGATACTGGCTTTCCGAGTAAAAGCTTTGCAAGCTACAGCTGTCTGAATGAGAGCGCATGTGAGGATGGCTGGTTCGAACCGGTGTCAAGGGTTGTACGAGCGGCTCCGACGAGAAGTACGAGTCGAACTTAGTAGGCGGCGTCTCCGGTCCGAAAGACGAGGTCCGCGTCCTCACATCTGAAGGGGTGTCTTGTCGCAGCTCGGGAGTCCGATCCGAGTATAGGTGTGGGAGGTCCGGCGAGTATCTTGATACTTCATCGGGAGACGCCCGAGGGGACGACTTTGCGTATCCGGTTGCCGGTCGGAAACCAAAGAATGAGTTGAGCTTACTAACTGTCTGAGCCGTGGAGTCGTCCACTTCCCAAGGTGATGCTGGTGAGCGAAATGACTCTGTCGATGGCCACTTGGCGTGGGAGACTGGCCCTTCAACGTTTCTGCGTGGCATAGAAGAATACATGGGAAAAGATGACATGATGAACAGAAAAGTAGACGAAAGAGGAGGCGCTTTGCTTTTTGGAACGCAGCTCAACCGTGAGAAAAGAGTGAACTTTGGCCGCTCACTCGCCAGCAGGCCTTTCATATATACGGAAGACACCTTCTCAACGCGATCCAACCAAACAACCGGTCCAAAGGGGGGCGGTCAGCCAGCTCGACACACACCGAGACACGGTGTCTTGAATCTCTCCACAGCAGCCAATCTCTCTTCAGCCAACATACCAAGAGCAGTATGTTTTCTTCTCCATTCAACGCACAACACACTGAGCGACGTTGGTAGGGCTATCCTCGTCGATGGCATGGGCTGAGGTCAAAGGCCCCCCCCCCCTTTTACCCCCGCTTGACCGGGCATTTGGGAGACACAACACCATCATTTTTGTTAGTGTGCGTCAGTGTCTTCCACAGCCTCGCTGCCCCATGCACCTCCCTGCATGCCTCCCGAAGAGATCGTCCTTCTGCTTATGCGCAAAAGCAAACTGAACTCCAATCAGGGGGCTCGGAAAGCCTCCCGCATGTCGCTTGCCGGTTCATAGCCTCGTGTCAACCGGCCGAGATTGTGGCATTACCGATTGATCGCATGCGTCGCTGCCCGAGGGAGGAAGTATGACGGCAAAAAGCAATGCCTGACCCGAGGGATCTGTGAGAGTGGTCGGCTGCTCGCATGCGAGCGGGCTGTGGCCGGCTTTGCTGCACGATATATCACTTTTTCCCGTCTGCATGGCGAAACGAAACAGGCCAAGCCTAGCCGAAAAAGAGGGGCGGCAATAACAACGGGACGCGAAGGATGTCGCGTTGGCAAGTGGCTGTTCTTTTTGATGACAGGTTATTCGTTATTGGAATTCCTTGCTCAAGCCGCGCAAAGAAAAAGCTGGAATGCGTCTCGGGGGGTTGACGTCTGTGAGAGACTCGGCGCGCTCCAGAGTCTTGCTCACCGCTGTATGGGGAATATGTGACATGGCGTGAGTGTCATTGAAGAAGCAAAGTGGGAAAAGCAAAGTGTTTCGTCCAAGCGCGGCCGTATGAGACCTTCAGAGACAGGACGAGACAGTTCCAGACGGCGAATTAGAGCCGTGGTCAATTAATATCCGCAGGGAGCACGTTCTATTAAAAAGCCGAAGACCGGTCGTGGTTGGCGGACGACTTTCGGAGACGTGAGGAGCGTCTGTTGACGTGGTCAGGCCGTGTTACACAGATTGATTGCAGTGGATTCCTGGATGTCGCGCTCAGCCGTGGCAGACTCAGACAGAATCAAATGGCGACGAGACAGGGCTGCAATGCAAAGGTGCGTAACGTCATGCGATGCAACACAGGAGACTGGGGGAAAGAAAGTGACGGCCGGCCGGGCAGGGTCGTTTGGTGTTGCGCTGCAGCTGAAAAGCTCCGAGGTGTTGAAGCGAGGTGTGTGTGGATGCCGCACGCAGCATTGCGAGCGGGAGTGTGGAAGAATTGACTGTAATGGTTCGCAATTGTGGCTGCTGCAAGGACGCTCAGCCACATTCACCCAGGTGTGGCCGGTACCCAGGGTACAGGAGGAGGTGGAACAGTCATCGTTCACCAGCCATTCCAGTATAGTCATCCAAGTAGTCATGTCTGCAAAGTGAGGAAGTTGTTGCTGCTGACGGTGGGGGGGGGGGTTCTTTTTGCCCAATCCGGTTCTTCGTATGGTTGCCTTATTCCATGTTCATCTGACGCATGGCTCGACCTTGACATTTGCTTGACATTGACATCCCGTGACTGTGGGCATGTCAAAGTCTTGTCAACAACTGCGCCCTTGCAACGACATGAAGGACATGAATGACAGGTCAATTGCCTTGAATGGCAACTCATCCACGACCCTGATTCGTCGACGCAGTCGCTGCCTAGACGGTTGGCCCTTGGCGCCGCCAAAGCCTCAACCAACAGCCTAGGAAAATATTAACTCGTCTTGTATAATGGCCGTGCGAAGAAGCGAATCGAAGGAGAATCCAACTGCACACATTGACTCACTCACCGCGAGAAGTTGCAATCATACCCATCCCCAGAAGCAAAGATCCAACATATAAGCGTCCGATATACTGGCCATCAAGAACTCCGAGTCCGCTATCAACGACAACCTCGCAAAAGTACTGCAAACGATATCTCGACCAATAGAACATCGTCAATTGCATCAACCAGAGTTATCAATATGGCCTCTGCCGCTACACTCTCACTTACATCAACACCGTCAATACTTGGTGGTTTTGTTCCCCAGTTTTGCGGCATGACACAGACACCAACCACCAACACCGACATGGCTAACAGCAACGACGCTACCCAAGTCGACATGGACGAGGCGATCCGCCTGGCCGCTCTCTGCCGGCAGGCTTTCAACCTCCTTGATGCCCAGATGCCTGACTTCAACCACTCAAAAGCCTACACTGCCGATGAGATACTTGCTCTGCCCGTGGATACCGTCCGTCTGCCCGACGAGTTGCACGGTCTTCCCCGCAGGAAATCTGGGCGATCTCATCTAGCCGGGGCGATTGCAACGTTGTTGTATCCCGCCACCTACGATAATGCTGTGTCACACATCATCCGGTACGAAGCCGCGCGGGTGAGACTACGGGCGTGGGTCGCCCTGCAGCGTAAACACGACATATTTGCCGCTACCAAACGGAACGGCCACAGCTTCCGCGGCTTGACTGGCGGCGCTGCACCCGGTGTGCATGCGCCTGTCTGGGCTTCCCGGATCCTTGCCCAGGGCCCGTGGAACCGGGCCAAGCTCCCCGTAGCACTGACTGGCACAAAAGCCATTCCAATGCCCGTTGCCGTCGCCGATGCTGCTGACCTGGCTCCGTTCTTCCACCACCTTGAGCAGGGCGGCACCCACGAGCTCGATGAGAACTCTGCCGGTGCTGACCTCGAGGACGGCAAAGGCGAGCCCTACTACGGTGTCAAAGGTGCCGAGTTCCCCAAAGGTGTCGTCTACGAGGACGGTCGTATGGATTTGTGCAAAATGATGGTTGGCCCAGACCATATCGGCAGCCTGATGGACAGCTTACGGCCGAACCCCTTCGTCCGACACTTCCTTTTGGGCAATAACATTATTGGCCCGGTTGGAGCACAGGAGATCACTCGGTTCATCCGGGAGTTCCCCGGCCGTATGAGCACTTGGTATTTGGCCGGCAATTGCATTGACGCCTCCAGCTTCAAGACACTCGTCGACGCCCTGGTCGAGTCGGATGCAGTGACAAACGTCTGGCTAAAACGAAATCCACTAGGTCCCGCGGCTGCTGCAGACGTCTACCGCCTCATCACTGAGACAAAGAATCTTCGCACGTTGGATCTCGACCAGACCGAGCTCGGTGATGCCGGTATCGCAGAGCTGTTCCAACGTCTGACAATGTTCTCTCTTGCTGATCCCGGCCGTAATCAGCTGCCCCTGCGCAACATTTACTTGAACGGCAACGGAATCTCGACCAAGGCTGCATTTGCGATCGCCGCCTTCTTGGGCTCGCCTGTCTGCGGCATTACCTCGCTCTACCTCTCATGCAATCCCTTGGGCGACGAAGGTGCGCAGGCTCTTGCTTCCGGTATCCGCAAGGCCCATCAACTCTCTCGGCTGTCACTGCAGTCCACCGGTCTGACAACTGTTGGCGCCGTTGACGTTTTCCGGGCTGTCACGTCGCATTCCGGTATGCGCTTCTTGGATGTTGGCCAGGCATATGCGACCGTCGATCTTGGCCAGGCGTGGAACTACATCGAAAACGCTGCTGTGCCATCCATCTGCGAGCTCGTGTCAACAAACCAGACCTTCAAGTACCTGAACCTGGGCCATTGCCCCATCGCACCGCCAGAGCTGCGCAAGATTGACGTCGCTGTCTTGAAAAGCTCTCTGCTGTACTACAATGCGGACTCGATCCTTCCGGATCCGAATGCGAAGACCCCAACATTTAACCCATCGGCAGATCATACGATGCCAGAGATGCACTCGTGGTTGGCGCCGACCAAGGATGAAAAGGCCCTCGAGAAGGCCGTCGACAACCACCTTGAAGCGAACGTCAAAGCCATATATGGCAACGATATGACTTACCCGAAGTTCCTCGAGGAGGAGAAACGATGGATCGTCAATGACAAAATTGACGTGCGCAAAATCGATTCGGTGTACCGTAATCGCGACGCTGGCTATGCTCGACGCAGACTCCAGGTACTGGTCAAAGACTGGGATGCGGGCGACGACACACTTGCCCGAGTAATGAATGCCAAAGGTCCATTCTGCACTATGCGCAAACACTGAGATGCTTTGAGTGAGATGATTTGTGAAAGCGGACGCCTCACTGGATATGTCAGAGGATAGATACCCGTTAAAGCGGTCAAGCCTTCTTCGGTCCGGATATTTGTGGAGGGTAGCATCAGTGCAAAGACCCCACCCCTTGCTATGGATTATGGATTTCGAAAAAGACTGAATCTACAACATCCAATTGTTTCAGGTCTATTAGTCTAGTTGGTTAGGACGTCGGATTCTGATTATATTCAGTCTCTTCCGTAGGCCTAGGTTCGAATCCTGGATGGACCTTTCATTTTGCCATGTGCGGGAACTCGGGAGAATCGATTTGTTCCAACGGCTTCTTTTTTTTTTTTGGCGGTATACCTTTCCCGACTGCGTTTTCAACCATGCATGCTTGTAACGAGGGCCTCAAAAAGAGGGACAAGCGCTTATCAGGAGCTAAGATGTGGAGAGTACTTGGACTAGTATATAAAGAGATACCTTATGTAAGCCTCAACGTCATTGCTCGGGACACGAGTCCATCTATCAACAATCAACAGATCGTCAGTGAAACACACCAATTGCGCGCCCTGTGCATTCCTATCACAGCGCCGTGCGGTCGTGACTTGACTCGTTCGCATGTCTCTATGAGACAAGATCCCGCTTCCAGACTCAATATTCGACGACTGTCCAAGCCCACCACTCGTGGGACCCTCCCAAACCCACCTCCCGTTCCATACTAGATCTCGACCTTCGTTTACCCCTGCAAGGTTGTCTCCCGCCCACGATACCCCAAAAGTTTAATTGATTCATCGCGCGCCCCGGGACTCTCCTATCGCATACCTACCTACCGGAGCGTTCCGTCATTTCTTTTTTTCAACATACCTCCACACATGCTCCGAGCATGGCGCCGGTGAAGCGCAAGCGACCCCACGACGAGCCCGAACCACCTCCGCCCCCCACCGCCGCCGCCGCAGTGACACTGGCCGAGGCAACGACGCGTCGCGCAACGCGTCAAACTCCGATTCTGCCGCCTCCGATCCCGACCTCCGCCACCACCTCCCAACTGCAATCGCAGCCTTTGGCCCCCGCTGCCGTCCCCGAGGAGAAGCTTCCCGGCGGACGTCGTCCCTCGACTTCGAGACCACAACCGCCAACCAAGATCTCCGAGACCCCAATACCTATACCGAAACCCCCGTCCTCTTCGACGGCGCATCCTCCACCACACCAACCACCACCTGTCCAGCCGACAAGCCAGCAGCCCTCAAGCTCTGCGCAGCCAGAACCCCGCGTAACCCGTCAAAGACGCGAGAGCGCAGCCGACCCTCCCATGATGGCGGCCAAGGAGGCCAAGGAAAACGTCAGGCCCGTGACGCTCGTCGCGCCCAAAATCACATACCAAGCGCCGCAGACTCAACTCCACCGGACAGGTAGCCTCGTTCGACCTAGTCCTCCCACGGGCCAGCCGCCCATCACGCAGCACTTCCGACCCGTGTCGACACGACCGTACCACACCATTCCCGCGACCGTCACCGCCGTGCCCGTCCCCATACCTCCGAACTCGTCATCAACACCTTCGAAACCCGGCCCGGCAGCAGCAGCCCCGAGGACAACAGACAAATCCGCCCCTCGGACCGACCGCAACATCGACAAGGTGATGCTCGGCAATATCTGTTTCCGCGCGTGGTACCCCTCGTACTACGGCAAGGAGGTCCTCGGCGACGCCGCAGGCGCGAAAGGCGGCGCTGGGAGCAAGAACCCGCATTCCCACGACGTGGCCGGCGCGCACAACAGCAACAGCGGGGTGGGCGCAAAAAACAACCAGCGAAAGGGCGCCGACGCGCCCATGCTCGACAGGCTGTACGTGTGTCCCGTGTGCTTCAAGTACTCGAAAGAGCTGGTGGCGTGGTGGGGTCACGTCCGCGTGTGCGAGCGCGCGGGGACGGTGCCGGGAAGGAAGGTCTACATGCACCCGCGCGGGAGGAGGCTGGTGCGCAAAGAAATTGCGCGAACGACGGGCAAAAAGACAAACGTCGCACCAAAGTATACGGAAGAGTACGTCACGGACGAGGGGGAGTGGAGTGTGTGGGAGGTGGACGGGGAGCAGGATGTGGTGAGTAAAAGCCTTCCTTTTCCCAATTACTTTTATTAGTTAAGAATCCCGTCACTGACGCAAGACCACAGCTATTTTGCCAAAACCTCTCCCTCTTCGCCAAGCTCTTCCTCGACAACAAGTCCGTCTTCTTCGACGTCCGCGGCTTCAACTACTTCCTCCTCGTCTACACCCCGCCCCCGAAACCCAACAGCCCGGACCCGCCGCCGCGTCCGCACATCGTCGGCTTCTTTTCCAAGGAGAAGATGTCGTGGGATAACAACAACCTCGCCTGCATCCTCGTGTTCCCGCCCTGGCAGCGCAAGGGTCTCGGCGCACTGCTGATGGGCGTGTCGTACGAGATATCGCGGCGCGAGGGCGTGCTGGGCGGGCCGGAGAAGCCCATCTCCGACCTGGGCCGCAAGGGTTACAAGCGGTTCTGGGGCGGCGAGGTGGCGCGGTGGTTGTTGAGTTGTCCGACGAACGGGAGGGGAGGAGGAGGAGACGCTGACCCCGCATTGTTGGTTGATCTCGAGGACTGTAGTCGGGCGACCTGGATCGCTTTGGAGGATTGTCTTGCTACGCTGAGAGAGATGGGCGTTGTCGTAGAGGCTACCAAGGGGCCAGGGAAGCCGCCTCCGAAGAAGAAGAGGAAGAGTGATGGTGCAGAAATGGGGGATGGCGAGGGAGGAGATGAGGATGTGGAGATGGAGGAGGCGGAACCTGAGCCTGAGTCCAGGCCGGGTGTGCCGCGGGTCAAGGTTGATAAGGCGGCTGTTTGGGCTTGGGTTGCTGCCAACGGGATTAGCCTAGAGAAGGTGTGTGATCCAGATGGGTTCGTGGACGGGTATGCCCTCAAGAAGCCGGATGTGGAGGAAGACAATGAGTGAAAGATATCCAAAGATCATTTATTGATAATCAGCCGTGTTCCCCCATCACGCTTGTGCTTGGGGAGGTTGGGGTCTACTGACGGGGTGGTTGTTGATGCCGAGGTGCTGGCACTCTGCGAGCTGCCTCTGGAACGGTGCACGGCAAGTTTAAGATGTAGCTTCTGGTATTTGAGAATGGCCTCCATGCATTTTATCCCCCACCCATCACTTGACCAAGAGATTTCGGTAACGACCTCGCTGCCAGCTTCTTGAAGCAAGCATGCACATCAGAAGCCCGGCGCCCTGGAGGAACACAACACAACACCAGAGATAGACAGGCCGGTCTGTTGACGTCGTTCGTATAGCAACCCACTTTCTGGATCGGACGAGAGAATGGTGATGCTGCAATGTTGGCATTGGGCCTGGCTGATATGAGTGTACTATCTGTCTTAATACAGACTCGGGTGATAAACAGTGAGACACACAAGAATGAAGCATCATCTGTGAGCTATGCGATAGGTATAACGGCGCTGCAGCCTGGTCAGACAAAGTGTTAGCACGACTCATAACTACTACACCTTACTGAGGTCTCTGACGGCGGTACGGCAGACATAGGAGCACATTGCTGTAGTAGTCGATTTGACTGAGGTAGTGCTGGTGTTGCATACAGTATGTCAAGTGGCGTTTGACCTTCCTATAACTGCCTGCCAGTCTTTGCATCGACCCACGGCTCGTCCATTGTATCCAGCCAAACCTTGTTGAATACGGCCACTGCACAAATACGATAACGAAGACGATGCTTACGCACAGAACAACAGAGGACCCAAGAGTTTGATGGATGGCTGAATGATCCTGGATCAAGATTCCCTTTTCTCGAATTCCAAGCCTGTAAGAATTTTCGCGGTGCAGGTAGCAAGATCCCACTGCACTGCGCGTCCCGGCCCGCCTTAAGCAAAACCGTACCGCGACTTGATTGTGAGAAGAAGCAATACTTCGAGACGTATAGAATTTTGTGGTTCCAAGGTAGATACTCCGCCTTGCTCCCGTCATAGCCCCCTTCTATATTGACAAGATCGCAACCGCAAAAGGGAAGTAAACAGGCAGACAGAGCAGTTGAACAGAACTGGAAGCAAGGAGTGGTCTGCTTGATATATGATGGCCTACAAGAGTCGCCGAGAACCCAAGTCTTGAGATTTCCCGCCACAAACGAAACTGAGTGAGAGAAAAGTTTAAGAATACGAACCACGTCGAGGTTTGTTTTGGGCCTCCTAGTATCCAGGCCTCCCGCCATCTTTTCGCCCCAAACATTACTTTCAGCCGGGCTCCGGAGGACACCACGGAAAGGCCAACGGCGTGAAGACTAGTGACGGTCTGCAATCGACGCTTTAGTACAATATGGGTTTCTGGGAGACCACCAGATATTCACACTTTCCAGCTCTTCACCATTGAAAGGGCCTGCTGTGGGATGGGCAACAAATCTCGCTGGCAAAACCCCTGGAGTTTGTCTAACAATGTGAGCCATCTGCAGTGCCTTTTTGAAGCCGAGCATGACACCCAGGCGATCCCATAAATCACCAAAAGCCTCAAACTTCGGCACCAGCAGCACATGTCAAGCGTCGTGCGAGGGGAGTTGCCCGGCGGCAACAACCAAAACCGGAGACTGGTCTGCGAACCCGGCCGAGCAGAGGCCGGAGGTTTGCTTCCGGAGTACAGCATCTCCCGCATCCATGTTTCCTCGGGCTCGGGGGAGCCCAATCGCCCCAGCTCGAGTCATCCCATACATCAATAGCTCGCTCCCCACGACATGCCATCCCCAGCACGGCATCCACAACACTAGCTGGGCGAACCTGCGGGACTGATTCCCCGTGGGGGGCGGGGCCGATGTCGAGTCTTCCGTTTTACGGTCTGGTCCGGGTGTTGACACAGGACGTCCTCGCCGTCATCGTCCGTCGAGCGGGCGGCCCTCACTCGAGGCCGTCTCCCTTGGGGACCCATGCTTAACAGGGAGATGGCGAAAGCATCCGTGTCCAGTGGTCCACTGACGTTATCGGCCCTGACCGTCTTGAGGGGTTCATGGCCGTCGTAAACAACAGAGCAGTTCAGAGGAGGCGTGAGTTCGTCCTGGCCACGTGGGCTGACTCAAGACACGCGAAGAGCATGCCCGTTTCTGTCGCCAACAAACATCTGGCAAACAATCCCACAACACTATGCATCATCTTCATGATATCTGCCATTCATCCCATAGGGAATGGATTATCAGCTTCCCCCCTTCTCCCCTCGTTGCACATTCAAGTCCCACGCATCCCAGGACGCGTCGTCTAAACAAACGACACGCACACATTCTAGAAGCCAAAGAACCCAAAGCCCCTCTCCCATGTCGTCCCAAACAGGCAAAAGGTGGGTCGAATCACACTCCTCGCTTCTGTCCCGTGCGTGCGCGGTCGCCCTGTTGCACCCGCCCACGCCGTCGGTTCACTCTCTTCTCCTCACCGAAAAGGTGCATGCCCTCCCAAGGAATTGGAGAAAAGATGAGCCCAGGTCTCGGAAAAATCGAACGAGACCTGCGTGAGGGGAAACAGTCGTTACCTTACCTCTGGGCCGTCGTCATAAATAGGATTCCCTGGATTTCGGGGGTGGGAAGATTACTTAATCCTTTCAACGACATCCCATACCATCCAGCATCGTCGACAATCAACTGCGAAAAAGTCAACGAACCACGGGACGACGTCGCGCACCCACCCTCGCGAATTCACGGTGGACACGCAAGACACACATGGAAACGGTGATCAAAACGGGTTTGGTACGGGAGAAACGAGGAAAAACATAGTCATGATGCAATAGCCTGTGGAGCCTCGCAATACCCGCTCACCCGACCGTCTTTCGCTCGTCTCCTCTCGTCTCGTCGGAGGACCCGCACAGCTGATCCTAAAGGAGGAGCCTGAACGAACAGGGAGGAGAAAAGGTACCCGCGATAACAGGAGGTGAGTTGGTAGAGTTGGTTTTTATTCACTCACGAAACGGTTCGCGCGCGCGCCCCTCCAGTGGGAAGGGAACGGACAGATGGGGGTCCTTGATTCCGAGCATGTATTGGAAAACCGAGGAGCGGGCCAGTTTCCCACCCCTCCCCCCTTTCGAAAGTATCAAGATCGAGATCCGAGCGAAAAATGAGTTGTTGAGCTTATTGACGCACAACGAACTCAAGGCAGGCTCAAGATCAAATTTCCCTTTGGGTCTTGTTCATTTCGTCTCATGTTTTGGGTTTTTTGAAAGGCTACCACGGTGAAGGTTTTTCGCCGTCGTTTGAGAGCGGACACGCAATCAGCGCAGAGAGAGGGAGAGGGAAAGAAAAGAAGAAAAAAAAGTGAACGGGGGTCGACCGGTCGGTGGTGTCGGGACGCACGACTCGGAGCCAAGGCGTTCGACGATAAGGACGCGGGCGAAGCGGAGCACCCTCTCCCTCCCCTTCACACACACACCTTTTCGGAGACCGAGCTTAAGTCGGCAAAGAGGATTGGACAATTGGGGCCAAGCTGGTCAGGCTCCGGCGGTGGTACAACCGTGGCCTTGCCTGGTTGACGGGGTCACGAGCTCAAGTGAGAGAGAAGACAGATGCTCCCCTGGCCGTCGAGATCACCAGCGGTGTGCGTCCAGCAGGACCTCATGGGCTCACTGCTGGCGCCGGTACGGGATACCCACTCAAATGCGTGATCACGAATCGAACCTAGTGGTGAATAGGCCGTTCAAGGGGAGAGACAGAGTGACGGAGGGCGGGATGAGATGAGGCGCGGGCGTGGTGCGTGTTCTTTCGTGAGGAAAACAAAACCCCATGGGGATGCTTCCCTGGGCCTTCCCGCGGTCCAGAGGACGGGAGGCACACCCGCAATAAGCTCGAGGGTTAGAGCTCGCCCAATTCTCACCTCACATTGGCCAATTCGCCTCGTTCGAGATCTCGGAAGCTTCAAGCTCACAGTCCAAGAGTGGAGATTGGGAAGCATGGCATGTGCCTCGCTCCCCCGGGGCGCGAAGCTCTCTCGGCGGTGAGATTTTGCCTTGTTTTTTTCCCTATCTCTCGACGGCGTTTGTGATGATTTTTGCCAGACCGAGCGGTTGAGAGAGGTTTCGGGTGTTCCAAAGATCTCGCGAAGTTCATTCAATTTCACTCGTAAGTCGTCATAGTTAGGTGATCATGAGTTTGAGGTTTGTAGTATTTTTACAGAAAAAAGTGTGTCAGGGCCAGGAGCCACGGGGGGTGGGAAAAACTGGCCGAAGCAAGAAAGATCGGGGGAGTGTGCAAAACTTTTTCGCTCGTAAGAGTAGTGCAATGCCCGCGTCCGTCTGCCACGAGCCATTCTCCATCTATACAACACAGCCGAGAAAGCCGTGCGGTCTATGACCTCTATACTTCTAAATGCCCACCATGCTGTCTATCCCGTCTATTAACTCTGGGCTGCTACGCAGTATGGAGCGTTTGCTGCTCCATTGCGTAACCATAGGCGAACCTGTCCCGAGGGGAACGGACGCAAGGAGACGGCTCCGTCCGAAAGCCGCCCCAATCTCGCATCTCCCCAGCTCGCCAGCGCGAAATAAATCGCTTACGTCTGTAACGAGTGTTAGCTTCGATGAGTTTCTGATGAGATGTTGATGAGAGCGGGTGGTGACGTACGAACTTGGCCATGAGGGCAACCATGAGGTCGAAAAGACCGATGGCCTCGACGAAAGCGAAACCAAGAATGGCGTAGGAGAAGAGCTGGCCACGAAGGGCGGGGTTGCGGGCGACACCGTTGAGGAGGGCGGCGAAGACCAGACCGATACCGATACCAGCACCGGTCAGACCGATGGCGGCGGAACCCATACCCAAGTTCTTGGAGACCTCGACCATGGCCTGGGCGATCTCAGAGGAGTAGGCGCGCTTGGCCTGGACCTGGGTGAAGACCTTGGAGGACTTGATGGTGGTGGCCTGCTGGCGCTTGACGGCCTGGAGGGGGCTGGAGAAGCCTGAAAATTTTCGATGTCAGAGCGGGTTCGACTTCTTTCATTGGGTCTTTTTCTATTCCTTCTGTCTCGACGACGGGGGGATGGGAAGGCGACGATATCGGAAAAGTCTTTTCGTCGACATCGGGATCGGTGCCGCGAGAGGCCAATTGGGTTTGGTTTGCTCAGTTGGCTCGTCGTCGGCGTTGGTCTCCTCGATGTCCCTTCCCCGTTCCGTCCGTTTTCTTTCCTTCGTTGGTTCAAGACTTACCGGTGATGGTGCGCTTGGGCATGGCAGAGACGCGCACCGCAGGGCGGGCGGCCTTGGTGGCCATCTGGGTGGCGAGTCTGGAGGCGAGGACACGAGTGGAGGCCATTGTGACTGATGGGAGGGGAGATTGTGGGATAGACGGGTGATGGACTGGAAAGAAGAAGATAGGAAAAGAGGACAGATTGGGATGGAGGTAGGTAAAGTGGAAGGAGGAAGGAGAAGAGAGAAAAAGCTCAAAAGCAGGTTCGGAAGGGAAAAGCTCTTGCTCAGGTGACGGGCAAGCTCGGTAGAGAGAGGGAGGGCAGGGGCCCGGGCAACGGGACGGCGGAAGTTGATCCAGATGGCTCGGCCGCCAGGCCACGGTGGAACCGTCTCGAGGAAGCCTCAGGCTCTCAGTCCTTTCTCACTCTCGAGATCGGATCAAGCAGGAGCGAGAGAGAGACATTGGTGAATACCGTTTGTTCATTCACTGGGGCACGCCCTGTCCCGTTCGTCTACACAGTACGTGCGGTCTGCTCGCTCGGTGGGCCCGGCGCCGGGGGATGCGATTCGCAATGAGCGAGGCGTCCCAATCAGGGCAAGACATGACTGGTCGTTGACATATCGTGGACCGTCCATCCACCAGTCACCACAGGGACACGCCCTCGCACCGATCTCGGGCATTGTCGGGAGGCTGGGCGGCAAAGGGGATCCCTGAAATGGGAGTGGGAAGAGGAAGAAATGGTTGATCTTGGACACGGCCGTGCCTGAGGCCCGAGGCGCGTCTGCGACTTGTCCTTGAGGGAAATGCCCCTTGGGCCAGGAACACGAATCATGAGAAGTGGGCTGCTGTATCAAGGCTAAGGAGGATGCGCAAGGTTGAGTCCATTACGGCCGGCTAATCGAGAACCAGACGTCTTGAGCAGAACCAACGTTTTCACCAGCTCAGTCTCAGAGCATGCAAAGCTTCCTCGCAACCACTGAGCTACGGGAAATTTCAACTCTACAGAAGCTCGAGATTGGGCATTGACGATGTCCTGGACTGTCAGAAACATGGGCTGGACGGAATTTCCCTGGGGAGAAAATTTTCTCCAAGAGATTCCCTCAGGCACATAGCGCAATGAAAGGGAAAAAAAGGCCGATGTCAGCTTTGATATCAAGCCGGTCATGGCTTGCGGTGACCCCCACTCGACACCGTCAAAGGCCCCCACTATGAGGCGCTCGGGTCCAATCAGCCGCAGCGCAGCACTCACACGTGGGTGGACCCGACAAAATAGCTCAGAAAAAAGTGAAAAGACAGCAGAAAGAAAGTGGATCACGATGACCAAGTTGGCAGTTTGGAACGTTGTCTCCCAGAGATAAAAAGGGACGCGGTGAGACCAGTAATCGTTTGAAGGGGGGACGGCGAAGTCGCTCGACGCTCCTTTGTTTCTCTCTCTCTCTCTCTCCGTTTCGTCGCTCGCCGTCGAATTTCATATAATGCGCGCTCCTTACATCGTCCCCAAACCCATTTCGCTTTGGTCTCTCACTTGTTTGTTCCTTATCAAACTTTTCGGTCGAGTCGCCGCCGCCGACCATCAGTGTAGATGGGATGAAGTCAATCGAAGCACGCACGCATGCATGCCTTGGCCAGCCTAGTCCTGTCAGGGACGCTTGCCAGGTGACGGCACACCCCCTACGCCCCTACTGCAGGTAGACGAGTGTTACGTGAGATCCCGGCAGCAACCCAGAAACCTGGCTGGTGTGCACTGGCAGCGAGCGACCACTTGGTACAATTGCCGCCGACGGGCGTGTGTGAGAAAGAGAGTGACGGTAGTGAGCTGGCAAGCTGCCACTGCCGATGACCGACGGCCGCGGCGATCAACCAAGCAGCAGCCAAGCCAGCGCAGTGTGTCTTTGCCAATAGGAAACGGCCTCGCTCCATTGAGCCGACGTCCGAGGTTCCAGCGTCTGAGATGGCCGAGATGGGCTTGGGTGCGACTGCGACGCCGTAACCGTAATATCAGGATCCACAAAAGAAGTGTCTTCGAGATTGAATCAGCGTCAAACGTAGATCTAGCGTTTGTCAATCCCAGCGGTCGGTACGGAGCATGAGCGATACGCATCTCGAAATGATGCGTGGGTCCGCCACGTCTCGGAGCCCAAGTACCTTTTACGGTCGAGCTTTATCCGTGAGGTACCTGACCTGTGGCATGAAGGCCGCTGGACGGATGAGAGAAAAAATTTGCTTCCAGCCAATCTATCGCTAGCGTAAGCCTTAAGGGGAGAAGAAACGCCGAAACACACCGTTGGCGCTCACCATTTCTTCTGACTGCCGTTGCTTCTAGGTGCGTGCCTGAGGCTAAAGAGCCTCAAAAATGACGCATCACTGTTGTCTCTGTCTCTGTCTCTGGTTTTTCGGGGGGTGTTTTTTCCCCCCAGGGGGTGCATTGCTGCTGATGTACCAATGGCGTTGTGGGTCCAAAAGTCAGTAACTGAGCCGGAGCTTCTTTTTGCTTCTGGATCAGTTACCCGAGTCTGACATTCCGATTGTATCTGAAAACTGGGTGTCACGAGAATAAGCAATTGGCAGCCGCTTGCTTGTGGGATGATGCCAATTGATAAGATGCGGATAGTTGTTGAGCCACGGGGCCAGTTTTGTGTCTATTGATTGATTGATTGCACGTTGGCGGCAGGCCTGGGATTGGGATTGGGACGACGCATGATGAAAGATACATGATGAAAAAAGAGGCTTCCAGATTTTCCCGTCTTACTCACCCTTTGCATCGCCTCGTCCATCGGCGTGTCCCTTCCTCTTCGTTCCGGGCCCAAGCCGCTCCCCTTCCTTCTTTCCCTTTCTCCTTCCTCCCGCCGGCGGGTTTTCCCATGGTTCCTTCCTTCCCTTTCATGTCTTGCCGTTCCAGACGGACTCTGGCAGCATGTCGTCGCCTTAGGCTCATGCTTATTCCGCGGTGGCTGCATCATCAACCGAAACACCCGACGTAGCCCAGCAAGCCCAGCCTCAAGGGACGGGCAGGAACGGAATTGACTGAGACGCCACATGCCCAAAGGGGTGCAACCACAGTGCACCTGCCACACCCCAACTCCCACCCGGGTTGCTTCCGGAATTGAGGCGTGAAGCAACCGCGGAAATAACCACCGAGCGCGACAAGGAAGCTGCAGGCGACGCCGAACAAGAAGAAGGGGGAAAATTGAGATCACTCTCGGGAATGGTTTTCGTTGGGAAGGCTTACCAGCATTTCGCTACGACATTCCTCACAGAGCCCAGACCTCATTCTCCCGGCCCTCAGCATCACACCGAGTCACCGACACGACACTACACGACACGGCACGACTCGAAGCCCAACGCGCAGACTTGGCGATCCCTCAAATTGCAACCAAACAACTCAATCCCCAGGCATCACTGCATCGGCCACGTTCGCGATCATCATACTCCGAACTCAACAAAATCCGAGCGAGTCCCTGAGGCGCATTCAGAGAGAAAAAGTTTTTCACTCCGTCATCTCGGTTGGCGTCGACCGCGACGGTCCAGAGCTCTGCGCCTGGCCCAAGCTCCTTTCCCGATTGGACCTATCATCGCGGCGCCTCCTACTCCCTTTCGCGCTTTGGCGACCTTTGACCTCCCGATAACTTCCGCTGGGCCACGAGCTCTTCGTTCCACCACAGTTGAACATAATACCCTTTGGACCTCGATTCTAGGGCATCAAGATACTACGCCGAGTGGCTCAGGGATCGGTTTCCAGACGTAACTCAGTCCCTTCCGGCTGCCCGGCGCTGCACAGGCGGCCTGTAGGTATGGGTGTGACAGGTAGATTGACTGTTTATAGAGAGCCGGATACGGAGCTTTGTCACCGTCAACCAAGTTGGTGTATTCCAAGTGGCTAGAATTCCAGACGCCTTCGTGAGCGAGCCCATTCATGTGCAACAACCCGTCTGCTAGAACATCGCCGCAGCCCAAGTCTCGGCCACAAAGTACGAATTTGTTGATACGGCCGATGGTTTCGCTGCCCTTTGCGATCACTATGAATCCACATACATGAAGACCTCTCGACATAGACAGACACGTTGCCTACTTCCTCAAAGGAGAAGTCTTTGTACTCGTCGGGCTCGGGAAGGAGGTATACCTGAAGTTCAAGGTACCTCGCCGGGCGTAGTGGACGATCGAAGTCGAAAGTGGCTTGACCGCACGACTTGTTCCCGTTCTTCATGACAAGCCTCGTATATTTTCACGGCAGCATAGCATATGGTGGAATACTGTTTCTTACGTGGCTGCTATACTGGTTGATTATGTCGTAGAGGTTCCCCAGTCGTAACGCAGGGAATCTCAACGAATTGGCAGGCCGGCGGGAGCCAACCCAAATCTGCACTCTGGGTGGATGTCCGCAAGTACTGGCCAAGATCGTGGAGCCGGTATCTCCACCCAATTCGGTGTCCATGAGGGGATTGATTCGCTCATGGTGTGCTGTGCCGCGTCGTTTCCTTTGTCGAACTGATTGAGGTGGAAAGCCCTCACGAGCATGGCGGGCACTCCGAATCTCTGAGCGATCCATCCCGCCATCTGCATATATGTCTCCTTGGATGACTTCGCATAGTCTGTCACGATGTCATCGCTGTCGGCGCAAGAAATGAGGCCGAAGACGCCGAAGAACTTGTCTCTTGGGTCCGTTGCATAACTGTGTCACGTCAAATCAAGGAGATGAAGCAGGTCACTCGAGTCGCGGTAAGCTGGCGCGCGGAACTGCAGAACTGACGGCAGTTGAAGCATATTCCGCAGCTTTGGCTTCTCTTTGCGTTGTCGAGCAAGCCCAATGCTGTTAGCCGGGGAACTTGCATCATGGACCACGGCATGGAAAGTTGTCCACATATCAACGTTGCGTTCCTGGCCAACGCAACTTCTTGGAGGATCCAGACCCGCGAAAAGTACCGCCGCTTGAGCAGCGTTTCCAATGCCAGCTGCGGTGACTCCCTGAACATTCCGTCCGGAGCGGGGCCATCTTGCAGGAACCGGAGCAGTCTCTTTTCCTCCGGGGCCGGTTCTCCAACGTAGATAAGTACGTGCTGCGCCCGGGAGTAGATCTGTGGCATCAGCCGCACCTGGTGACCCCTTTCTTCGGTGTCGTCCTGGTTCATGCAGACGGCCTCAATCCAAATAACCTTCTCAGCTCCTCGGCTTCTGACACGCCTCAATGCGATTATGCAGTTTGGCGTCACGGGAAACTCCCGCGAGTTGAGGGTGATACGCTCCGTCCACTCCATTCTACCGTCATCGCTCGCCCGGGTGTATGAGATAGCGTCTTAGTCGATCATTCTTGCCGTGCTTCTGAGAGATAGACGGCATCTGATCGGGTCATTGAAGTCGCCAGGCTCAGAGTAAGTAGTCGGAAGTCCGTTTTGGACTCCAGCGGCCAATAGATGGGATCATTGTCTGCCTCTTCGTGCTCCGGGGGTGACGTCTCGCTACCCAGTTGGATGGAGCCACAGCTGAGGCAGCTGGAGATGCCGCCACTGGTAAATCATCCAAACGCCTGCAGGACGGGTCATGCCATTCGGTCAGGGTGCTGGAACGATGCTTTTGTCCAAGGTTGCTTGGTGATGTCTGTTGCCCTAAACGAGTTGGTGAAGTCAGGTCAACAAGTGTAGACAGCAAGCAGGTCAGGCTGCATTCGAGTTGAGGAGGCCTGGATGGAGTTAGCGATGGCAAATGCACAGCCTCACTCGCTAATTTGTGGGCGTTCTACACGAATGACTACACGAATGACTACAGTCTGACTACATTTGTCTGGCGAAGACGTTCAAGAAAGCTGCGCAATTTCAGTGCGGTTGACAGAAACGTCATGACGACAAACCGTGAAGATTGGGTCTTCCAAACAGACCACGCTATTCAAAGCCGACCCTAGCATGGACCGATCAGCCCTCGAGCTTTTTATTTTTGTAACGGACGGTTGCTTCGTCATGTCTCGAATTCCATGCTGGTTGTGGACTGATTTCTCTAAGCCTCTTGAGAACTTACCGTGTGACTGCTAGCTGGTGCCGTCTCTCAGATTTCATCTGACCCTTTAGATCCGTTCTGTCTACACATTTCCTGAGTTTTAACCGGAAGATCTAACATAGCTTAACACACATGCATTCAAGCAGCTTGAACGTATGAGTTGTTAGGATTGGTAATGATCCATTTCGAGTCGAAGAGTCGCCATCAGCAGTTTCCCTCTGCCATGTGCTCTAGTCTGGCTCTTTAGGAAGATAATCATTGGAACGTTGCTATTCAGATCCATTAGGCTTCAGTCTTTACAGCCTGGTGTCTCCTGTCGTTCTCCCTGGGGTAGACGCCGAAGCTACATCATCGTGATAGACATAAATTCTGCAAGACGCGTGTTATCCACCATCTATACTCTACAACAGGCCAATACAACTGCCCTATGACCATAATCTAGATAAAATATAGTCCTTTCGATGTACCACAATGCCGATTTTGCCCAGGAAATTTTCAAGCCATTAGGCTCGGCTCAGAATCAGCTTACTTCGACTCACTGTTTCGCCCACGCTGGTCCTTTGAAAACGCCAATGGCTGTTACCTTGGCATTTAGCGACTTAGCATAACAGTGAGACTCACTGAATGGGCACAAAATCTCATCGTTTAGACCCTGAGGTTGAAAAGCCCTACACCGGCAGATAGGAATGGTGGTAGTGAGCTCAAGTTTCCTTTCACTAGGCAATTCACAAACAGAGCGGCGTCTACCTGCCATGGAGATATTTCGCAGATTGTAGCCATGGTATTCTCACATGATATCATGATGCTTTGTTACAGTCATTTAAGGCGGCTAGGTTGACACTTTGAGCCTATCCTTGTTGATCTCGTATTTCGTTCTCAGTGGATACAACGGGATTATAAGTTCCCATAACGGTAGACCAGAAAATAGCGACAGAACACACCACGGTATTTCATGTTGCCGTAACACAGAAGTTAAAGGTTAACTTGTTGGCCTATATCAGTACATACGTGAAAATTGTATGTACTATGCAATGAGACATAATGGATTTGCCCGATTGGCTGCGTAGTAAACCACTGTATCGAACACAGAAGATCCGTCTATACCGCTGCTAAACCAGCCTATGGAAATATAGTTACACTATGCGATTTACGCTACTTGTTCAAGGGGTTTTAGGCGTTAGTGGAGCGAACAGTATGTCGCTATTCTGGCTTTTGTATGCCAAAGGCTTCTCATTACTGTTGCTGGTTTGGGGCCGCCTTTACTGCATGATTTTTCGGGGTGTCGAAGGATTAAAATACTGCGTTTTACAGATCAAGCTGTCTGCGTTGTAGAACCAATGGTTTGGCAACTGAACAGGCAGGCTTCAAATCCGGAGCTCTCTCAAGGCTCGGCCGGAGACGTCTATCTAAGGGTACGGTCTATCAGATTCGTCAACTCACGCTTTGATAAGCCTAAATCGCTGCCCAAGCAACAATAGTATGAACGAGAACAACAACTATAACACTAAACCCCGCATAGGATGTGGTGTGTTTGTCGAATATGCCGCAACTCCTGGAAGGGTACTGGGAGAAGAAAATCATCATGCCCACAAGACAGTAGGCAAAGTGTGTTGAAACATGAGTACCTACGAATGGCTTCACTTACCATTGCTGGTACTTGTTTATATTACTGCTTTTCCGTTCAGCTACACTGCTTGATTGTTTAGCTTCGCTGCGATCCTCGTTCTGCATCACTTTTTTCAACTGTTCTGCTTCACTGCTATTCGTCCTCTGCTCCGCCGTCTTTCTGCGTTGCTCCAAGACGTCGCCATGCAACTGGCCCGGCACCACCACAGTCCATTCCCTCTGTCAGGTCCGGAGCGGCTATCGGAAGGACTGTGTCAGTCGCCCCTCAATAATTCTACTTTCCTACCAACACCCTATTTTTTGTACTTCTTTTCACTAACTACTCACTATCTGGTCCTTCCGCCGGGCATGATTTGCCTTCGAGAAAAGCTGCCGACGAGGAAAATGCACTGCTTCAAGCTCCATTGTCATCCGATCGGCGAAGATCTGCCTTTGCCTGTCATGCTGGCCCTGAAGATGCCTTTGTGCCATTTATACAATAGTTCTGCTATATATGTACATAGAAATGCACATGCTGTGCCGGACGAGGGCGGTCGACGCTCCTAGCATGTGAATCGCGACTTTCCTCCAACCACCATAGGAATCTTATTTACAGCTGTCGCTGCCGGAAACGAAAGTGCCATCAGAGTTCTCGCAGCCGCACTCGCCCGTGTTAGGGTCCTTGATGCAGCCGGTGCCAACACCGCTCTCCTCGCCGGTGCCGCTGATACCGCGACTTTCGTTAGCCTCTTCTTCACAGGAATATGAACACCGACCTCTGTAACCGGCTCCTAACTCACCTCCAGAAGAACGTCCAGCAGTCTTCGTCGGCAATCATCTCGGTCGGCGCGTCACAGGTGTACGCGGAGCAGGTGCCGTAGGGGTAACCGTTGTTGCCGTCGTACTGGTGGTCCGTCTCGAAGACGGCGAAGGTCTGGGTCTTGCTGGTGCGCGTGTTGTGCGAGCACTCGGCGGCCTGGATGGCCTTGGAGACCTTGGTGGCGCTGCAGGCGTATGTCGAGGGGCACTTGCCCTTGGTGTTGGAGGTGGCCGGGTCGAGCGTCGCGGCCACGAGGGTGGGTGCGAGGAGCAGGAGAGTGGAGAACTGCATCTTTGGGATGTGTGTGTGATGAAGTAGTTGGTGGTAGTTTTGACGAAACGAGTGATGACGGGTGAGTCGTTTAATGAGTGTTCGAGTCCAGCCCAAGAAGTTGCAGAATTGAATGTGGTATTGTCGATAGGAGACGAGAGGCTGAGAACGGGAGTCGAGTTCATATACGAAGTGAGTTCGGTGCATCCCTGGATTTGTTTCTTTTCTCCATAGTGTTCGTGGGTACAACCAGTTGTCCATTGTAAATTGCATCTGGGGCCCATGTTTCGAACAGACAATGATGAGGAGCGTCTGGACTCCTCTATTGCCCTCTCAGCGGCACGCGTGTCCCGGCCGGGCGGGAAACATCCTGGTCTCCCGGAGAGTCCAGACCATCAGAAGTCTGAGTCTTCTATACAGTTTCCATTGCCTACCGCTCCGATTCTAACCCGAACACCAGTATTCTCTAAAGTCATAATCAGAGGGTTGTTCTCCTGAACTATTGCACCCCTAACCCATCGTCCCACCGAGATGTCCACAATGTGCATTTCCCGTGGTGGATCCCGCGGCACTGCCTTGGCCGCTGCGTACACAAGACTCCACCCACATCCTGCCTGCCGCGTGTCTGGGCTCAACATGAGGGAGACATCAGACGAACGATCACATCAAATAAGGTGAACGAAGAAACAGTGGCTTTCAGTCTTCGCTCTTGTGAAGCTCTCCCAAGTCCAGCCTTGTAACGACGAAACAATCCCGAAGAGGCTGAGGTTCTTTCAGTCCCATGCCGGGATGGCGCAGCGCAGAGCAGAGCCAGGGGTCCAGGAGATTAAAGGCGATCAGTGGGGGCTTCCCGCGTCCTGCATCATATGTACATCACACACAGACGAAGAGCTTCCGTTTATTTGATGAAAGAGTAGCCATCATTTTAATATGTAGAGGCTAAAGAAAGATGAGAGTCATGTTCAGCGATTGGTAATGACGCGCTGGGAGATTGATTGTGGGCGAGAACATGTTTGTGTGAGATTTCTCTGGGCAGAAGATCGGACGACGACAAATCAACTCGTTGGTCTGTGTCACCACCGATTTGTGAATGGAAAGCTCGCTGTTTCAAGCATAGCGACAATCACCTCTGGAGAAAAATAACAGTGCTGTTTCTGGCTACTATATCTGCAACGCCCCTCGAAGCTTGGTGCGCCACGAAGTGAGGCTAACACGCGGATCCTGGGGAGATGATGACGATCGGACCAGGCATTCCTCGTTTGTACTTATTGGTTTCGACCTTCGAGAATCGATTATGACAACCGCACCAATGTAAAAACTACGTCGACAGGCACATCTCTATAACACCTGTAGGAGGCCAACCTCTGCGCCAATGGGGAGCGGCATCGTCGTTGTAGTAATCGGACATTTAAATGTCGCAAAGTGTGGGTGTTGTGGCGATCGCGCACGTCAACTCGGGTTCTTGGTGAAGAGCCGCATCTGATTTTGATGCCCATGTATGCCATCTTCTTGGCGGTATGGGCTGCTCGCAAGCCCCGTCCAGATCTCGCTTCTAATCACTCCATGTCTTGCTAATCACCTCCCATCTAAGCGAGCAAATCTGCGAAACTCCCTGATCTCTACACCCATCTCTCACCTCATGTCAAGCACAACATTGCCCCCCTTATCCCCACTCACGAACCTCCTCAAATTCTCTCCCACAACCCTCCGAATATTCACTCTTGTCTGATCCGCACACCACGCGAGATGCGGCGTCAGCGTCAGATTCACACCCCGCGCCTCCTCGCCTAACAACACGCTGTCCTTGCCGCTCCCCGCCGGCTCGACCTCAAACACGTCCGTCGCCGCGCCCGCAATCTTCCCCGCCTTCAACGCCGAAAGTAGCGCCGCCTCGTCGACGGTCCCGCCGCGTCCGACGTTGATGATGACCGCGTCGGGCCGCATGAGCGCGAGCTCCCGCTCCGAGATGAGGTTCTGGGTTTCCGGGGTGAGGGGCACGATGAGGAAGAGGGTCGTGGCGCGGCGGAGGACTTGGGTGAAGGGGGTTCGGGGGACGGTGCTGTTGGACTGTACGTCGGAGGCGGGCGTGGCGACCCCGGACACGGCGCCGGAGCTGGACGCGGAGGACTCGGCGTCTTTGCGGGCGGCGACGAGGACCTCCATCCCCAGCGCGCGGCACATCTTGGCGACGCGCTGCCCGATGGGCCCGTAGCCGATCATTCCCGCGACCTCGTTGCCGCAGGTGTGCGGCGGGCGGCCCTCGGCGTCGAGGAGGAGGGAGGACATGCTCCCCTTTGCGCGCCAGGGGTTCGTGTGCGCGTCGTCGTGGTCCATCATCGTGTTGTGCAGCGTGATGAGGCGTCTGCGGGTGGAGAAGTACTAACACACGGCCTGTTAGATTGAGTCTTGTTCTAATCTTTGCTAGTGGTCGAGAACGATGAACGCAGTGCGGACGTCCATTATGATAGTGAGAGAGGGGAACTCACCAGACTGAGGGCGTGCTCGGATACAGCTTCAACGGTCGCGTGGGGAGAATACATGACTGTGATCCCGCGACGTCTACACTCCTCCAGATCAACGTGATTCGTTCCTGTCGTCTCAGTGATGATGCACTTCCTACAACAACCCTCACAATCAGTTCTCACTCGCCTAATTCCAATGCGCATCTCACAAACCCCCAATTACTACTCTCACAGGAAGATCTTTTAATACCAAATGGAATGGAAGGAAAACAGAAAACTCACAGATACGGCGCTTCACCGAGCGTCTCCTTGTTAATCGGCACCGTCGTCGTGATGAGCACACTTGCGGGCCACACCCTCGCCGCCGCGACCCCTACGTCCGAGGGCCGCGTGTACTCGTACCCAATGACATCGTGCGTCATGGAACCCGTGTCGATATCAGGAAGGGAGACGTGTATCGTCTCCAGCTTGACGATGACGTGGTGCGTCGGCGACGGGAGCCGGGCCGGCTCCTTCACTTCTGTTGCGGGGTCGGCCATTGTAAGACGATGAGCTGGTCTTGATCGTTTCTTGGTTGCCTTGGCCAGGGTTCCTTGAATTGGTACTTTGTTATACGCCTGAGGAAGTTGTGAGCAGCTGAAGTCCACGCGGGATGAAATGCTGGGGTGGGTGTATGTGTGCTTATCAATGAGAGTTGCTTTCAGATGAACCCGAGTGAGGGGCAGCGACTTCGGCTCAATGTGAACTCAATCCACTCTCCTGCAGAACAGCCAAGGTCAAGACGTCCCAGACCACAGAAAAATACACCTCAATGAAATCCAAACCTCAGTACCACATCCCCCGAGAGACGACGTTGTCGGGCCTTAGTAACTGCCCAACAGACGGTAAAAGAGCCTCAGGGGCGCCGACGTGTTACATCGCTTCCTTTTGGGCGCAACAGCGTTAGCGCTATGCAGCTCCTCAGTATCACGACAGAGATCGGCGGAGAGACCAACGACAAACGGCAGCACCGTACTCCATGTTGTCCGCCGCAGGGCGCGGTGTGGGTCCCGGATATTGACATCTTTCCCCCCCTCATCGACCCCTTTCGCAGCTTGCTAACCAACGTGGGGGGAGGGGGGCCAAAAGGGGATCGCATTCCGCCCTTGGGACGTGGGATGCCCGGGGGGAATTCCGCATTCTCTCCCGCACTCTATGCATGAGACACCCTGGGAAGGGCGTTAGTCTTCGACATGTAGAACCAACTCTCAAGCTGCCGCACCTGCGCGGACTCATCACCCTTTCAACAATATCACGATAAGACATGCATACGATGTTGGTATGAGTTCTTTGTTTTCGCAACGAAAATGGTCCCGTAACCCATCTAAAGACCATCGTCAAAAAGGTGTCATCGTCTCGCCTCAACAGCAATGCTAATTATCCACCCATGGGCAATGATTTTCACTAACCCAATACCCCTCACAATACATCCCACAAAATCATCCAACGTCTCATTTCTTGAATGTGGCACTTCTCTCGCCTCTCGGGGGCACAGCCTTCCTCGCACCCTTCGGCGCGTCATCTCCCGTCTTCGCGTATGGGTCGAACGTCGGCTTGACGTGCGCCTTGCCGCGGTTGCCCGTCCGGTTCGCGTGGAGGACCGACGTAGCCTTGCTATAGTCGAACGTCTCCTCCTCATCGCGGTCACTCGAGTCCGCGGCGGCAGCCTCCTCCTCGGCCTTCTTCGCATCCTTCTTTGCCTTCTTCGCAGCCCGCTTCGCCTCCTTCTTGGCCTCCTTCTCAGCCTTCTCCGTTTCCTTCTTGGCCTTCTCGGCCTTCTTAGCCGCCTTGCGTTCGGCCTTCGTCTTTCGGTTGTTGATCGCCGACACGTATCTCTCCAACTTTTCTTGCTTGTCCGCGGCGATGCCCTTCGCCTCCTCCAACTTTGTAGTCTCAGCGCCGTCGTGGGCGAGTTCCTCAGTTAGGCGCTTGACTTCAGCCTTGGCCTTCTCATATTCCTCCGTGTAGCGCGCGACCTTGTCGGCCCTCTTTGAAGCCACCTTTGCCTTGCGCTCGGTGGAGTCATGCTTGCCCTTCTTGCCAGACTTTTCCGAGTTGGGCTTCTCCAAGACAATGTCAATTGAGCTTTCGTCCGAGTCCGACTCGTCGCTAGCTTCAGATGCGTCCTCTGTTAGAGCCTTGCGCTTGGTGCCGGCCTTCAAGGTGAATTCTTCCTCCACTTCAGGCTCCTCGGGTTGAGCAGCAGCGGCCGCCTTCGCTTCGGCCTCGACACCTCCCTCCATAGCTACGTCCTCCTGAGCGGATGCCTCAACAGTCTTTGCATTCTGTACAAACTTCTGCCACGGGAGCATGACGTACTCGCCTAGGCCATTAGCCGCGGCCGACGTCTTTTCCCAGGCAGAACTAAGGGGCATGCCGCCGAACAACTGAGACTGGGCCAGCTGGGTAGGCTCCAGGGCAGCGTCAACCGCATCCTCGCTTGCGACTTCTGCCAAAGGCTTGGCCGCAACCTTGGGAAGCTCTGACTTGAAGAAGTCTAGCAGCCGCGGCTCGTTGATACCCCGTTCTCTCGCTTCTTGGTAGCGTTTCCATAATTCAGTGACGTTTCGTCTTGCGAGGAAAGCATGATTCGGGATGAGGGCGTGGAGAGCCTTGGCGTCAGGGGGCATGTGCTTTGCGATGTCGCCGATGATGGCATTAGGCATGACGAACGGAGTGCTCTCGTCTTCTCTCCGCGCCACCTCGTCTCTCCAGGCCCAGATTGCTCTATAAACAGCAAATTGCTGGCCCGAGAAGGGCATGGGGTGCTTGAGGAGAGTGTTGTACCAGCCCTTGCTGCCCTTGCCAGTCTTGGGGTCGAAGGTCTCACCTCCGTACCGGCTCAAGGAAAGGGTCTTGGACTTTTGAATAGTCGCCTCAATATAGTCGGTGCCAGGGTTGCCACGGTCCGACTTCATCACAAGCTCATTACGCATCTTATCGTAAATGTAAAGGAGGTAATGCGTGTCGGAACGGGCATAGTAGAGCATTTCCTCGGACAGGGGACTGTTTATCGTTAGAGCCAAGCCTCACCACAACGGATGATTACTTACCGCACTCTCCAGTCGGCCAACTGGTACTTCTTGTCGGCGTCAAAGTCGACAAATTTCTTCAGCAAGAAAGCCAAGCTCTTTTGCGGGTAGTGCAGCACTTCGCATGCCATGCCGGTGTCGAAGAGACCGTTCACGTACAAGCCGAGGTCGCGCTGCAGCCACACCATATCCATGAATGCGCCATGGAAGACCTGGATGTTGTTAGGTATGCTAAACAAGAGAATGCGGATGTACAAACCTTGATGATGCTGGGATCGGCAAAGACTTCGTTAAGCACCTGAAGTTGTTCTCTCCAAGGTTTCAGGGTATCAACGATCCAGTCCTTTTCTCGCGTACTGATCTGCATGAGCGAGGTGAGTCCGACATATGTTCTGAAGTCGTGATGTTCCAAGTCGACGGCGATTTCTTTCGCCTTCTTGAGGTCTTCCAGCATTTCCAATACACCCTCGTACGTATCGACGTAAATGGCTTCGGTGGTTTTGACAGGCTGCCAGGGGATCGGCTCGGCTTGTTCGTAGACACGGTCCGGGTATTTTGCCTCGAGTATTTCGGTTTCGTAGGGATGCTTGTATCTAAGTTTTCCGTCAGCATGATTAATCGTCGACAGCGCTTTCATCCTTCTGCGCGACTTGTACGCAGCTCTCTTTAGAGTCGCGGGACCGAGGAAAGATGAGTGGTAAGGAAACGGAGTAGTCGTACTGAACGAAGCCATCGTCTGTCTCGCTTGTAACCAGACTCTTGTCGAGCGGGACCTTGGCGTGAGGCTTTTTGGTAATGATAGGCTTCCACGGCGTATTGTTGTTGACCGTTTCGGTGAAATGAAGCTGGGGTTTCGTTATGTTCGCACTACGGACAACGGTCCCGGTCGTTTTGGGCTTTTTAGCCTGAGGAGCCTACATAGTGTCAGTACATGGTACCTTTCGTGCAAAGACCTGGCTCACTCACAGCATCGGCAGCGGGCGCATCCTTCCTCTTCAGAGCTCCGGTGTATTCGTCGATGGACGTGTCGGCCTTCTCGAGGACCGAATCGACTATGTCTACGATACTCCGCCAGCGCATGTCAACGTCGTCGGCATCTTCGAGCTCGGGCGCATTGAGGCCGCACACATCGGCGGCGGACTTGAGGAGGGTCGTTGAAAGTTCGAGTATGCGGGAGGTTTTGGCGTCGAGGTCCTCGCCGACGTTGGGATTGACGGCGCGCTGGAAGGGTAGGTCTTCGGCGGAAACGCGATTGACCGACTTGACGGTGCCGACGAGTGCAGCTTGGACTTTTTCCTGGAGGGACTTGAAGTCCTGGGGAGACGTCATTGTGTCGGCGCAGCGGTTTGGGGGTTTGGCGGAGGGCTGTCGCGGGATCGCTGCGAAGTTTGACGATCAAACAAAAATTATGCCCACCTGCGAGAGGTCCCCAGTTGATAAGATAGGGGACAACATCTTATCGATAAGCGATCGTGTGGATAAGAGACCTTGACGCTGCCGGTTGTTTCGTGCAAACGGAATGAGAAGGCAATCAGGTGCTGAAGAATTTTCTCAATAAGAATGAGATTTGTAGATATCTGGAAACCACGGCTGTCGGCAGTTTGGTCTGTTTTAATCGTTTTTTGATAGCGGAAAAGCGAGGGTGTAAACATTTGGTGTTCGTGCACTTACAGCGGATGAAGCCGCGGACCTTAGGCACACAGGCCCCCTGTGACGATTTTGCCTCCATTTCTGATCGCAACTTGCAACTTCACATTGCAGTTTTCCGCAACTTCCGTCAGCAACATAGCCCGTCACCATGTCTGCCTCTTTAGCGCCCGAATGCAATGAAGTCAAAGAGTGAGTGAAGTCATGCTGGGTATTGATGTGACTATGCTGACCGTGAGAAACAGACGCTACGATACGTGCTTCTTGAAATGGTATAGCGAAAGTAAGTGGTTGACGTTTCCCTTTACCCCCGTCATGACACACCAAGCTTGGAGGAAGCGTCTAACATGCACAAGAGTACCTTCGAGGGACTGGCACGGACAACAATGAATGCGCCGACCTCTTCAAAAACTACCAAAAGTGTTTGACGGTGAGTGCAGATGGCATCATGAAGCTGCCTGCAGTGGCCAGGAGGCGATCTCAGGACCTGACTGACATCTGCCAGGTCGCGCTCAAGGAACGCGGGATAGACAAGCTGCTGGACGAGGCACGGGAAGACCAGAAGGATAACGATGCAACGTACATGGGACGCAAATGTGAGTACTCATCTTGGGCTACGGCTTGTACAGTGTGTGGACAGGACAGGATCTGACGATTCTTGCAGGAGACATTTGAATCACAGTAGCACAATCACGTCTCGCGGCTATTTTGGCGTTGTCTTCCAGGGTTGCATTTTGTTGGGCGTAATGTGGCAGTGTAGAGACCGCAATCTCATAATATGCCCCATTCTCTGCTCTAATCCATGACGCGTGTGCACAAGCCGACAGGAGCAATTTCTTCGTTGACGTTGCTTAGCATAAGGTAGCCAGCCAGCCAGCCAGACATTAGGAAATCCCCAAGGTATGCGCTAGTTGCTAAGCTTGAATTCCTTCGAGAAGCAATACAGGGATGCGATGTCTCGCGAGGGGAGAGGAGGAAGTAGAATCACGGGCTCTGGGGATGGCGGTGCTGTTGAATGCAAAATACTACATATAGTACGTTTGGTAACGAGGCCGCGTAGGGTGTAGGGTAAAAAGAATTGAGATCACCATCTGGTCTCCATCAACTTGATGCGCTTGCAAAGGAGAGCAGCCTGTTCATCCACAAGCCGATCATGTACTCAGCCATTCACATCCAGACCACGTGATTACATGGTTTTCCTTCCTTCTCTCGTCTCCTCCGTCTGCCGTCTCTCATCCAGAAGGAAGCAGCCACCCTGAGATGAAATGCGAAGCCCCGTTCTGTCCCAGATGGCGTCAAAAGCAAAAGCATGGGCCGCGGCTGGGCCAATCCTGTCCCGAGATTCCAAGCTCACTGTTGAACTCATTCCAGGTTCCAGACCGTCCACATCCCCGTCAGGGACCCCGTCCGAGAAAGCGCTCCGTCCACAAACCGTGTCCAGTTGCAGTCGAGTGGACCACCCAATACCAACCACGAGCCTCGAACCGCCCCTCCCTTCAGTGGACGCGACCCGCTAGCGAGAGATTTCGCTAGCTTAGCGGCACGGGTCAATTGCACTGTCACAGTGCTGCAGCAAACACACTGATGCAAAGAAACAGGGGACCCGCGTTCCCCCTCCCCGATCACGACCCGGCCTCCAATAATTAATTACATTGCCAATTCCCAGATTTGCTGCGTTTCCTCCACGCACGAAGCTTGTCCCTTGCCCTGTCTTTGCTCTTCCACCTGCGACGACCGCACGCCCACCTCTCTCCACGTCCCATCTCCTCCCCCAGACAATCTCGCGCGCGCGCAAAAGCAACACCACTGCAGTACAACCACGACCACCGCCTCGACTCGACTCACTCGTACCAAGTGAGTCTTTGTCGTTCTCTTCCAGAGCTCCGAGAGACACGTTGATTCAACCTGACGACCCCACGGTTCTCCCAAACTTCGAATCCCCCTCCTCTCCCCGCGCCTGTCCCGCAATCCCAGCCGAGTCCGCAGTCCACAACCGCAGTCCGACCTCGATCCCCTCTTCCACTCCCCTAAACGCACCACCAATCTTGGCGACAAGCCTCGGCATGCACCGTCCAAGGTAATAGCGATTCTATGCACCCCCTCTCTGTCCTCAGCCTTGGGATCTTCGTCGCCGGTTACATCACCGCCCGATGGGACCTGGTTACGCGCCTCTATGAGCTTGCCATATTCGCTTGGGACTACGGAGTTGTTGTACGTTGCTTCTTTACCCCGGCTGTCCTTGCTCAGCCCCTTTGCGTCAGCTGTCTCTAACCTCAGTTCCTCCCAGACACGCGCCGCCAAGGGCTTTGCGCTCCTAACCTTCGTCTACCTCCTCATATTTATTCCCGTGGAACATTTGGCCACCAAGGAGGCGAACCTGGTACGACGAAAACCTTCGATGCCCCCCGCTGAGACATGTGTTTTTCTGCGCAGCTACTGGGACGAGCTTCTGGCTAATGACGGTGCCCGCCATAGCACCCCCGACCCCCCGGAGCTGGCGTCTCGGCCAGAGAACAGTTGCGACGGAGAGGGTCCTTCTAAGCGCCGTCTCCTGCGCAGCGCTTGGCTGACATGCCAGAAAATGACGGTTTAATGAGGATATTCTGGCCGACGGACATCCAGCGCTCCGACCTGCCTGGCGTCGTTGTGGGATGGAGGAACTCGAGCTTGGATGTCTTCGTTGTGGCCATACTCGACGACGTCGATGTCAGCACACCCCCAGAGCGCCAACCTTCGCAGCAGTTGACGAATAAACAGGCTGGCCATGTCGAATTTGCCCTCAAAATCGGCACCCTCTTCCGGAACTCTCCCCACCCCGTAAATAGCATCTACGAACGATGCGGCCACGGCGCGATGCATGTTTTGGGCCTCACCAACCCCAGCGACGCCGTGGTGCTCGATCCCTCCCTGTTTGTCGCGACGACCCCGGCCGGCGTGAAAGTCCCTCGAATCACTTGCGCCAAAGCTTTGAGCATACAAATCATCCTCTACGACCGACCGCGCCCAAGCAGAATGCAATATATCTCGCTGAACCCCATTTCGCTTGCCCTCGGAAACAAGGAGGCTCCGGGCCTGCCACCGACGGAAAACATGGCCGAGGAGGAGAAGCAAGAGTTAAAGGCGAAGGAGCAAAAGAGGAAGTTGGTGGAAAAGCTGAAGCTACACACCATCATCAAGCGAAACCCGTCGCCGAAAGAGAAGGCCTTGCCGAAAATTGTGAACCAAATCAACTGGTCTTGGGAACTGGAACAGCTGCTGCAAAAGAACATTTCGCGGATCGGAACCAGGCCCAAGCGAACACTGAGCGTCTCAGAGCGGGTGGTGGAGAACGTGACGACAGTGCGGAATTTCGTATGGGACCTCCTGATCCTCTACGTGCTTCCGCTGATTCAGTGGGGATTTGTGTACATGCTCATGGGCCACAGAGCGGTAGCTGAGTTCCTCCTTCAGATTCTGGAGTTCCGGCTGAAGGATAACTACCTGGCCTTGAAGGACATTTCGGCGACGGCGCAACAGGTGGAGATTCGGCTTCAGCAATTTTGCTACTGGCCCATGCAATATACGACGTTGCGACAGCGTAAGAACGACTGGGAGAGCGTCACGACTAGCCACCCTGACTACATCCGTTTCTACAACAGTTTGTGGCTCGTCGCCAACGATGTCATCATCGGCATCGCGCTGGGTTCCTACATCATCGACAATGCAGAATGGGCCGCCAGTGCAATCAGTGAGCTGTTGAGGGTGTACACAGTCGAGGCGCTGCAGCGAAGCATTTCTTGGCTGATGGGCTGGCCTGCGGGCCTGAAATTGAACGAGGAGTTGGCCCTGTTCCTCGGAGATCTCTTTCTATGGGTGATCGATTATTGGTCAAGTGAGTCATTAAGGTCCGAAATGAGTGAAGCCATTGCTGACTCTAACATGCTAGACTGCATTGTAGCCCTTCAGCCAGTGTTACCTCACATTATCTGGTTTATCGGGTTCTCCAGCTTCGCCGGCGCCAGCATGCCCATTGCCATGTTCTCCGACCTGCTATCTGGCCTGACCATCCACATCTACTCCTTTTACCTCGCGTCTGCCCGAATCTACCACTGGCAGCTGACGATCCTCATCTCGCTCTTCCACCTCTTCCGCGGCAAGAAGCACAATGTCCTCCGCAACCGTATCGACTCGTGCGACTACGACCTCGACCAGCTTCTCGTCGGCACCATCCTCTTCACCCTGCTCTTCTTCCTCCTTCCGACGGTGGTTGTGTTCTACCTCAACTTTGCCGTAGCGCGAATGGTCATCATCTCGCTCAAGGCTGTTTTCGATACGCTTCTATCTTGTCTTAACCACTTTCCCCTTTTCGCGCTGATGTTACGGGTCAAGGACCCGAGACGACTTCCAGGTGAGATAAGGTCTCCTTCTCAAGCAGTGTTTTTTTCCACTGACGTTCCCTAGGCGGCATTCGTTTTGAGCTTCGAGATACCCATGATTATAGACTTAGTAATACTTCCAGCGAACCACCCACCTCCGTCATTTACCTCAAGGTAAACCCCCTCATCACCTGAAACCATACAAGCCCCCATTCTAACCGCCGCAGTCCATACCACTCACCTTCCGTGCCATGTTCCACCAGTACTTCCAAATGGGGAACCGCATCCGCAAGCACTACCTCTCACCCCGGGTGCTTCTCTGCCTGCTGACGGGCCAGTTCGTTCCGCCCCTCAACCGCAAGAATTTGTACAGCCTGCAGTACGGTATGCTGCCTGCACGCCGCGCGAGCTTCCGTCAGATGTGGGACGCCATTACGACGGCGCAGCCCTTGAGGAAACCTGTGTCGTTCGCGGTGAACGGGAGGAGGTATCCCTCAGGGCTTGGTGGCGGGGGGAGAACGAGATATCACCATTAGATAATGAATTCAACGTGTTTATTTCCGCACTCTGTGCTGTCTTCTTTCCTCCCCATGACGTTGAATTCCCTGTGACGAGCCATCCCAAGCTCTCCCCGTTGACATGGGATTCCATCGTTCTAGGTGGTCCAGTCCTCGCACCGCCTGATCTCAGTCAACCCACGAATCATCCCCGAACCCAAACGTGTAACTCAGCCGCAGATGAACATTGAGAGCCTCGTCGTCATCGTCAACGTAGCTGATGCACTCGGTTCTCTCGTATCCAGGGTCTTACAACATCAAACCTTTCCCCTGTCCCCCTAAATCTCATAGTTGGGTGGTCTTTGCCCTTCGTTTTCGGCATGCCAGCGGCCAGCCTGCTATTTATTGTTTATGACCACGTCTCTGCCTGTTAATGTGAGTCCACCTGTATCACGGTGGAAATTTTCATGTATTATTGCCCAAGTTCACTAGGGTCCATTTATCAAAAAATCAGGTTTGTTCTTGGGTCTCGCCGGTGCTGGGTAGTTGAAAGACAAAATTTGATGACCGAGTATCACCCTTTGCAAAAATGGGTATCAAACTCCGACTGAGTGGTATCTCGGTTGCCTAAAGTCATATCAGTCCTCAGGGCTTTCCAGCTCATTCGAAGGCTGACTTCCGTACCTTTTCGACTGCCGCGGAATCGAGGCCGCGCTGTCGCATATCCATGGCAAGCTGCACGGCCATCGACCCCGTGACAGGGTTGTTCATCGTCTTGGCAGCTAGACTGATAGTACGAAGAATGAAGTCGAGGTTGTCTTGACGTAAGTAATCTTCTTCCGTGGAATCCAAATCGTTAAGGAACACTAGTGATGTCATGTAGACGGCGAAGGTCAGGATCGGGTTCTTGAGTTTCTCGTTGATGTCCGGCATCATTCGAAAGATGGCAAGAATCTCCTCGGCGGCGCATGCCAATCGAGCTTTGCTATGGCGCACCATGTGTTCCGACAGACCATACGATATCATCCTGGAGAGCGCTGCTCTGTGTAGGCAGATGACCGCTGTATGAATAATGATATTGACGAAAACTGCGTTTCCGCAATGTACCCTCCTAGGAAGTCTTAGCTCATCAGGCAGCGCTTGGAGCAGGAGAACTAGGTCGCTGTCAATTTCTCGGTGACGCTTCCAGTGCATGCTGGTCCGGGGGTCTATCGGGTCGCCCTGTGGGGGTGTCCGCGTTGAGTGCTGGTACGCTCGCTGGAATAATGATGCTGCCAGCACGCGACCGGCGAACGAGGAGAAATTCTGGCCCTCTTTATGAGCCGTGCTTGTCAACGGGCTAGCATCCTCCTCAACGCCAGAGTCGAAAGCTGTGTCAGACGCGGGAAGCCGAGTAGAAATCTGTAATCAGACAAATCAGTAAGCTTGAGAGTCACTGGCTTGTTTCGCGGGTTGTCTTACATCTTGATCGTTAATGATGACTGGCCATCCCGTGGTACCGCTGACCAATCTATCAGAACAATAAATCACCCACCAAGTCCGGCGACGCTCTTCTGCTTCGGACCAGTCTTCGGGAGGCGGCAGCAGGGGCATGGCTTCGGTGCTGTATCCGTCGACTCGATGAATACCTAGCATCTGGGCAACCCTTATAGCTCGGCAAAGACTCATCGATGACTGCGCGAAGAACAAGTACTGGGACTCGAAATAGGCCATCAAACACCAGCTTTGTGCATGAGCTAGCGTGACAGAGGAATTCCCGTCTCCCTGCAAACCGTTAGAGCTGACTTGTTGTAAGAAGAGTAAAACCAAAGCTACCGCGTACCCTCATCTCGTCGGCTTCCGCATACGCCCTAGCACGTTGGTAAAACGGGACAGCTAGTTGGCGGTGAGAGTTGATGATCTCGGCACCCATCGCAATCACTATGTACTGAAGGCACATCGGAGGGCGCATGTGCGGTGGTAAACTCAACGACATCATGTACCTAGACCGCTGAAGCATGGGCGCAGTATGGTGCCACTTATCAAAGTACGAATTCGTTCTAACTTTGTATGAGTAAACAAAGCTCAAGGAGCTGGCGGAAATACCACTTGCAGGAATTGCATCAACTCTGGAGATGGCTGCTGCTCGAACATCCCCATTGACATTATCTCAGCAAAGGACGCGTCGACATCCGGCGGGTTGGGATCCGGAGCAGGCTCAGTCGACACCGAAGGAAATGGGAAAATGTCAGACACCATGCCTTTGCTTTGATTGGTAGTATGCACGTCCTGGGTATTTTCCATTCTTGAAGATGGGTTCGCAGGTCTTGCCAAACTTTCAAGTTCGTCTATAGCTTACTGATCAGCAACCATGTTATGTAGTCTGCCAATGTTTTCATAGCCAAGGCAGCAATCAAAGCTCTTCAACTCATCCTTAGGGACTAAAATTTACTTATTATGACGTACCTAATTTGGCTTCCAGCTCACGAACTCGTTTGCTCCTGCCAACATTCGCCCTTCTCGACTGAGGATAGTCGCAGCTATCGCCAAGTCTAGCACAGCGACCGCATTGTGGCCTAATGCGGTCGCATCTCAGCTTCTTCACACGACACTGTGTGCACGAGAATTGAGTACCGGAAGCTCTTTCGTCTTTTTGTGAGTGCATTTTCGATGAACGGAACTCATGTTAGCTGTCCTAGTGGTAGATGTGAACATCATTATCAACACGGATGTGCAGTGTCGACGGCTCGCCGTCAACTACGCTTACATAATAAATGTGGCGCGAGTAATGCAGGGTGCAACTGTGAGCGGACAAAGTACGCAAGAGGGTCTGCTTAGGTGAATGGCTGGAATGTGAGTGGACGATCAGGTATGGCCGGCCTCCGACCAAGTGCGAGCCGGCCTTTTCCCAATGCAGACTCGTAAATCCCGGATTTCGAACCAATTGAACGGGAATGCGAGACCGAAAGATCCGTCCGGGTCCGAGATCTTTGTCAATGCCCGGACCACAGCCCGGTGTTTATTTGCGTCAGTGGAGCCGGCGTAAGATTCGTCAATAATGGCAAGCTTGTTACACGGGTATAACTAAGACCTATCCGTACGCTTCTGATATCTTCTTATAGCTTTCGTTAGGCTTGTTTTTTCGTCCTACTCTCTTTGTTACTGGTACGATTTGTTCTTTTAATCCCTCTCCCCATCCTTCCCAAATGCTAAGGTAATGGATGGGGCAATGGGATGAGCGGAAGGAGGTAGAATAGAAAATCTTGATGTTCCGAAGATCGCCATGTTGAGGAAATGAACGACGCATATCAAATTGCACACAACGCGTATGTGCTGACAGTGGACAAGGATGTGCGTCAATAAGGAAAAAGTACCTAACTACATGGTCACCATCCAGTGAAGAGCTTATCCCGCGTTCGAAGTTCCTCACATTTGAGTCGGCGAGACGGATAGCAAATGCCAAAATTGACATGCCCAAAACACCCCCAACAGTAAGAAAAATCTGTTTATATTGGGTTCCGTTAACACAACTTCTTGCCTACTGATAAAGCGTTCTTAAGTTTCGTTACTAACCAATGAATAGCAGGAAGTTCAACTCGTATTCGGATGTTCTGTCTTGTGATGCGAAATGGGCACGTACCTTCTCGCGGTGAAGCATATAGACAGTAACGAGAACATCAAGAAATGATAAATTACAATCGAGTACAAAATCCCGACGGTTTGGGACACGGTTTTTGCAGCGCGAATCGTTTCTGGTAAACGATCGGAAAATTCTTGTTTCTGGTTTCGTTTGAGTCCCTTGTCAGCCGTTGCGTAAGTCCAACCCCTTGGAACCAAACTTGGGCGAAGCGACTTCAGATAATTCGTAGAGAAGTCCGAACCAGTAAAAGGGGAGGAAATACGCATTGTCAACCATACTGCAACGATATCCACCTGCACCTTCTGAAGATTCGGTCATTGTTGATGCGATATCGGGCTACCGGAGCCTATTCCGCGATACTGGGCCTACAAAATCAGGAGGTCCCACTTGGCGTTCAACAACAATGGTTCTTTGGCAAGAGCTGTTTCAAACCACCACCAAAATGTCACAAGCGACAGACACGAAACCTATACCTAAATAGAAAGGCGGGGTAGATATGACAGGAAAATATGCATCGAGGAAATAACCAGGGTTTGTAAAATCGATACTGTTTCGCTCAAGGTTTCATTCTTTGGTTGGCGGTCCCCGCGCGCAGCGCACGCAAGCAGCTACTCGCATTTCAATAATAGTCCTCTGCACGGCTCTCTGCCACGGCGGCTCTGCACGTTTGCCACGCTCATACAGCCCCCCCCGATCACTGACTTGCAATGACTCCGGAAAGGCAGTACGCGATTCCGAAGGGATCGACCATTCTTGTGACGGGTGCGAATGGCTTCATCGGCTCCCATATTTGCAATGAGCTGTTGCAGCTAGGGTACCACGTTCGCGGCACTGTCCGTGATGTTGACCAATGCGCGTGGCTACCAAAGGCTCTAGAGATTCAGAAACCAAATGGGAAGTTCATGTTGGCTTCGTTGCCAGACATGGAGAAAGAGGGCGCTTTTGACCTTCTCGTTGAAGGTTGGTTGCCAGGCTCTGTCTATCAGTCAAGTCCATTGCGTATCTCGTGTAGAGACTGACAAACATCAGGTGTATCCGCAGTAGTTCACGTTGCCTCTTCAATCTTTTTCAACCCAAACCCTGAGTGCGTCATTCCTAGCAGCGTTGCTGTGGCTATGAATGCACTCAAGGCTGCCAACAAGTCGCCGAGTGTGAAGCGTTTTATCTTCACAAGCTCGTCTGTTGCTGCAGCCCTACCCAAGCCAAACAAGAGTGGAATTGAGGTGACTGCGGATAGTTGGAATACTCAATCGGTTGAGATAGCATGGAGGGAGGCGCCTTACCACCCTCAGCGAGCGTGGCATGTATACGCAGCTGGCAAAGTTGAAGCCGAAACAGCTGTATGGAAGTTTAACTATGAGAATATACGCCGCCGGTATGATTTAGTGGTCAACACAGGTCAGCCATCTCGATCGCAATATCTTGTAATCGGTTCGGTAACTAATTAGTTGGCAGTACTCCCAGGTACAAACTTTGGGAAACCACTTGATACAGTCAATCAAGGCCACCCTTCGACCTCGTCTTTCATCGAGAGTCTATGGAATGGGACACATCTAGATCGTCTCGCATCTATTCCACCGCGTATGCTACCTGTTTTCCCTGATTTTTTGTCAAGGTCCACTGATATAAAAGTTAGAGTACTTTGTGGACGTCCAAGATACTGCCAGACTCCACGTGGCTGGGGCCGTGCTCCCCAACGTCAAGAACGAACGGATCTTTGCCTGGGCCGAGCCCTTCAACTTTGATGCAGTTCTCGAAACCTTGCGCAACCAGTTTCCCGAGAAGCACTTTACGGATAATTTTCATCATCACCAGGAGCTGTCCACCGCGTTTGAGGTCCAATCGCGGGCAAGGCAGCTGCTGAGGCAGCTGGGGAGAGATGGATTTGTTTCTTTGAAGCAGAGCGTTCTTCTTAACGTTGAAGACCACAAGGTTGTTGGGTCTTGAGTCGCTTTGGGGCGATCAAAATCACCAGCCATCGTCCAAAGTTGATCAAAGCTCAGCCTTCTCCCGCCTTTTCATTTAGTCAAGTGGCTGGCCTGAAAGCCTACCCAAATTTCCTTACATGTATATACTTGATCTACACATTTCATTGCCCTTGTCTAGCTTCAACACAAGGCCAGGTCATAGTGCCATTCCTTAAGTAGATCTCTATAGAGGGGTCGATCTGGAACAGGGATCCAGGAAAGTGGAGAACCAGAGCGAGCATCAACCCTGTCGTTGATATGCTCGGTCTATAAATATCACAAGCACAACGCGTGCAATACAATTTCAACTGACCGACGACCAATAGATTGAAAGGCATCTTGAGTGCTTCTGCATATCCTATCATTTGATGTAGGTACTGACATTTAATTGACAACCCTGCACTACACATCTGCATCGTGGAAGGCTGTAAGGTTTTTGATGCTTTGGAAGTGCGGCGCGGTGACAACACAACACCAAGACCCCCAAACAGGTTCCTCACTGGGGCTCTATCCAAAGGGTCTCATCAGAACTAGTTAGGTCTGATCAGGCCATCTAATAGGGTAAGGTAGCACAAGAGTGGGGCAAAGAACTCCCAAGCTCCTGTATTTACCAGGTTCGACTGTGAAACGATGCGGCAACTTGCTACAAGACTGTAAAAGCAAAGCACTGGCTGGTTCAAGAGGTCCTATGAATTGTTGGAGAGTGCTTTTTGATTGTCATTGCTGTTTTCATGAGACCCATAATCGCGAGATATACGTCCTAACCAGACACTGATTATCTAAGAGACATGAAAGCAGAAAGGAAATTACCCCCTAATGTGCGCACAACGCCCTGTCCCTTTCCATTGTGAATAAATGAGAGTGGTGGTGCTGCTGCTCTTGCGGATATGGAATAAGATGAACTACCGGATGAACGTCCCCCTTGACGGCAGAAGTAAGTATATGATGTCATTATACAAAAGATCAAGATCAGAGGTAGCATTTCCTGCCAAAAATCTCCGATCTTACAATCTCATGTCAAGTTTTTGCTCCAGCTAGCCTCCATATGCCATTGCTGTAGGCCATGCTTAATGAGAATATATCACCGATTGCCATCGATTGGGTAGAAAAAAAGCAGTTTGATACGAACGAGAGTAGTTATTCGGCCCAGGCGTTCCGAGATACTTAAGAGTACCAAATATGCGACATTATCTGGTGGGCAAGTGTCCGCTGTGATTCAGACCACATGACTCGATCTAGCGGTATTGCAGTCTACCAGTAAGGCGTCGTGGAATACATCAACACACACCGGCAATGTCGGCAGGTGGATGATTGTCCGCGCGGTAAGGGAGCTGCTCTGTGCAGTGCGAAGGACTTATAATTAATGCATTGTTGAACTGGCATTAGGGCAGTTGGGGAACCCTTCCCTTCGTTCCGGCAAGTAGATGCCGAAGATATTGACGCTACTCCACCATGGTGTTCTCTTCAGACAGGGATGGGATTGATTAAATACAAGCTCTAAGCTTTCAGTCATGAGTTTTTTTAGTTGCATATACACGACGCAGAAGGATGGCAGACCCTTGGAGGTAAGATCTATGTAGTGTAATGAAGGTCTGAGCTTAATTTATCGAACAGAGTTGTATAGAGACGGTGGCCATCTGCATTTCGATCTTTTCTTCACGAATGCACTTTCCTTCAACCACTCTTCTAGGATTGTCACACGGGGATGGAGTCTCTTAACTTCTTCCATATTGTCTTTGTATCCATCTTGTTTGAACCAGTTCACCATGACATCAATTTCAGAAACCCCGACCTTCAAAGTTTTGCTGAGGAGCCCGAACGTTGTCGCAGCATGCGTACCGGTCGCCTTCTCGAACGACTGACTTATTTGCGAAAATGTGAGCTTATAACCAGTCAAACCAAAGGCCTTCTTGTTCCAGGTTTCTGGGTTGTGGAATGCTTTAGCGGCGAAGAAGCCGATGTCCTTGGTCGCAATCCATTGCAGTGGTTTCTCTTTCATGGTGTCGCGGATCATCGAGAGAAACACTTTCCCCATAAAGCCTGGTATGAGATTGTCCATGAAGATGAAGGGTCATAGGATTGTCTAACATATGAGGCTCTTACTGTTGGCGGTGGAGTCGCGAAGGTGATGTTCGATCTGGTGTTTTGTGATGAAGTGCGGTACGGGCGTGGGATTGCTTTACGATCGCTTGTTGCCGCCACGCTCCACGCTGCTGTAAACAAAGTGCTTAACCCCGGCTTGATAGACTCGCCAATAAGTGCTTTTCCTTGCTTAGTCTCGCTATTTGACTTCTGGTTGCATATGGCTTGGACGAAAAATACGCCCTAGAGCGGGACGGTGCTGGTGGCAGTTTTGGCTGAAGCGAAAAGAACCTGAGCTGCGTCGAGGTCGCCTTCAGCAAGCTTGATGGACGGAGGCTTGGCCGCTAAGCGCTTTGCGGAGGCAGATTGAGCATTTCATGTGACTGCAAGAAGAAAATCTGACAGTTGTCGGGATAGAAGAGCATTAACGACGGCGCCGCCTTGCTTTCCGGTTGCACCAGTGATGAGAAGTGCCCGAGACATGGCTACTGAGTTTAAGAAGGACGTTTACTTTTTCCGAGGTGGGTTTTGGTCCTTGACTCGAGGAATAAGAATATGATGTGGCTGTTGGTACTGGTAAGAACAGAGAACCGGGGAGATCAGCTTTGGATAGAGGAAGCCTTATACTAATAGACGACGCTCATTGTTGATCTGGTGCTGCCTGTTATGGTACTTCTATTGATAGTGTGAAGGCTCTCACTATTGGTCTGGCTGGTATCACTCGCAAGTTTGGCAGCCTTCTTGCTTCAAAGCTCACCCAAAGTTCCAACATTACCATTCGTGGCTATTGCCGCGACCCGAAAATAGTCAATACTGCCCTTTCATCGTCCCATCAGGTTCATCTCTTCCAGGGCGAGGCCTTCGACGAGGACAACATTCGCAAATTTGTGAAGGGATGTGCTGTTGTCCTCTGTGTCTATCTGGGCGACAACAAGCTCATGATCGAGGACCAGAAAAAGCCCATTGACGCCTGTGAGGTGGAAGAAGTCCCTCGCTATACCGCAGCGATTGGGCATTGGACTAGACCAAGCTCGAGTTTGGCGAGCTACTTCCAGAGGACCCAACGAAGCACGTCAAGGCCTAGTTTGACACTCGGAAGACCGTGAAGCGTGTTCACATTCTGATTGAGGGCTTCATGGACCCTCTCATGAGCCCGTTCTTTCAAGTCTTCGACCCGGCTACGAATACGTTCAGGTATTGGGGTGAAGGTATTGAGCCTTGGGAGGGCACTTCCTATGAGAACGCGCAGAATTTACTGCCGCAGTCGCAACTGACCCTTCGGCTGTTGGCATTCAGAAATGTAAGTTCAACTATGCATTACAGGTAATAGATGCTGACGATGTCAAGTCCTTGGCGACCTATAGGACATCGAAGAGATCGTTTCGATATCTGAGGAGGTTTATGGCGTGAAGCCAGAGTTAGAGCGGCTGGGCTCGCTCGAAGATCTCAAGACCACCATGCCTCGATTGTGAGCCGAGCACCCCAATTACATATTCAGATACATGTCTCTGTGAGTCTCTACGAGCCGATTCCACTAGGTTGCATGCACTAATTTAACGCAGCTTTTTCACGTACTATTGGATCAATGGTCAAACATTTGTAGGCCAGAGGTCGATAATGCAAAGTACCTTGATGCCAAGCCAGTGACTTGGGAGGATTTCATGAAGACCCACAGCATTCAGGAGTTGGCCGCAGCTTACTCATCTCTGGCGTGAAAACCAGCCAGTTTACGCATGTTTGCTTGGTTTCCTTGATAGATATATATGAGATGGTTTAGAATGGCATATTGTTAGATTGCAGGTTTCAACCAAATATGACCTTGAACGAAATGTAATGCACCGTAAATGAGTCTGTCTCACTGCATTGGGAATCATGAGATTCTCTAATATCAATTGCTATAGTTTGATTCCCTAATTTTCCGTGCATTGAGAAGGCCATCCAGTCTCGTCAACAGCTCCCTGCGCGAAGCAAAAGTGATAGGTGTCTTTGCCCTTATCGTAAGCGAAACCGAGCGTTCCCGTGCCAGGAACGCCACCCTATCGAGAGAAGGGTCGCCGTCAGTATAAACAGTCAATGCTCGAAGCAAGGCACGCAAAGACTTGACAAAATGCAGAACAGAAACGTACTGTGAACAGAGGGATGCCGGAGAGCGTTGCACACTTGCCGGACGCGACATTGGCGGCAGAATCGTCTTCCTTGTTCCCCTTAGGTCCCACGATGGCGTCTTGGATTTCGATCTTCGTGATGGTGGCAGAGCCGCTGGCGTCGCTGCCAGTCTTACATGTCAGGCTGTTGGGGAAGCCCTCGAAAGTTTGCGCAGAGACGACAGCGCCGAGAGCGAGCAGAAGAAAAGTACGGGCGAACATGTTGGCTGTGTTCGAAGTTATGCGGTGAAGAAAACCAAGTGCGGAAGTGTTGTTTGGGTATCACAAAAGAGAACGCTGATTGCGAGAATGTATAAACTGTTAAAGAACGTGACAGTTTTCAGGCGGGGACGATACAATTTGGATGCAAGAAGCTACGGATCATAAGATGAGGAAAAAGCCGGGGCTGATGCAGAGGCGAAGTATTTATACTCGCAAATCATTAGTTGCTGGCTCCTCTCGCCGGTGAGGCCGCGTGTTCTGCAAGCTTTCCGATGGGTTTGAGACGGCCCCTTTCTCAGCAGGGCGGGCGGACCAGCGCGATGAATCTAAGTCCGCTTGCAAATTACATGTCTGCTAGGTACCGACATGGGAGAAGTCATATAGCCGCGCGCAAGTAATATGCGCGCCGAAGTATTCACTGCGGCATCCCATGTCAAAGGTTGTGTGTGGGTTGATTGTGCGGGGGACACAGGCTGATTGAGAATGCTAATCACTTACTCAATTCATCGAAAGGTGGAGATAACCGCTGTCAGGTGGTGCCTACTTCAGAATAATTTACATTTGAGTTCATAAGCGGTGTCACGTTAATGAGAATCAATTGACTAATTCAACTTAGTTGCCGAAATAGACCTTTCTGAAACAACATTTCCAAGCGACGAGCTCGGGTAAGACAGGCCGCCGATTACTGCCTTTTTTAAGGGGGCTAGGCCACCAGTTGTAGGTACTTGGCATGCGTTTCAAAAAGGTAAATTTGGCGTCTGCCCAATTTCTTCAGTCGATACTTGGCTTGGTTTTGCGGACATCACTTCATGTCCGACTGCAGCGGGGAGAAGCATCACGCATACTGTGGTCGCTCAGTATCAAGCGTCGATTTGAGATCATATGAGTTACCGTTTCGTCACTTCGAAGATTTTACAAACCAACTGATATCACGACAATGAATGCCTCTATCAGAAACAACGGAGCAATACAGTATCTCTGCAAGTGGCGAGGGTTTAGCTGAAAACTGATAACGGGTCAGATTCTTGCTATAAGGCCCCTTTCTAACCTATGAGCACGAGCAAATACGGCCAGAACTCTCGCAATCCAGAATAGCGATGTGACTGCCTTGTCTACGATCTCCTGACTTCAAATCACTCAGTAGAAATGAAACCCCGGCTCCCCTTGCCCCCTTTCCAGATACACACCTGGACCTAAATCATCAAAGATGTCGAAGTTCTGACGCGCAGTTAACATTGGCAATATGGAACTCCCAGCATACATGTATCCTATTCGACGATACTCTACCTTACGGCCAGTCAATTGAAGAACCAGGACGTGCTCTGTCTTCTCTACCCTGAGACTCGTTCTTGATCTGGTGGTGTTCAATGATGGCTAGGTAGACCACAGACTTTCCCAACGTGGTATGAGTTGGGGAAACGGCATCCGATAAATGGAAAAAAAAGAAGAAAAAAAGAAGAAAAAAACCCCCCTCCTTTTTTTCTCCTGGAAAATTACACCGATTGTAGTGAGCATACCCTCGAGGTGTTTGTTATGCTTTTGATGTGTCCTCATCTCGGATGATGGGCGTGGGCTTTGGTTTGATAGAGCGAATCTCGGTGATAATTGTTTCTTAGCAATTTGCTACCATTGAGTTTTGCATGAAGACACATTAGGTTAAGTTATATCTGACAATATTTACATGAACTTCACAAAGTTCTTTGGCTCTGAGCAGAAGGAACCTGTTGGTAAAACAATAAGGGATATCCCGTGAGGATATTCGTACGAATCGAAAAGAACAGAAAGTGGTATTGCTTGTGATGATGGTTGTCTAAGGTTGAAGAGGAAGATGGGCTGGGCGGTTGAGAAGATATCCTCCAGCTGGCTGCTGGAGAATCCGTGCACTCTCATTGGCCACCGCCGAAGTCCGTCACGTGGATATCACGTGACGTACTTCACCCTCGATGGTCCTTCCTCTTCCCCATTGCTCCAACAGAACCTTTTACACGATGAGGCTTCCATCCCACAACTAACTATTCCTCAAAGCGCTGGTTCCCACGATCCTTTCTCTTCAGTTCGATCTCGTCCAGGAACAACGAACTCACTGAACCCAGTCCACTCAGCCCAGTCATCGTGTAAAAGATTGCCTGGAAGGACTTGAGATAGACCCGCAAAACTTGATCTAGCATTGCAGCAGAGACATCCACATCCAGTGATCTCAGCTCGCCAATGAAGCTCACAGCATTGGAAGCATCTTTTAGAGGCGCCAAAGCTCCCGTTAACTCGATTGTAGTCTCAGAGATGGATGTCGAGAAAACTGTGTTAAAGGTTGGCGAAGAGATGGCAAGGCCGACAAGAGCTCCAAACATGCGGATAGTGAGAAAGTTCGCGGTCGCTAGGCCTTCGTCGTCGATGTGCTTGACACTTGCTTGCACAGGAAGAAGATTGAGACGTAGCAACGAGACTCCTTGCCCCCAGAGAACCGGAAGCCCATAGAGCATAGCTGCCGAGGAGTCCACACTGAAAAGGGCCAGTAAGCCTGTCCCCAGCGCAGTGATGACCCATGAAAGTCGCAGAAGCCATACGTATCCTCCAAACAACGGGACCATCATCATCGAGACAACCGTGACTACTACACTAACAATAACAGTAGGCAGTAGGTAGATGGCTGATGAGATTGCTGTCTTGCGTCCCACTGCTTGATAAAACAAAGGCAGGTATTGGAGCAGAGAGATGAGAATCATACCGTGGATAAAGCCTCCTATTAGGGCCATGTTTCCGGTCTTTGTGAGAAAAAGTCGATGAGGAATAATGGGTGCTGCGGGCTTCGCTTCATAGAAGGCAAAAACCACGAGCATCGCAGCTCCTAAGAACAGTGGAAGGAGAGTCGGCCAGGAAACCCATGGGAACAAGGACCCCGCCCAGCTGACAGGTACGCAGAAAACGGTAATTCCGATGACTAAAAGCGGCATACCGATCCAATCCAGGCGCTTTAAGTTCCTGACGAGCGTTGCATCAAGCGGAACGGGTCGAAGCTTGAGGAAGAAGAACAGCAGTACTGCCCCGATTCCTAACAATGGTAGGTTTATCCAACCAATCCATCTCCAGGTAGCATATGTGGAGAAAAGCGCGCCGACAAAGGGACCCATGGTATTGCCAACGGCTGACGGGATAGCCATGAAGCCGAGATATTTTGAGCGTTTCTCCAACGTCGTCATGTCGGCAAGGACGATCGAAGCAAGAACGTCAATGCCCCCACCGCCGAAGCCCTGAAGAACCCGTCCGGAAATAACAGTCTTCATATCTAGCGCAATAGCGAAAACTATGGAGCCAAAGAAGAAGAATGCCACCGAGACGTAAAGAGGGTATCTTCTACCAAACGCGTTGGAGAGACTGGCCCAAACCGGCTGTACGACCAAGCCACAAAGGCTGTATGCCAGATTTGCCCAGAACGATTCCAGACTTGAGCCCTTCATTTCGCCAGAAACAGCCTGAAAATAGAAATAAGCATCCAATATGAATATGAGTAGCACGCAGCCCAAGAAAGGTGTTCCACAAACCGGAAGAGCAATGCTTAGACAGGTTGCATCCACTTGAAATACAAGAAGGACCAACGCAAGCCCCATGAAAGCGAGCTTGAAGGACAGCGACTTTGGCGTCGACGATGTATTGGTCTCCGTATTTACATCCTCGGAAGGATGTCGCTCCCCAGTCTCCATCACCAATTCGGTGATTTTTGATTGTCTTGGCGGTTCCGGATCCCCTTCAACGGTGGCCGCGGCGAGCTCGGCAGCTGAGCCGGTGTTGCCCATAGGGTGGCCCATACTGAAGATAAGGATCTGTATCTTCGACCTTGTCGACTGAACGTGAATAAATCTGACTGAGGCGCTGTTTAGTCTAGAATATGCAAGGTCTTGTAAGTTGTGGGGGTTGTCGAGGTCGATTGAACGGTGGCACGCGGTTTTGTGGCTCGTAACACTTAACTCGTGGCGTATCAATAACCACACGCTTCTCTTTGCACAGCACGTGATGGCGGTGTAAGAGGAAACGATGCAGATGTGCAGGGTGTTTTGCGCTGGAAAACCCATCCGGCGCGCGTGAGGGATAGCCGAGAACGTCGGGCCCTGGATTCGGCTTTCGGCAGGCCTGCAGCCGCGCAGGCAGCAACATAACTCTTCAGTCGCGTCAATCCAAACATCCTGTGCGTACCAACAAAGAGACGACAAACCTGTTCTCAACCTCCAACAAATCCTTTACTGGCCTGAGCAGCAAGGGTTTCCTTAACGGCAAGTGGCTCCGCATCACCAACAAGGTCTAAACAGAGAGACGTGTGACCAGTGGAAGCGCGAGATTAGGATACAATAGCCAGGGAGTAACAGTGCCTAGTTTGGCTCCTCGCTCTTACAGTATTGCATGATTGACCGTGTTTCCAAAGCAAAAGCATCAAATTTTTGTCCATTCAGTAGGCCGCGACGGATTCGGTCCTCAACCTACCTGGTTCTCCATTCTCAATTTCGAAGTCCAATCGCATCCTTAGCCTAACAACAGTCATGCAACCGTTATCTCAGACCATCCGGAGCCGTTCAAGGTCCGGGATTAGATCCTTCTCTGCTCGTCTCTGGAAGAAGCAGAGAAATTCTGGATTTTGTCTATCGCTTGATGTTGTATGCAAACTGCAATCCTCACTTTCATCCTGTAGCTGATTGGGTCGAGAAGTTGACGCATGTGGTCTCTCGCCTGCAGCCAAACGAAGTGAAAGGAGAGTGATAGGCTCATCGCCGCCCGTTGGGCTGACAGAGAGGCGCAGCAGTTTCTAGGCCCGGCATAAATCAAGTCAATAACCCCCGCCAACTTTTTTCGGTGTCTACTCGCAGCCTCAATCCGTTCCCACAATCAATTCGCAATGGAGGTGGGCGCGAGCCTCGTCGCCTTCATCGGCTTCGGGCTAACATCCATCAAAACCTTCCACAAGTTCGTTTCAACCATCAAAGGCGGCCCACAAAAGCTGCAAGACCTTGCAAGAGCCCTCGACAGCTTGCGAGCAGCATACGAGCGGACTCAGGCTCTTCAGGACTTGCCTGGCATCCTCGAGTCAAGCCCCTCCTTGATCGAGCAGCTGAAACGATGTAACGACGATGTTGAGAGATTCAGCAAGACCCTTGTCAAATTGCAAATACAGCCGGGAGACAGGCTGTATGACATCTTGCGGAAGGCATTCAAGTTGTCACTCTGCGAAGATAAAATCGGTGATATGTTGGGCATCTTTTCTGGATATGTTACTAGCTTTACACTTGAAATCGGCTTACTAGATATGTACGCGACCCATGTCTTCTGGCCCATGACTATTGAGACTCTTCACTAATCAACAGATTGCAGTGGAATCGCGCACCGTAATTCCACTGCGATTTCTCAAGTCGTTACAGAGAGTGATAAACAGGCGAACATGATACAGCAGCAGCAGATAAGCCTTCAGAAAATCAACGAAGACATGTCTCGTTCCGCCTCAAGGATAGAACACGTCCAGAACGTCGTCGATGCTCTAACTCTGAAAGTCGAAAGCTTGCCGTCAATGTCCGCTCAACAGTCCAGAGCAATCCTCGAGATGGTTGCCAAGTTTGAAGAAAGATTCAACGGCATGAATTTGTGGGAAAAGATGGGACTCACTGCCTCAAGGTGCGGCAACGCCTCCAACGTTACCCCTGGTTGCGGACAAAACACAGAGGCTAGCGATTCCGGGGTGGTGCGCAGCGTCCATAGATTATCTGCACTGGTTGATGAAAAGGACCGAGTGGCTGAGTCTGAAGATGCTGAAGACATCATTGACAATCTTGAGACGCTCCTACGAGGAATAGATACAACCATTCAACACCAGGAATTAGGGACGCTAAAGACACAAGGCACAAAATCTTTTGGTGGCGACAGGGAGCATCGGAGAGAACTAAAGCAGGCTCTTGGGATATTGGGTGCCAGCCCGAAACTAATTCTCAACCCTCAGGGCAGAAGTAAGTAAATGAGTTAAGTCTTCATGTTGAATCAGCTCATAAAAAGAAATTACAGGCCAACATGGTTCTAGTTCATCCAGTGGAAGAATCGCGAAAAGAAAGCACAAAGTTGCGGTACACCAAGGTCAACATGGCAAATGGTTGATCTCAACCAGAAAGCAATGGCGCATTCGCGAAACGCTGGCAGGCGATGAAGAACATCAGGAATACGTTGCCACCATAACTTTTCGACCAAAAGCTCAAGGCAGCTTGCATCACATCAAGGTTTCCATACAGCAACTACAATATGTGAATGGTTTTCATGCATTCACACCAGTTATATCGATTGGTCGAATAAGGCCTAGTAGCTCTCGTATCTTTCAATGCGTTCACTTGGGGCTATATGATGAGTTTCTTCGACTCATTGCAGTGGGAGAAGCTTCTTTGCAAGACCGGGATGAGAAAGGAGCGCCACTGCTTCATGTAAGTTTCCTTACGCGCAACGTTTAACGACAAAAACCAAACTAACTTTGTGGTGAAAGTACGCCTATAGGCAACCTAGGATCTGCAAATTTTTGATCGAGCATGGTGCGGATGTAGACGAGATGGCCTACAGTGATCATGTCTGCGAGTCAAACAATTCGTTGGAATATTACTCGTAAGTCAATATGCTGAGATCATTTGAAAGACATGAATTACAAGCAAGACACTCATATATTTCTAGCGGCAAAATGATGAATTCTTTACTACTCTTTGCTGTAGTATCAAACACATCACCGGATTACATACGCACGTTCAAGATTTTGCTTGCTGCAGGCGCAGACCCAACGCTTTTGGCCAACAATAACACCGATTCGATGAAATTTCATGCCCTATACTTCTTATTTGCTCACGGTTTCGACAACTCGGTAAGCTCAGCCCGATAAGCTAAAAACCTGGCTTTCTTGACTCTTTCGAAAGTGCTGATCAAGTTAAAGGCGATTTTGGAGAATGTACTTCGACTTGGCGCGACATTCTTCGATATTAACGATCAAGATAAAGACGGTGACACTTTGCTGCACAGCTCCGCTTCTAACTCAAACTTTGAGCATGTGAGTGCTTTGGTTAGATCTGGAGCAGATGTAAACGTAAAAAACGCCTCGGGGCAGACCTGCCTGCATTATTTAGTATATCACCTGCGAATGGTTCGCAGATGTGTCCACAGGGACCAGAAAGCGCTCATAACTCTAATAGAAGCTGGTGCCGACCTCTTTTCTCGAGACAGCGAGGGCCAATCGATTTGGGACACAGCCGTCAATAATCAAAGGCGAGGAAGTTATGCCAGAGATATATGGGACAGCGTGCTGATTTCCTACGGCTACCACAAAGAAGTAAAGGACTTCGCAGCGCACGTATATCGACATGCGGTTTATACAGAATGGTATAGGCGGTATCATTTTGATTTACTTTGGGCTGGGAACGAGCACTTATGCCCATACTACAACGAAGAATATGTTGATCTGGACTCCGCATCTTTCATATCTGGTCCAAGCTGGAATAGTTCGAGGTCTTTATCCTGTTTGATATATATGGATGAGGAATATTCCGAGGAATCGGAGAATGATGACATAGAAGAATCTCGGAGTCATCAAACAGAGTTGAACGAAGCCTGGGGGCCCATGGAGAATTCATATCCGAGAACCACAGATGAAATGCAGGTCGAGACTGAGAGCACGAGGAACCTTGGAGATCTGACATCTCTCGATGAAGGCCTTCATGAAATTCTCGAGGGCTATGGGTCACAGGAAAATCTCTACGGGGTTGTCACTAGTTGGTTGTCGGCATCCAGCTCTCCGGAGGCAACTTTGTCGGGCGATGTCAGGACTGATGGTCAAGAGGAACCACGGTCATTTTTGTTTGATTCAAACATTTTACATGCGGACGAGATTTTCCAGAACCCTTGGGCGGAAGATTGATTGATTTTCAGCAATGTGTGTTTGGTATATACAGCAAGAAGCATCAAGAACAATCTTGAAAAGTCTGACAAAGACCGGAAGCGAGAGCGCCAAATTGCTTCAGTGCATAGTTGAACTAACTCGCAGGCGGTTGTATAATGTATCAATATCTCATTCGTCGTGACTGATATATAACTAACGCCGGCAAAATCTTCCTTAACCTTTCAATTTCTGACTGGCACTTACAGGTGAAGCGGCCGACCATCGCCTGAGACCTGACGACATGTAAAACACTAACCAAAATTCTTCCAAGTGGATGATCAGGGGTTACTGACCAGTTTACAAGTGCAATTATTACAGCGGCAGGTCTGATGTATCGCATGTGGTACTCTGTTCTCAAATTGGAGCGTGAATAAATTCAATGGCAGCTATGCTGGCAACCTTCGGACTTTTTGTCTTATAGTCAGAGTCCGACAAAAAGCTGGCTTACAAACACCATGCTGTGCCGCCGCATCAGTGGGCGGTCATAATCGTCGGATGACCGGACATAACGCAGACAGAATACTTCTTCGGACGAAAAGATCTCAGTATCGCGGGCCTGCACAATTCCACGATGACTGGCAGAGCTCTACATTAGAACGATGAGTATCTGATTTTTTACTTAGTTGGAACGGCTATGGTTTGTATAGCTACATCCATCATCTTTCAACGTCAAAAGAATCTGCCTTCTACCTCTCACTCTGGGACTCGTGTAATCATTTTCGCGAAAACATAGAGTCCAAAATGCCAAGAGTCGACATCGTCATTGCCATCATCGGCAGCGCCATGATTGGCACCGGTCTCTACGGCATCCTCTCGCCCGCCAATATGGCCCGCTTCTTTGGCATTGTCGACGTGACGCCAGACATGGCCGTCCCCTTCACTGCAATCGGAGGCCGCAACCTCAGTGCCGGACTCGGAATCTGGGGATTAAAGTTGGCCAACCAGCGCAAGGCGCTCGGTATCATTCTACTCTCTTGGACTTGTGCAGGGTTTGCTGATACGTATCTGTTGCTTCCTCACTGGGCCGCAGTCGACCAGGTTTCGGTACACGTTTTCAACACCTGCGTGTTGGCATTCGCGGCAACGGCCTTGCTAGTAGAGAAATGAGAAGACCAGTTGAAACCAAGGGCGATATGATTACTGCGAGATGGCGGGGGACCATGGACAATGCAAATACGTGCGAAGGGCCATGAATGAGAAGAGTACACCAGCTGGGGATTTAAACCACACCATTTCTGTAGCTGAAGGGGAGGGTACAGAGCGATGGGTGAAGATGGTGGCTATTACTCTGGGCCCTAGTAAACGAGTCTTTTGCGATTTCGGCCCATGGGCAAGTCAGTAAACGTGGTTCGTTGAATGCCAATCTTGCTACACTTTCAGGAATCAGATGTCTTGTGGCCCTGTTCCCCAAAGAAGGCTTCTTCGTTGGTTTTCTGCAGAGTGTTCTTTCCAGGTGTATCTGTCAGGAGACAACGGCATTGTAAACTTGTAAGAACTCATGAAGTGGATATGTACCATTGAAGATGTTCAATGAGACATTGTAGATCATGATAAGCAGCAAGGCCTTAAGTAGCATCAACTCCGGCCACAGGAACATGGCTGTGGTCTTTGCCCTCTTGTTTCGCTCTTTCGGGCCTCCATGGTCGGGTTCCTCACCCTACTGTCAAATGTCCAAGTAATTGCTATCCTTAAATTGTCGTCAGCGGTTCATAAAATGACCCGCTGCTGTCGTCGTTGGCTCAGTAGTAAATTGCACAAGTCTTCTATCCTTATCACTTAGTGGACATTACTAAGCAGAATCCACTTTTACTGAGCTGACTTGGAAGCTACGTTGGGACAACAGCAAAGTCTCTAAGTCTAATGGCCCGGCTTTACTGCCTTCTCGGCTACTAGCTGCTATCAAAGACGCGTCTCTTGCTCTTGCAGCTGATACTGGGAATGTGCGCGAGGGATAGGCATGAAATAAGCTATCCAGTGCTTGTACTTTTGCCGCTGTAGGTAGATCTTGCCTTGGGTACGGGTACTCAAGGGGCCTAAAACAGGGGGTCATACCGCTTAAATATGGCACCCCGAATCCTAACACATACGTACTAATGAATTCACATTGACATGCTTATTGATTATGAATGAAGAGAATAACAGACCTTGAAAAGTCAAAGACATCAAATCTTTTGGTATGCATAGCAGGGCGTGGTAAATTGGTTTACAAAAGCCTGGACACATCTTTGGCACTAAGGTTTTAATGGTAGTTCCTACATGCTACATCCCCTTCACCTCGATGGTAGAGCTGGGTGGGAGCTCCACGTCTCTTCGCTTTGGAACTTACAAACATGGCATAAAACCAACCGCTTCTCGCCCTACTGTCGAGGAATTCTGCATATAGACATCCGTACAACAAAATTTTCGCATCTTTAAAACACCAACTAGCTTCAGCCTCTTGGTCGTTCTCAAGTCACAAAGCACCAAGCGCAACCGCACCACCCAGTCTCGGGCCACTGGCCCTTGCGGCCCCCTAGAACTTACTGCCATACCTCGGGTTACAACCTCCTGGTTAGGCCTGTCAGTCATCCGCTATACACTCGAAATCAGGATGACAACTAGGGACCCTGAGCGGCCCTAATCGTCACTTGTCATAGGTCGCCAGCTGAGGTCGGCCATAGACAGCATCTCGAGGTGTCCTGGCCAAGGTCATGTTCTATCAGGATGCCTTTCCCTCCACATAGGCCTCAAGTGCCAGCAGCGGAAATCCGCATGTTTCAATGGACCGCGGTAGCTCTAACATGAAACGCAGTTTTCATCGATAAGTTCAACAAGCTGGGCCCCGTCTTACTGGAGTTGAAACAATCGAGCATCATGTTCGAGCACCCTTCAAATCCCACGAACTCAACATGAGAATCAAAGAACAGCAGTGCTGGAATTGGCAACCTCCTCCATGTCTTGCGTTATCTAGTACACAGAGCCGCATGGCCCGCGGCCCAGCTCAATTCACACATACACGTCCGTCGCCAGTAGGCATCCCTCCACTCTTCTCCAGAGAGGGACTCCGAACCCTTCTGCTGATTGGCAGACACCACAGCATACGTGCCCGCGTACCAAAAGATGTCTATCACACACCTGGAACCAATTCCTAAAGGGCCCTTCCCCTCAGCGCCACCCTCTTCATCGAGGAGCCGAATATAAAGTCCCCACTGTTTCCGGGCCACTTGTTTGAATTTGTAATGCGGGCTGGCAAGCATCGGCAAAAGAGTTGATAACACAACAGCAAAAAGTAGTGGATAGCGTTGTTACATTCCCTCAAAGTCGCCGCCGAGATCGTCCTCGTCCAAATCTCCTTCCTGTATCTCCTTGGCCATCTCGCGCTCGCGCTCACGGGCTTCCTGGGCGTTCTTCAGCTCGAGACGGTGCTGGTTCATCGGGAAACGCATAGCCTGCAGATCATCATGTTAGTCGAGTTTTGGGAATGACAGCATGTGAGTTCAACTCACCTTGACACTCTCGTCATGCAAGGCCAAGCATGCACGGATTCTGTCGTGGAAGGCTTCGCCAGGCTCCCGCGTAGCGTAAACATCGCCGACCTCCTTGCTCTTCATGTAGCCGTGCTCGCGGTCGAGGGTGGCCTCAATGACCCCATCCCGGATAGCCTTGGCAACGATGTACTCCGCCGACTCTTCACTACCGAGATCGAGACGGATGCAAATGTCGCGGAGGGAGATGCGAGAGTATGACAGAGACATCATGCGGATACCAGTCTTGATGACGTTTTGGCGCAGACGCAAGATGAGGCTGTAAGTACCGTCCCGGCGGAAGGTATCGGCGTGATCCGCAATGATGATCTCGAAGTTCTGGACCTTACCGACACGGACGGCCTGAACAAGGAGGAAGTAGGGGTGCAGAGAGAGCTCGAGAGTGGGTTGGCGGAAAGTGGATCGCTCGGGGATATCACCCATCAGAAGCTCAACAACCAACAGAAGCTTGGTGGCAGTCTGCGAGAAGCCGACTGCGCAGGCGCTAGAAGGCGCCTTTCTTGTCGCAGCCGTCAGGTGCTCGTGTGCCTCTGTGTATCTGAGCTGGATGGCGCGGATGCGTCCAAGGTAGTAGAGGAAGCGGGCAACCTGGTTGTTGGCGGCGTTCTCAGGGAACTGGGTGTGGGAAACAAGCAGGTCAGCTTGCGCAATGTGAGACGTCAGCAGGTAGCTGCGAAGCAGAAGCACAATGACTGAAGCTTGCGTGTCGATGTCCTTGCGAAGGACGGCGGTGCGCAGAGCGGCCAGCAGAGTAGGCCGGATGGCGACAACAGGAGACTGGGGGGAGGGAGGCTGAGGAGCGAGGTTCTCGCAGAACATTGAGTAGTAGAAGTAGACCTTGGCGGAAAGGGAGTCTAATGTGCGGCGGTTGAGCGTGTGGATGCGGTCGGAGAGCTGCTTGGAGAAGTCGGCTCCGCGCTGGAACTGCTTCGAATCGTAGAGGTGGACCTGGATCAGGATGCCGAGGAAAATGTCAATCTCTGGGATGATGTCTTTGGCCTCCTTCTTCGGGGCATTCTTTGCCTTTGCGGGCTCGCTGTCGACCTCCATTTCGGGACCGCTGGACTTGCCGAGGGGCACATTCTCACGGCCGATAGCAATCAGAAGCTGCTTGGCAACGTTGCCAGAGGTGACGGTCGCGGGGAAGGTCTCGACGATGGCCTGGGCAATGATATCGGGGGTCAGGCGCTTGCGGATGGTAGAGATCGACCGCAAAGCTCGGAGGGAGAATCTGGCATCGAAGAGGGCAACGGCGCGGTCTAGCAGAGCAAAATTGCTCTTGATGTCTACGGTACAAGCTAGCGTTAGTAATAAAGCCCGCATGGAAGCAGAACACGTATGTCTGGCGTGATCACTTATCACGTACCTGCCACAGCCTGCACCACGGGGTCAACCTTGACCTCTGCGTCATCTGCGTTGTCCTCATCACCCATCGATACGTCGCCGTCAGCGTCCGCCGGGGCAGCGGCTGCCTTCTTGGAGGGAGGGACGACCACAGTCATCTCCTCGTCCCCGTCCTTCGTAGCCTTCTTGCTTTTGCTCTTGACGTCCTTCGACTCGGCGTCCTTGTTGTTGCGGACGCCGTTCTCAAGGGGGTCCTTTCCGCTGCGCGAAGGTGTTTTGCCCGGCATGTCTGCTCAACCGGCTAGCGGTGTGTGTATGTGGGAAGTACGTAGGATGCTACTCAGGAGGGCAGCAATCGGATTCGATCGTGGAGTCGCGCCCGGGGAGCAGGGTGCGGGATGGGTGTTTTGGCTGAGATACGGAATCCCGGTCAGGTTGCGTCGGCTGGGCGAGAAGGGTAGGGAAACGTCAGGTGACACGAGTCTCGAGGGAATCAAGCTGGACGCGAGTTCGATACCGGAGCTCTGTCGGAGTCTGCTTCGTTGATGGGAATGGGTAGTTTGCTGTTGTGGCCGTTTGCCTCGTGATGCAGGAAGGTTTGATGGAGGAGAGCTCAAAGATTGAATACCTGAGGCTTAGGTTGCTGCTCTCAGGCCCTTGGGGCGACTGCTCAGGCCGAGCAAGCACCTCACTCCCACTCCCACCACACTAACCAGCAACAGGTCACGGTACCTTGATGTGGATCAGGTACGCGCCTGGCACCACCGCTTGCGCAGCCACGGCAGTGGCGGCGGAGGTACCCGGTACGTACCTTTTCTTAGCGAGCGAGATTGCCGGGCTTTGCTGGGAGCGTGGAGCGAACCCCAAATGCTGAGGAGGGACGTGTCCCAGGCGGGAGTGACGTTGTCGATGCTGCCTGCCTGACCTGACCTGGCTGGCCTGCCCTGTCTGTCAGCTGCGTCGCCGCGGTGCTCTTTTTTGTGCTGCAATTGTGCACACCGAGCGGGAATTATGTAATTGCTCACGATTCTGGTTTCTACGCCATTACTAAGCTTCTGCCCTTGAGCCATCCAGGTCCGCTCCTCGCATTTCAATTGACGTCCAACAGCAACTTGTAGTCGAAGAACGGTTCCGTCAGTTTCTGTTCTAGAGAACCATGTCTGGTCCTCTTCTTATCTTCACCTGAACGTTTGCGCCCCTCCATAGCAATTTCTGCCTTCGTCGCAAGAAAACTGTCCGCAACCCGAAACCAGCGCCACTTGCATAATCGCCCTGGACCTTCGGCTGAAAGCGGATTGCTGCGCTTCTCTCCCTTACGCGACAGCTTGTCTGGACCGCTCAGTATCAGAACTCCGCTTTGTCACAGCTGCAGTCGACCCAATGCTGACTCACAGCATGGAGTCACTTTATTTGACTGATGATAAAATTGCTTTCCATGAGCTGCAACAACAAGAGGCGGTCTCAGTGGATGTGCGATATCAATTTGGGTATAACGTAGACAACCTAAGAGTCAATCTCGAGGGCGGTCGCGGCTTTTGGGATGCCCTCAAAATTCGGCCTATTATGACCCTACCAAACGCCGTTGTTCTGCTTCCCAGTTCGTTCCGTGACAAGTCCATGAATTCCAATCCGTCTACCGTCATAGGCCAAATATCATCTCGGTGTGAAGGTTTGCCTAGTTCTCGTGCTCGAGAAAGTTAATTTCTACCTGGTCCACGGCCACCAAGCTCATCATCTCCTGTCCGCCGCCCTCGACCGCGTACGGCAACAGAGTGGGGCCGACGGCCTGAGCTGAGACAGTAGCCTGTTGCTGCACCTTCTTGGATGGCGATGCGATTCTCTTGCGCGATCGAGGCTTGGCTGGTGCTCTCGCCTTTGGCTTGGCTGGGGACGTATCGATGTCTGCATCCTCGTCCTCTCCCTGATTGAAACGGACGTTCTTCGCCGGGACCCTCTTCGGGTGGGTGCGCTTTCTTGTCGTAGCTAGCTGCGGTTTCTCGGTGGGCTCGTACTACTCGCCCTTGCCGGAGGTGACCTTGGCGGCTTGAATGGCGCTCATCTTAGTGATCCAGGCGGTCGACGGCTGGATCTTGCGGACGGTGCGCAGCTCGTCGGACGAGTAGCCCGGAACGCGGATGTTGTAGGTGCGCTCAAGAACAAGCTGGATGTCGCGGATCTCAAGAACCTTGGAGCCTCGCTCCTTGGCGTTGCGGCAGGCCGTCTCGAGGACGTTGTCGACGAAGCTGTCGGCCATGGCCAAAACGCTCTGCAAGTTTGTCAGTATGTCCGTAGCCAAGGGGGAGATCACTTGGGAGATTACCTCTTCCACCTCGGGGGTCAGCATGTTGATCTCCTGGCCCTCGGCGTTGCCGCCGCAGACCTGCCGGACCAGCTCATCCAGCTTCTTCTTGCTCAAAACATGGTCGCCCTCGGCCTCATGGACATAGGCAGGAATCTTTGCCATCGCGGGCTGTCCCATGACACCTCCAGCAATGCCGCCACCGCCCGTATAAGTAGGACGGCCGGCGCCAGCACCGCCGGCCATGGCGACAGGCTGAGGGACGGCAGTCGCTTTCTCCGGAAGCTGCTTAGGGATGGGGAGCTTAGATTGCAGCGTCTGAGTCGGCTGGGTAGGGTGCGCGTGTTGGTGAGGAACAGCTCCGGATCCCATGACACCTTGGGCGTGAGCACCGGCTGAGCCCGGGGTACCGGTGGCCTGTTGCTGCTGGACGGGCATGGCTGAGGTCTGCGAGTTCATGCGCTGGTTGGCGCGCGAGACGGCGGCGGAATGGCTGAGAGCTTGACCGGGGCCGGAAGGAACAGCCGACTGGGGAGTCGCGACGCGCTGGGTGGGAGTGCCTGCCGAGGGAAGGCCGCCACCTGCAGAGACGGAAGCGATGGCGGTGTTGACAGGCGGAGGATGATGCTGGCTTTGGGACATGGTTTGTTGCGGTGCAGAAGCCATACCGGGTTGGATTTGGGCAGGTTGAGTGGTAGTCGGGGTTGGGGCCGAAGGAGTGGAAGCCTGAGCTTGGGCAGCTGCCTGGGCTTGAGCCTGCTGCTGCTGCTGCTGCTGCTGCTGGTGTTGCTGTTGCGCCTGCTGCTGCTGCTGCTGTGCCTGTTGCTGCTGAAGCTGTTGTTGCTGTTGAAGCTGCTGTTGCTGTTGCTGTTGTTGTGCCTGCTGCTGCTGCTGCTGAGGCTGCTGTTGCTGTTGTTGAGGAGGAGTGCCTCGACCAGCGGCCGCGGCGGCCATCTGCTGGTTCTTCGCCGCCTCAATCGCCGCGTTCACAGCAGTAGTCGGGTTCTGGGCGTTCTGCATGGCGGGGGTGCCTTGCGCGGTCGGGGCCGGACTTGCTTGAGCACCGCCAGGCTGTGTGGACGGAGGCTGCGATGTCGCAACAGCCGGGCTGTTTTGCTGCTGCTGATGTTGAAGCTGTTGCGGCTGCGCCTGGGGTGCCTGGTGTTGCTGCTGTTGGGAAGGAGGTCGCGGGGTCGCCGCACCCGCACCTGCCGCCGCCGACGCCGCCGTCTGTCCCGCCGCGGCAGCAGCTGCAACGGCCGCCCTCGCCTTGTTGATGCCCTCTTGACTCTTACGGAAGTTGGTTACGAAGCTGTGCGCCTCGTTGTACATCTTTTGGGCATGGTCCCGTCTAATTTGAAGCTGCTTCTGTTCGTCTGCACCCAGCACGCCCTTCTCCTGCTGGTTCTTGATGTGCACATCGATCCTCTTCATCTGGTTCCCCTGCTGGTCCATCTGCATCAAGGCTCGCAGGTACTTCGCCTTGAAGTCATTCGACCATCTGACCGCGCTCTCCTGTCCCTTATCGAGGATTCCCTGCGGCGGGTTGAATGTCATCTGTCGGATATGCGCGAGGATGTGGTCCGGGAACTGCGTCGTTTGTGGCGCCTGTTGCGGCGCGGCGGCGGTCGGCGCAGCCGCTGGGGCGGGTGCTGAAGCTGGCGCATTCGCAGGCTCTGCGGTCGAAGAGTTGTTGTCGGTCTTCGGTTCTGTCTTGATGGTGACACCCCCCGCATTGCCTTGGTTGGCGGTCGCAGCCGGTGCTTGCTGGGCCGGCTGCTGGGCCGGCTGGGCTTGTTGCGCCGGAGCGGACGCCTGCGCAGGCTGGCTCTGTTGTTGCTGGGCTGCTTGTTGGCCACCTTGCTGTTGCTGTTGAGCCTGCTGTTGAGCCTGCTGCTGTTGTTGGACCTGCATCCTCCTCTGCTGAAGCTTGTTAAGCAGCATCTTGGTAAAGTCCTGGATCTTCTTCTTGGCGTCCTGGTGCTGGGCAGACTCTTCGGGGTGCGTCTCGTAGTGGTTCCACAACTGACGAAGGCCCCTCTCATATTTGGCCTTCTCTTCGTCGTTAAGAATCGGAAGGTTTCGCATCATCTCCGGCCGATACATGGGTGGCTGTCGCGCGCCAGGCACGGCTTGGCCGGCCATGGGGTTCGGCTGGCCAGACTGGCCCTGATTGTTCATCGCTACGGTCCGGTCGCGGGCGGGTTTCGGAGACGGGAAGGGATTGTGCGAGTTCGAAGACTGCGCTTTTCGACAAAGTGGGATTTGCAACGAGGACACTGGTGATTCTATAAGCTACAGCGATAATGATTGATCCACAGGCCCTTCTTCCGGGTTGATGGAAAAAACGAACGCTGACGGAGATGGCGAAGAGGTCAGAGTGAGAGGTGTAGTTGCGACTTAGGCACGCGTAGCTGGAAAGTTCCGTGTGGGGTTTGGAGTTCATCAATGATTGGACAATAACGCGCTCGCTCTTCCGCTCAGGCGTGTCTTCGCTAGCAGGGCGGTAGACCCAATTGATACTCAAACGTTGCTTGCCGCGCAACCAAGTCAGGCTAACCTTGTTGGCTTCTTGTTTATACGGCCAAATAGTATGGCCTGTACGAGAAGTTTTTCAAGGCGGTGAAGTCTCTATAACCAGATTGCAGAGCCTTTCAAAAGCTGGTTGGTCTTGCGGTGTCGGACGAAATCAGAACAAATTTCGGTAGGGCTGGGCAACGTCCGGATGGAAGCCCATCGCAGAAATGTTCTTGAGCCACCTCTCTGTCTTGCGATGGCGGAAAGTGCCTCCTCCTACGAGGCATCTACAATGGTGCATTGTCAGTCGACTTTTGCTTGCGACTTGCAACAGGCAATTGCGCCTTCAGTGTCTGCCCCAACGGAGGACTTCCGTAATCCCCAGACTTCATCGAGCTACATAGCCCAAATTCCTCGACGTGAGCAACTTGAGGTACTGCATCCCGTCATCCTTTCTCAACGACGACGATCATCTTGATTCCAGTGAGGGATTGAATGGGCCGAGCTGAGGTTTACGGGCAAAGTTTGGAGCAACCATACATAAACGTCGCGGCCAGAGTTACGTCATCTTGTGTAATGGCCGCCGTCAAATGCTTTAAGTTAATTACCCAAGGGAGTCTCCAAAAGCAGTTACGCTCGTCAACTGCGAAATTGACAGAGCCTCAACGTGAGGCGGAGACTCCTTGTCCTTCCGCAAGAAGCAAGCTTCTCGAACGAACATGGACCATCGACACCACCCACCAGCGGCCACGCGTGGAGTTAAACGCTGCTGGTCTTCCTGCGGGAGAGGCCCGCCGGACCTGCAGATGAACGGGGGCCCCCTGGGACCTTGGGCCGCCCACTCTGGCGCAAACTCCTCAACGCGCACTTGCGCAAGTTGACGATGCAGTGCATATGGTCGACCAGGTACGACAGAGGGGGCATGCCCTAAGCAGGAGGGAAGGTAGATGATGCACTTTTCTCCCTCTTTTTGGTGCGAAGCATGGCGTTGGCTGGTGGAAGGGAAAACCTCGGTGTCAAATAGAAGATGGAAAGGCCGCGAGACGTTGCAAGAAGATAAAGAGTGAGAGGGCTCGTCGGCATTTCCGTCGGGGGATGGCCCAAAGGAGTTTCTATCGCACCAATGACGCTCGTTGCTCTCGCAGGTGAGAATGTCTCGTCAAGAAGGATGCCACTTCCGTGAAAGCAGAATGGTAGCGTCTGGTTGAGCCTTAACTCTTGAGGGATCTTCCCTTTGGGCCTTTGGCAAGGAATGGAAGCAAAGGCTAAGAAGAGGGGCCGTCAGCGTTGGGCTGCAGGGAACGACGCCCAGCCCATCTCATCCTGGCCTCGTGGCGACAGTACTGTTGACCAGCAGCACGCCGAGGGTGCAACCGCGGAGGAAACCAGTGGTTCGCCTAGGTGCGTCCCGGGGTCATGGTTATGATGTTGGCGATGTTGCCAAATGAAAGAAATGACATGGCGCCAATGAAGATTTAGACTCCCGTTGATGTTGAAGACCTTGAGGCGTGTGAGAAAGGACGAGAGCATAAAACGTGGCCGAGCAAACAACATGTAAGTGCAGAAACGGACGGCAGCTTCGCATCGGGCCTCGACGTCGTGTAACTCGAATCTGATCTGCTTCCGTCTCGCATTCTAGAAATCGATCCCCAAAAGGCATTCACCGAGAAGGAGGCCACGCTGCTTGCTAGGTGTGTGCCCTTGGCCGCCCTCTCTTCCCATCTTGCCTTCCGTGGGTGTGTGCATCCTGACCGCCTTCTCCCACGGCGCGTTCCCTCTCCACAAATCCGACCCGGCCACGAGCATGACACTGATGCATGCATGCATCTTGCCCCTCCCTCTCGAATTTTTTTTCTCACTCACTCACTCACTCACTCACTTGCTTGCTTGCACGCAGCCAGCCGACCGGTCTCACCCTTTCAATCTGCTGCAGTCTATTTCCTGGTGGCTCCTGTGAGCCCAGCTTGCCAATCCCGTCCTGCAACGTCCTGCAACGAGACCACAGAAAAGCCTGCATGCCGTTGAAGCGCCGTCCTTCGTCTAAGCCGTCTCGACACCCTCGTTCATTGGGCACGAGTGCTGCTACCCAGTCTACCCTGGTCGTGTTCTTGCAATCTATTTTCCCGGTTTTCACACTCTATCCACGCCTATCACGTCTTGTTCTTTGCTGGCGGGTGCCGGAGGGGCACCTATGGCTGAACTCTCGGACACGTTCGGCACCATGTCGCTGTCTCCAGCGAGAAGCAAGCAGCCTTACCGACCAAATCTCTTGTCCAGTCTCTGACAGCCACGAGAAGGATTTCACAATGGGATACCATCTTGGACGGTTGACCGCGTGACAATGCAGTTTGGGCTGTAGGCCGTGGATTACCCAACATCTGGCCCTTCACGGCATGGAAATATTTTACAACAGACGATTGCCATGTCCGTTTCTTCTTCCTTACGTGGCCAATGGCCTTCACGATAGCCGTTGGGATCTGCCGTCAACAACAACCAAGGGCCTCACAGAGTCAACAAGCCCAGAGAAAAGGCTCGACTCGAGGTTGACAAGTCGGAAAAGGGAAAGAGGCAGGGGAAGAAAAAGAAGCAAGAAGAAAAAAGGCTCAAGCTAGGAAAATAACTAACATGAAAAAACAGACCGAAGTTGCCAATGGTGGGCGATCTGGCGTCCAGCACTCAGCCACACCCCTCCATTACCCCTCCTTCGCATCACGCTTCTCACGCCTCCAGGATCTCTCGCATTGGACCTCGTCGTCACGCAGCACCTTTCGTTACCCCCAAATCCAGCCCAGTCCAGCCGAGCAAACCCATTCAAAGCCGCACCAGCTTCAATCCAGTCATCCCGCCCGCCGCTGCGGTATCCGCAAATGCGCGAGTGCTCACTGCCCACACATGCAATTTTCTCGACGGCGGCGCTGCGGGAGATACGGGCAGACCGGGGGCTCCTGGAGCATTGCTGCCCAAAGTCCAACTTGCGCCCCGCGAGAATGCGCAAAAGAGGAGACTGCCGCCAACCCCAACCGCCGGGCTACACAAGACTTTTGCTTCTGATAGGAAGATATCCATGAGAGAGTTACAGCATCGAGCGGCAGGCTGGGACCGTACTCCGTCCTACTGACTGGTGCCAGCAACACTGGCAGCAGCAAAACAGAATTGCCCACGCACAAAAGTCCAGAAGCACCACCTGCAAAAAAGGGATTAGAAGAGAGAGAGAGGCTCGTCTAACCTCCGGACGGAGTCTCTTGCTGCATGGCATGGCATGGGCATGGCCACAGCTGCAGCGCACATGTGCAATGACTTCTTTTTTATTCTTAATTCTCCCCCATCCCACACACTCGTAGAAATTGTTTTCCTCTTTTTCCCTCTTCCTCTCGTCGTTGACATGTGTCTACCTCCAACTTGACCATCTCTTGTCTGGCTACCATCCCAAGCTCTCCAGCTGTCCCCCTTGGTCCCCTCTGCTTGTCCGCATAAAGGGGCGATCCGTGGGAATTTACGGATTATATCAGCCATACCTATATAAGACCGGACTGTCTGGTCGCGCCATCGACCACTTCCGGCCTGTTACGGAGTCGCCTCGCCCACTGCCCTCTCCGAGAGTCGAATCGAGCAAAGCCGTGGGACGCCTTCACTCACTTGCGATAGCCCGGGCATCCCTTGTTCAGGATTCAGGAACCACACACCGGCATCCCCTCCGGCTGTCCGATCTTTTGGCTGTTCATTCCGTTTGAAACGCCAGCACACATCACGACAGAGATCCGGGATCCGTGGCATCGGCATCCTGCTGTTCCTGGTTTCTCCCCCGTTCTTCTACGGTATTCATCCCACCTTACCTCACCCCCGGCAAATTCCTGAGCCTCTCTTTTTGATCCAGGTCCCCCACGCCCGTCTTCGACAATTTCCCCAAGTCTGTTTCATCCAATTAGCTCGCTCCTCAAGGCCAGCAGCACCGCCGAAACTCGCCTTGTTGACGTTGCTTTTCTGCTTGTGTGCGCATTGCACCGGTGTTCCTCGCATCAGCCGTTCCGCAATCTGCAACCCTCGATTCCTCCCCCCATCCAGGCCGTCCCTTGTCGCCCAGGAAAAAGCCCATCCTATCGTCACCGCCCGCCCGATTTTCGTGGTCCCCACAGCCGGGATCCCGCACATCCTCCCCCGAAACATTCCTCTCCACTGTCTCTTTCTCTTTCCTGTCAGTGTTGGGTGCGGTGACACCGGCCAATTGGAAACTCGATTCAGATTCGAGAAGGACGTTCGGGGCTTTCCATCGTTCGTCCGCCATTGGCACTTTGCATCCATTCCTCAAAGGGTCCCCCCGTTGCGTTATTGCACTCGCGCATTCGGACTGGTTCTGTTCCACTGCGCGCGCACTGCTCACTCTTACGCATTTCTCACCAGATCTATCATGACAACCTACATCCGCAGCCGAATATCCTCTTCTCCTTGTCGGAGGTTCTTGCTCTGGGTGTTGACACCTTGACTTACTGCCACTCTACACCATCTTCCACACACCTCAATTACACCAATAGCTTTATCTACTGGCTGACGCTCGAGGGAGCTGATCTAATCGTTCCCCCCATTTCCCCGCCAAACTCCTTTCCCCCCGCAAGACCGGAACACAAGATCGAGTCCTACACCAAAGAAAAGATCGATAAGATCAACACCAGCGGAGAGAGACTGCCGAGCTACAAACCACCACATCGGTCTTTGAACCTCATCGGCGAGAGAATTACTTAGAATCTTCCGAACTGCCCTACAGCAGACCCCACTAGTAATGCCTCGCAAAGCACGACCGACGACACCCAGCATGATGCTGGACCCTCTTGGAGGGCCGAACTCACCGCCTCAGACCCCTACATCTACCACGCCGATGATCAACCGTAAGTACGCTGCACGACATCAGCCACCATGGCACAATCTCAGTCGTCCGACCTTGCTGGAAGAGTCCGGTATCCAACCTACAGGCAACGGTCATGAGTTCAGCTTCACGCCATCCAACCGCTTCGCTCAGTTGTCGCCCCGCACCTCGTCTGAAGACTCCGAATCTGATGAGGACGAGGAAGAATCCGAGTCCGAGTCTGAGTCTGAGGAAGATGAGGCGATGCAAGCGGTGACCAAAGATGACGAGGAGAAAGAAGACAGCGACGACGAAGAGGAACACTCGGACGACGACGAGGAGTCGGAGGACGAGGATGACGATGTTCCTATGAACTTCCGCCCTCAACGTTCGGCACCGAAGCCAGCCCCGATCCCCGCTCTAATGTTCATTTCGGGAAGCGCAGCCATGGCTGTCGATAGCAGTTCCGAGGAGGAATCGGACGAGGACGAAGACGAAGAGGACGATGATTCTGATTCTGAGTCGGAGTCGGAATCACAGTCTGTAGTCACCCCTCCGACGCAAGAAATTCCCCAGGAAAGCCATTCTGCCACTACCACCGCCGCCGCTCCCAAGGCCAATTTCACACTCGAAGAACTTTCCGACTTCGATCCCATGGATCAGGACCGCACTGGCACCATTGCCCCATCGGGCTTCTCCTCTCCAGCGTCGGCTCGCTCTCGTTCGCGGGCTCCGGCGCCCAAAGAGTTGCCTCCCGGCCTGGAGCGCAGAATGCGGGACTTGAATTGCGGTCTCTCCAGCTCGGAGGAGTCAGACGAGGACTTGGACGAGGACGAGGCAGCTCACCGCGAATTTGTCCGCATGCAACGGGAGCTGAGGATGCGCAAGCGCAGGTCCCACGGCTCGAGCATTGGCAAGCGCACCATTTCGGAGCGCAGTGACTCCGACCACGAAGACTGGACGCCCCTCGATCCCGACGCTGTCGGCTCCAGCGCCCGCAGACTCCGACGACGAGTAGGAGATCGGCGCAGCTTCATCCACCTCCAGTTCCAAGACCCGCCTCCCCCTCGCATTGATGAGCTCGAAGAGCCAGAAAGTGAAGTCGAAGGGACGTTCATTTTCTGCGACAGCGGTACGCTGGCGCAAGAGCTCCCCTACTACTCCATCGAGATCATGGAGTACTCGACTCCCAGCCCGTAAGCTGGATAGATTGCCCTAAGTGGTAGTCACTATACGTTTTACAACAAGCATGGATAGCAATCATAACGATATATCGCGTTTGGTCAGGAGTGGTCTGCATCCTCGATGATGTGGCAGGTATATACCGACGCACGACGATGTCTTACGACGAACATAGGGAGATGATGGATGAAGGCATAGACCGATGATGATGGCTTGATGACTGGCATTTCAATTTTTATTTATATTCTGTTCTTGGGCTTTACGACATGTCACCACCTTGTCTTGATTGATACCTCACCTAGATTTGCATTAAACGGAGGGGCGATGCCTGAGAAGACTGGCACAGCGCGGAGCATCAAATTTGTCGCGGAAGATTTTTTTTTTTTTTTTGGTTTTGATGATGGACCCGGGTTGTCACAGAAGAGCCTCGTCGCTCAAATGAAACGTCCGCTTGTTGAAGGATTTGTTCAGGATCACACATGCTTCGCAACGTGATAATTAACGGGGAGTCTGCTTCCTACCCACCAATTCCCCGACGCTTGTGCAGAGGCCGCAAGCCACAGGACCGTAGCCTGGAACTATTGATAGACGGTTCTGCCGGGGGCGAGGGAGCCGAAAACGTGACGGACGTACGCCTCCTTCGGCAAGGGCGGTGTGTTTGATGTGATGATGCCGCCCGGGGCGATGAAGCATGACGTGCAGCGGATCACCGGGAAGAGGGGGGGATATGTGTGGTGGTGGGATCACACTAGGACGGCCAGGCCGGGAAGGGCGAGAACCGTGAGTCGAGATCTCGGTGTCTGTCGTCCATTTCATTGGATTATGTCTCTATCCTGCTCGTCATTGGAGTTCTCGACATCGTTTAGAGGAGCGAAGCGGGGAGAAGGGGGGAGGCTTGTTGTTGGTGTGTGGGTGGGAGCTACCACGGGTTGCGCACGTGCTCGACGGAAGACCGCTGGTTGCCATTCGCTGAGGGCTCAGGACTCGATCAGTAATTTACTGGATCTATGTGGTATCGGCCAATGCAAGTCCGCATGATGGAGGAAGAGGCGCGCAGGACGGGGAGAAGGGAATTCAGCCACGGGTTCTGGGGCCGGCCGGAGGGGGGAGAGATGGGAAACGGCGGTCAGCGGGTGGCTGGGTGGGGTGGCTCTGGGGGTGTTTTATCTTATCTGGGGCCGAAAGGTGTTGTTGGTTCGTCCATCCTAGCGCCGGCGGCACGTGGATGTCGGCTGGAAAAGATTGACGGGCTTTGCTTAGAGGGCGTACTATAACATCCTAGTGCCGCGGGGAGGAGCGGGAGATGGGTCCGTAAGGCGAGGGTTGGACTAATGTGAGGAATTGCGTTTGTGATGGCTCTGAGGAGTTCAGAGGTGTGCATGTGAAGAAGCATCGCAGGCGAAAAGATGAAGTCGGGGGCTCGGCTGTGAGATACGTATGTATCTTAGTCATTGGATACTCTATTCGACGGACAGGGCTCTACTGAAGCACACTTCATAAAGGTATGGGGAACGTCGAGGCCGTATCGTCTTTGTCAGGCATGTTTACACCTAGTCGTGAACCTGTAACACCGAAAGTGTACAAGTTTGTTTTGCTATCCGCCCGGCGGCATGCCTAATGACATGATATAGATGCGCCACAGGCCTCAAGTCTTTCCTCCGCTACTCCCTAATTTTCATGTGAAAATGAAGACGGAAAGGCGGGTTGAAAAGGGCCAGTCATCGAGCCCTTCTTGGATCAGGAGGAAACTGCCCTTCGGCAGGCGACTTCAAGATTAGGCCAAATTCTGGAGACATTATCCCGACAGATGAGCTGCTTGCTGCGCTGGCCGCTTGCCAGTTTATCTGCGGCAGTCTTTTAGCCAAGGCTCACAAAACTCCAGCAGGTTGGTGACAAGTCTTTCACGTAACCAAGTCATGTTGATCAGTTTCTTGCGGATATCGTTCCTGGAAGTGTGAACACGCAGTCATAACAGGGACAATTCGTCCGTAAAGATGAAATGATCAGGCAAAACTTCACCTCGGTATTTGGCCTCCATCCTCCTGCAACCAATCAAACTTTGTTCTATATGAAATGCATTCTTTAAGTACGTATGGGTATCAACCAAGCCTTCCCGAGAGATCCTCAAACCAGACATTCACACCATACATACAAAGAACAAATAAACAACTCCAAAGTGATATGCACGCAAAACGCGGCCTTCCCAAACACCCGTTTTGTCGTTGTCAGTATCCACTTGGTACATGCCATCGTAGGAGCCCAAGAGATCAGAATTACCACTCTGGGTCATTCCCCGACTCCCTCTGCATCTTGACCCCATCCTCACACATCAAGCCTGGGCATTTTGTTGCTTCTCAGCAACAGGCGATGCTACCGGCTGATACCGGGACGGCACGACAGCATGCGGCTGAGGCCCGAAGACCTCGATCGGTCCATCGTACGGCCTTGTAGCGACTTTCTTGTGGCAGTTGCTGCAGCTGTAGTGCGTGTCCTCGCACCAGCCCGCCAAGCACGGGACGCAGGTCAGGCAAACGCACAGAAGACAGCATAACGCGCCAGCCAGTCTTAAACAGTCATAGTCAGTCATTGTTTCCCCTTTTTCTTGGTTCTCTCTTTCTTCTTATTCGCTTCCCCAGTGGTGAGGATCGAGACTTACACTTGCATGCCGGTGCCTTCTTTACTGGTGTTGGCCATGGCTCTCTTCTGGCAAAACGGGCAGTCGATGAACGCCGGCGCGTCGCCGAGCATGTGCAGGGGCGTGACGGTCGCCGGGGCGCTCTTCTGGCCATCTAGTGTTGTTGTGGGTTGTTGTCTATGAGAGTCGGTCAGTATCTCAGCTGGTTGACAAGGATTGGGCTCAAAGTCTTACTCAGGTTGCACTGGGCTGGCTGGCATCTCTGTCAAGGGTGCGGGACCGCTGCCCTGCGCCGGTTTTGCTGGCGATTCTTTGGAATAGGCGGGCGGTGGCTGTTGGATCTGCTCGGAAACCGGCTGCGTTGCTTGCGGTTCCGACATGTTGGGTTGTTGTTTTTCTTTTTCCTTTCTTTTCTGGTTTGTTTCTTGTTGCGAGAGGTTGTTGAATTTATGCAACAGTTGCCTGGACTTGGCTGGACAGTTGAACTGATTGACAGATACAACTCGAGGGTGCAGTGTGGAGTATTACCGGAGCTCTTTGCAGAGAAGTACTGAAAATAAACAGCAAGCCTAAAAGAGATTTTGGTGCCTTTTCTACCAAATCCATCTCCCTTTGGCTTGGCAAAGCTGGAGTCCTCAGCACTCAGGCTAGCAGCGGCACAGCATCACGGGAATCCACAACTAGGCAGAACAGTACCATCGAAACATGAACATTCTCGATCGCCATTGGTCTTCAACATAAATTAAGCTTGCCGAGCATTCCCGGAAGGGTCTCTCTAACCAGACTACCTTGCGGCACAGCCCTACAAACAGGGCCATTGCGCCTTCCTGGCAACTTAGCTGAGGAACCATGGGACTTTCACTGGCCCAAGGCCGCCATTTCGTCCGCCCAGCCCTGCTGGTATGGGAGGTTGTATCCGGCGCAACCCCATCAATCTTGGCTTTGTTGCTTCCCGTGCCCCGGACTCGAGTAAGGAGGTTAAACATATGGCTGTGTCTGATTATCCGTGGCCTGACGATGAATTCATGGGCGTGTCCGCGACGTTGACACAGCCACAATTGGCATCGCAGACTCAATTCTGTATCCCTAAACCGCAAACGATTTGTCGATCGATATGCTTGCGCTTTATGTTCAGGTGGCGCATGATCTACATCAACATAATTGACAATCTACGCCCGACTGAATAGGCCAAGCCCTTATTCAGGACCTTGGCCTTCGTGAAAATTCTCAGCCTACTAGATCAAACGCTAATCTGGGTCTTGCTATGGCCTTCACCACCCACAGCAACTCTTGGAGCCTTCAGTGGGCTGGCTTCGATGCCGACCAAGCCTCTGGATACACCACACCCTCAAACATCTGGGCTGTCGAGGCTCGCGCACGTTTAAACAGCACGACCGTAAGCAAGGCAGCATTTCAAAATGCCTGGCAATTATGTTTGAATTCAATCGACAGTAAGGAACCGCGAACGTGGCTGGATTGATAGCCAGACGGTGATTGTGACCGTTGCATTCACAACATAAGGCGTTATCAAAACTTCTGCTAGGTCTTGCGATTTTGGAGCCACCAGATTTTGTTCTGAAACTCTGTTATGGAAGGTGAATATGGGCAATGATGCGACAGAAAAGCAGGGGCTGCAAAGCGCTGTCAAAGCTAAACAGCACACAAAGACACCTAAAGTTCTAGAAAAAAACTTCTCATTAACTATCGAAAGACATAAGCAAGGCTCGTGACTGTTTACACTCACACTTCCAGATCAGCGATTTCAATCTAGTCTGAAAAGAATGTCACATGGCTGAAGAATCTCAAGGTAGAAAAGCCGCTTGAGTCTGTTGTATGTAAACGATTCCAAATTGGTCTAAGGATAACCTTGGTACAAGCCTTCTTGTAGTGGATATGGGCAGGGCAAAATGTGGAATTGGAGCACTGGAAGACTGAAAATATGGTTGAATAATATTACCAGGTTGGGTTTGCATACTGCAACTTTTACATCCAAAATTCGCGGGCCAAACCTGTTGGACCTCATGTAATGGAACATCAAAGCGACATTCATAGAGTGTTAGTCAGCTACCGCCAAGTTGCATGTTTCGTTATGAAAGCCCGGCTTTAGAAATTAACCACATCCGGAAGCCTCCGCCGGGCAGCTCCGTGCTCGAATTTTGCGATGCATTTCGCGCCAAAGTAATGGCCCGTGTCATTCGAGTGATATAAAGTTTGGCAGTAATTAGTCTTCGGCCTCGGTGTCAACCACTATGTCCTTAAATCCGTGGTCTCCGGGTTTTTGGAGGATACTACCATTCGGAGCGGCATACTCTACAAGCAATAATTCCGATGAGAGACGGGAAATGTTGAAGTTCTCAAGTCTCGCCGGAACTCAAAACGACTATGTATGCTAATTACGATAAATGCATGGAGCGGCTGAAGTTTTAATTTTCGAGTCTTGAGTACATAAACCATCCTCCTCCTCCCGAGGTTTTGTTTGGAAGGAATCAGTGTTGCCATCATCGCGTTCACACAGTCAGTTGATTATTAAACTCAATCATGTCTCGATCAATCTACCTTGGAGCCAATGGTCAGCTCACCATCAAAGACGTCGTTGAGACTTATACACCGCAAAAGTCCCAAGCGCTCGTCTCAGTCAGCTATTCGGGGGTCAACCTCTGCGACCTTAACTTCTTTCACGTTGGTTTGAATTCATACATTACGGGTTTCGAGTTCGCCGGCATTGTCACGGCAATAGGCCCCGAATCCAGCCTCGAAGTCGGCGATGTCGTTGTCGGCTTATCTCCTGTCTCTTTTCCCCAGCCTTCGTCTGTGGGCACGCACCAAGACAAGGCAATCGTGGAAAGCGACCTCACCTTCAAAATTCCCACCGGTCTCGATCTCAAAGATGCTGCTGGTCTGACTCTCGTCACCCAGACCGCAGTCGACGCCCTCTTCAACGTCCTCGGATTTGGCCTGCCGGATGCAGGCGTTTTCGGGACAGATGCCACCAACAAGCCGATTCTCATCTGGGGCGGTGCCAGCAGCGTTGGAGTGGCTGCTATCCAACTTGCGAAGGCCGCGGGCTTCAACCCAATCTTCACAACTGCCTCGGCGAAGAACCATGCTATCCTTCAACAACTAGGTGCTACGCACTGTTTCGAATACAAGAGCCCAACTGTCACCGAGGATATTCGCGCTGCCGCGAAAGAACTCGGAGTCACCTTGACCACCGCCTTCGACACCGTTGGCAATGGGCTTACAATCCCCGGCAATGATCCTCAGAGGACCTCACCCGTTCTTGTGCGGAACAGTCTCTCCGTGGGCGTTCCTAACGACTCCGTCAGGCTTGTGTGCACGCTGCCTGTCCAAACTGACCCTGCATTTGGCTTCTGCACCTCTTATCGGCCTGCTGGAAGCGTGGGAGCCATGGGGGGCCCCCAGGATCCAGAATTTCCTGTTCGCTCTCGGAAGATCATGTCTCACCTCCTGAGTGCGCTCGAGAGAGTTCCCCGGCATCCGAACGTTACGGTGGTGAAGGGAGGGGAGGCAGGCATCAAAGAAATCGAGAGGGTGGCTCATGGGGGTGCTTCTCTCGAGAAGGTTGTTCTCGAACATCCTATTTAGATGCAATTCAAGGAATGAAGCATGGAATCCATAAAGACTGCAACGCTCAATATACTATTCAGAAACACGCTGGAATTGTGGGCAGTGATTGCTTTTGTCTAGTCGCTTCAAATTTCAGATACATTAGGCGTGCACCTTTTTAAATACACTCAGAATAGCCATGCGAATCCCTTGCGATAGATCTTGGCGAACGCGCCCTTCTTCCCTGCAGCCACCTCTTTCTCTCTCCTCTCGGCCTCAAACACCTCCCTCTCTTCTGCCACCGTCTCTTGTGGCACGCCCGTCACCAAGTCAGCCGTCGCAGAGTGTACGCGGTGAGACTTCTTCAAGATCTTGAATCCAAAAATGCAGATTAGGTACACGGGGATACCGATGTATTGCACGATGAAATTCTTGTAGTCGAAAGTGCCGACAAAGACCTCAATACCCTTGGTCAGGGTTAAGATAATGAGGAACCCGAGCGCGATGTAGGAGCCCCACACTCCAAAGGGAGCGCGGTAGGGAATGTATGCCGGGTCGATGCGTTGCGCTTCGCGGGCGCGGCAGAAGAAAATGTGGGATACGAGGATGGAGATCCAGGTCAACAGGCCTTGAACTACGTTAGTTTGTTCTCTTCATCTAGACCCAGAAACAAAGGTCGACTTACCGAAAACAGTGACGACGTTTGTCAGATACCCGAACACGGCTGCCGCGCCGGAACTGACAGACATGTACGCCAAGCTGCAGAACAAACCGCACAAGCCCAGCGCCACGAACGGTACTCCAGCCTTGGTTGTACGTGTGAAGATACGAGGGGCCTTGCCGTCGGCGGCAATCCCGTACAGCGTGCGGGAAGAGATGTAGATGTCGGAATTTGCGGCCGAGAACACGAAGATGACGAGGCAGGCGTTGATAACATGGTCGAGACCCTTGATCTTGGCAATGGTGATGGCGACTACGAACGGCGAGGCAGCGGCACTAGTCTTGGCCGAGGCGGCGAAGACGAGCTCGGAGCTGTTGTAAGGGACGACCATGCCCAGCAGGAAGACGGAGATGACGTAGAAGAAAACAATACGCATGAACGTCAGGCGGACAGCCTTTGGCATGCTGAGACGTGGGTTCTTGGCCTCGCCTACTGTGACACCAACGAGTTCGGTGCCGGAGAAGGCGTAGACAGCGGCGACCATAGCGCTCCATACACCGAGCAGACGCCCCTGGGCACCCTCGACCTTGTACTCAGCAAACGCACCTGGATCAGACCAGTATCTGAAGCCGGGACGGTCGCCGGTGGGGCCTCCGCCGACGGCCAAGATGAATAGTAGGAGAATGACACCGACCATGATGACGACCTTCAAAGACGAGAGCCAAAACTCAAATTCGCCGAAAGCCTTGACGCTGATACTGTTGATCAATAGAATGAGTACAAGCGCGATGGTGATGAAAACGGCCGGGTTGACGCGATCGCCAACCCAGAACTTCATGATAAGAGCGAAGGCGGAGAGCTGATTGGGCGTTGCCAGGAGGTACTTGAAGAAGTAGGTGTAGCCAGTTGCGAAGCCAAGGGCCGGATCTACGAAGCGTGTCGCGTAACCGCCGAAGCCATGGGATAGAGGCATATAGGAGATGATCTCGCCGAGAGCGGCCATGACGAGAAAGACGATGCAGCCGACGATGGAGTAGTCGATAAGAATTCCTGCTGGACCTGTCTTGACGAGAGCAGAGCCACTTCGAATGATCAGTTAAAGCCCATGACCTTGTGACAAACGGTGTTCCTTACGTTCCAATCAGCAATCCTGTACCCAGAGCACCACCAAGCGCAATCATGGTAACATGGCGGGTCTCGAGGCGCTTGTGAAGCTCATGACCAGGCTCGACGTTTGGGTCCTCTACCTGACCAAACTTCGCACTCTGTTGTTGAGACAGATTCTCCAGGCCCGACGGCCCCATCTTCTCTTGGTCCATAGTTGCCATACTTGGAAAGATAGACGCTAGGCTGAAGATACTACTAAAATCCGTCAAGATATCGGGAAGACCGTCGACTTTTTGAGTTCAATGTTGTGATGAACTCGAAAGCCGCGGGTCTGCAAACTCTCTAGCTTTGCAGTGTCCCGTCCCGTCACGCCGGCGCGGGAACCCCTATATTTAAGTCATGTAATCGAGTCAAGCCCAAGCCCTCAGTCAAGCGACTCAAGCCTTGACATCCCAGCCTTGGTCATTATCTCTACCAACTCGTGGGTCTGGGGTAGTGGTTCGGGAGTGGATATCGAAACAGGGGAAAACGCGGGGAGAACGCCCTCGGAACCTCAGGCCGCTCACTGATATCAGATAATTTGCTGACTCGGCCATGCCCCTATCTATAGTCCCGTATTTTCTTGCGGGGCGTACTTGTCATGTACAGCAGATAAAGCCGCTGGCTTCCTTGAAAATCAGCATCAGTCATGGCGTTACTATGTACGCGTGCAAGCACGCAACTCATGTTGCAAGGTTCCTCCTAGCAATCTCCACTTGATAGCTTCTAGCGCTCTGGCGCCAAGAAGTGCAGAAGTTTTGTATGGTTTACCCCACAAGATTGAGATTTTTCATTAGCAAAAAGATTCCATTGAGCCTCCCACTTTCCGCGGGAGCCGCTGTCATTACGTAGGGGTCCCTGACAGAGCCCCAGAGAACTGACGTCGGGAACGGTCATCCGTGGCCTTTCTTGCCACGAGCTTATCAGAGCGGTCCTCCGCTGAAGTCAAAGTCGGGCGCGATAGAATCGGTCCACAGCCAGTTTCCTGCAAGCTGATCCTCGCCGAAGGCGGTCATGTTGGGCTCCCAATCAAGCAAACCCGCAATGGATAACATTTGCTCTGATGCCAGGCCATTGGCTGTGCTACCCGTGGCGGGACCCCTTTCGGCGGATTGCTCGGTAGATAGGTCTCGGCTTACGTTGTCGTTTTGCAACGAAAGCTGAATGTTATCGTGCGCGAGGTTCGTGTTGTTTCCGCTGTTCATGGCTATCGATGGTGCGTGATGTCGGGCTTGGGCAAGACGTAACATCTCTTGCAGCTTTTCAAGCTCTTCTTTTCGATAGCGAGCTACTATGTTACCTCGGGTGATCATGGTATCCATAATGCTGGATGCTGTCTTCGTGTAGCTGCTATCGTGGCTCGGAAGACCGGGTACGGCCGTCATCAAAGTAAGGACAACTCCGGCCGAGAAAGTCTGTTCCAAATCGAAAGGGAGAAATGATTCTGGTAGATCGTCAGTTATTCTGTTTCAGATCCTTAGCTAAGTTTACTAACCCAGAAGATGCTGCGACTGTAGTGTTGACAGAATGAGAAGTGACTTGCTCGCTGACTCTGACGAGGTCTTTAGCAACGCTTTTATTGGACTGGCAAGACCCCGATTGGCAGTGCCGTGTCTTGCGAGGACGTTTTGCAACAGGCACATAAGAAGCGGGCGAGTGGCAAGGACGACACACTGAGATAACTTTTAGCCAATAATCAGGTGGTAAGGAACATAGAGCAGTGGCAAACCTGGTGGTAGCACAAATTCAGCGTTGCAGACACCCTCGATGCTGGCTCGGAATTGTTAAATTTGAACTCGAAACCTGCAGTGAGTTGCGGGGCAAGCCTTGCCATGTCCCTCAGAACTTCCTGAACGCTCTTCAAGAACGAAGGATCCAGTTTTCCGTCGACACCGTAGACAGCTTTGGCGACATTAGCGGAGTTGAGAGTAATAGTAGTTGCCTGTGTACTCACTATTCAAGACCTTGGCAAGTAGTCGCGAGAGAACAACATGAATGCCAAGAGCCTTGTACTTCTGAACTGGCGGATCCGACCTCGGCAATTGGACGGTGATATCGTTATCCTGTATTGAGTTTGGAGCACCCATAAGGGACGACAACTTTCGGTCTAGGATGTAGAGAGTCCACCAGATGCATCGAAGTCTGTTGGCTTCACTATCATTGAGAAGACCCTGCAAAGGTTCTCGATGCAAGCCTTGAGTGAGGGCTATACGGAATGCTTGCCCGATCTGGGATTGTCAGATTTTGGTGAGATTTAACTCGGTAGTCACTAACTTACGTAGGTGTATGCACTATTCCTGTGATCGACTGACTGGAGGTATAAGGCAAGACAGCATAGTATCTCAACTGATAAGACTGGGTCCTGATACAGACCATGTACATCAGGAAGGAGCTCCAAAGCTCTGGTCACCAGAATGCTTCCGGGAATAGTTTGCGTCGGATCGCCAGGAACCAACAGGGCCTTTCCAAAGGCCATAATGAGCAGGAACTGGATGTACCACAGTCGTGCATCCGCTGTGGGTTCTATTCTGGGGCCATGCTTGTAAAAGTCGTAGAGCCCAGTCATGAAGCTCTCTTCATCGAATAAATGATAGGTTTGTCCCAAATGAAACTTAACGGTGTTCGTCAGGTATAAAGCATAGTCGAGCGAAGGTATATCAACTGTTGCTTGCGGAGTAATGTTTCGAGACGACGGCCAGTCCAACTTAAACGCCTGGGCATCTACGTTTAGAGGTACTTCAGGAGACTCATGTTGACCAAGATGATTCTGTATCATATTGAGAACCTGCCGACTATAAGCCCAGGTGGACGAAGGGCCAAGCCATCCTATCGCGAGAGTAAGAACATGATGAATATACGGTATTGGCTGCAAAGACTCACGCCTTCGTCCAGTTGCGTCGGTGACGAACTTTGAGGGCCCACTCGCCAAAGGATTCTTCATGGTCGATAGACCGCGACGTCCTTCATGGTCGTCCCCGCCGCCAACGACGGCCGTGCCATCATCCACTGTTAATTGATGTGGCGGAGAGGTCACATAGTCAATGTCAACCAGGGCTGCTGTTGTTAACCCGTGAAAATCTGCTGCAGTACATAGTCAGAAACCATTGCGGTTTGGCAGAATATGACAAGATGCTTACCACGATGATCATTATCGTCACCGGGAGAGGTTGATCGACGATACCGAGGTCGCTTAGGCGTTGAAGGTTCTCTGTCAACTCCGTAACCAGACTTGCGTTTTAAGTCATTTAGGAACCTGGAGACCATAGACCATTAAGTATTTATTCAATCTGTCAAAATGCAACGGGACACTGAAGGTACCTCTCAGAGACCACAACTTTCCGATCCTCCCTGTCAAACACGCACTCGACCGACTTGCGCAGACAATTGGCGCACGGCAACGAACCTGAGCACTTGACCTTGCGCTCACGGCACCGCGAGCACCTTAGGAGACCATCAGTCTACTTACAACCATTGTTATGCGGTGTCCCCCGAGGAGGGATGACACAAGGACGCACTCACGCGTTGTTCGCCCGCTTGCCACGCGTGGTGGAGTGTGTCGCGTCCGCGTCTGGCTCTGTCATGTTTCTGGGACATTCGCCTTCTGGGGCCATCGCGATAGCACGGTGATAATTGTTTGTATATTTGCTCAAGTCAGAATAATGCTGATGGCAGGTCTTGGCAGCCGACATGAAAATTCCATTGATGATCAGCTTAGATACGATGAACAAGCCGCCAGCGTGTTGCAGGTGTGAGATTCACTGACAGATGGTATGGTCAGCCACACGTGCTGTGCCGCACACTGGTCCTTAGTCGTTTGCCGAAGCGTTTTCACTGGATCCCGGTAAGCTATGAACTATGCTGTACTACAGGCACTTGTGCGTGTCGATACCTAGACAACATCCCTGATAGGCTAAGGATGCCTGCCCGTCAACCAGATAACATCACAATAAACTGAACGTTGGAACAAGACTTGACTGGAATGCACTCATCAGAGGCAGTTTCAGGTCATATTTCATCCCAAGACTCCTCAGTTTCCAAGCTAGCAATGTCTGAGACGGGATCTGAGCTCGAGGTCCTTTGGCTTTAGAGCTACGGGGGCTTAGGGAGGCGTCTCCAATCAAAGTTTGACACTAAGAGTTTCTCGGCCTGTTGGACCGAGGTGTGGCAATTGATTAAAATGCAGGTGGCCCCTTGCTCGGTACCCCATTCCGTTCCAAATGCCCTAAACGCCCGGTGGGAGAGGGTTGTGTTACCACAACACCCAGCCCAACTCTGTATCTAACAGTGAAACATGGCGTATAACTGTTATTACGTTAATGAGGAGCCTCATTTGACGTGATGTCAATTGTTTGAGAGGTATCTGTGCCCTCGACCAACAATTACCCCTAAGGCAAGAAACCGAAGTGTGTCTGAGACGAAGACAATGATGACAACAATAAATCACAATTCTGGTCGCACAGCTCTTCCCATCAATCTCAATGATACCTTACCGCAGCCTTGAAGCTGTCTGACACCGTTGTGTCACTACAAAAGTTGCAAACAAAACCTCTCTCGATCCAACAATCACCCTTACGACGGAGGAGAGCAGGCGCTGCAGTGGATCGCAATACCCTGAAATCACATTAACAACGGCGTTGACAGCTTCCAAACGGGTTACTAACCATGTCTTTGCCAGGCTTATTCGGGCAGCCCAGCGAGCTTGGGGGCGGGAAATACTGCTGGATAGCCCAAACACTCGAGTTGGGTGAATAATTGAATAAGATTGGAGCGCGAGGAACCTGATCGCGGTACAACTGAACAATGTCTGCAAGCCAAGTCAGTCAATATATTTTTTAAAGTAGTTGCAGAATTCACCTACCCATCAACCGACGCGTGATGACCGGTGAGGGATTTCCTCGAACGCCGAATCCGACACCAGTTCCTGTCCAATCCACGCCCTTCAGTTCGGAAGCGATGTCGTCTAGGCTGTTCTCAGGTCCCACGAGTACGGCTGAACAGTTACAGTGAGTACGAGTTTATGGATCAATAAAAGGATAGATTACCCTTTATATTGTAGCCAGCCTCTACAATCGCCTTCATGTCTGACCGGATGCCAGCCTCAACCTGTTGAGCCGTAAAACCGCTCGCTTTGACAGCGGGATGGTTCCATGGCAAACCGCTGCAAGACGTAGCGTCAGTACGAAGGAACATTATTTGTCGCCGTTTATGGGCCACTCGCTTACGTGAAAACAAAGCTGAATTTCCCGCAGGATTGTGATGGTGTCCCGTTGCCTTGGCCCGGGCCGGAACCGTGACCTTGACCTGGACCGTTACCTTGTCCAGGACGACCGGGAAAGTTCGACCGTGAATCGAGGACCGACGCGGCATCCAAAACGACGGGTGAAGCTATAGCACTCGCAGCGAGGCCAACAGCAACCAGTCCCCAGACATTGACCATTGTGACTACTCAAGGGAGTAATTGGTGATTGAAAGGAAAGTAGGTCCTGATGGGTAATTAATAAAGTGAGGTAGGACTGAATTGCTGGGTCTATGGGTTATCGTCCATTATTTATTGTGATCGTTTATCCTTTTATCCTTTTGAATAAAAGTATCACACTGGAACTTTATCCGATTAAATAAAGTCAAACAATGTCAATGGCATTCCTATCCTTTGGGGCATGAGGATGATTCTAATCGACTTGTTAATTACCCCGCATCGGTCGGTTTACACTTCACCGGACCAGTGCGTTATCTGTAAACGTGGCGGTACTTTCGTAGCTAGCTTGGCTAGACTTTCAGCTCAGCCACTAAGCAACTCGATTCTCAAGCCATTAAATGGCATGGGCATATTTCTTACAGCTACTAAAGTTGGACAAGGCTTGTGATAGCGAGAGCTGAACATTTAGTCGCGGAATGGCTCAGCAAGCAGCTGAGATGGATAATCTCTTGACAAGCTTTGATAGGTTTCAGCTTGAACGGACACATTGTCCGCGATAAGCGACGTGTCACAAGCATATTTAGGCAGGCGCTCTGCTGGGTAGCCGAGCGACATAATAATGTCTGCTTCGGCCCTCAATCACATTCTCTTCCTTAATGGGCAAGCAGATGAAGATCCTATGATCATGTGGTTACGTCGCTGTACTGTCAGAGTAGATATGGTAACCATGATATTCAGAAGCAGTGTAACGTTTTGTCCCTGTGCCTTAAGAGAGTTAGTAGCTTTAACGCAAGACGACTTTAGGTATTATAGTTAGGCTAGATAGCCTTTTCTTGGTGGCAATAATAAGAAACTGCTAGAGTGGAATGAAGGTAAAAGTTTTCTCTAAAACTGGTAGTATTAACGTATATAAACTTATAATAATTAGAAAAGGGTATTTACATAATGAATGACGAGGAGAGCAAGCTTTGCCAAGCTGCCTAACCCGGCTTGGCCATCGTCTACTAGGCCTTTCAAGCTTCTTGATATGCTTGAACTTGTCAAAGCACCATGGAACGGCCGCCCGAACCACAACTCGGCATCCCTGCCCGACCCATTGGGGCCTGCGGTTCGTTGGAGCATCGTGCGTGAACTACCTTCTGCAGTGAGCAAACACTCGGATTGACTACCTGGAATGGTTTCCATCGCGGATAACGCGGGACGTGTCGATTTCGTAAATCTTCATGGCGTTTGCCGAGCCATTGACGGCTTAGACAACTGATCTAATTTACTGTTTGCAAAATGCTGATGTGTGATTTCGCCATGTAACATTCTGCAATCAGTTTCGTGGCAGCCGCACCTCCTCCATTTTATGCCTCACGAACGAAACCGAAATACACAACTGGGGTCTTTCATTTGTTGAAGGCCGGGGCATTCGATCTGGACTTCGATCTGGACTTCGATCTTGTGGCCAGAATTCAAGCCATAAGACAGAATGTACCTCATACCGCTTCCATCGTCCGTCGTCGATGTGCCCCTTCGATAACTCTCCTTTTGCACTGCTCAATTGTCGCTTTCTCTTCTGTCAACAGATAGTTTTCGGCTCACCTTCATTCTTTTGCCAAGCGATCAAGGTAACTTGGAAGACACCGTCATCATGTGGCTTCGAATCTCTTGCATCCTGCTCGTGGCGGCTCACTTTGCGATTCTTGCCGCCAGCAAGAGCTTCTAGGCCCCTTATGAGAAGATTTGGCTGTACTACGACTACCAGATTGCCTTCAAACTCGAGGGCCCGAAACAGGGCTATATTCTCCGACAATTGGACTCAAGCAACAAAGAGGACAAGAAACACACGACCGCTATCAACAACGGGGACAGAGAATCCCTCAAAGACGGTATGATGACCTGGAATGAGTTTCAGTGGGGCTCAGTCACCGCAAACTAGATGAAGGTCGACATCGCAGCCACAAACTGGGATAAGACGAACCCTGTTGGCTACAATACCTATATTGACAGTCTCGGCGCCATGATTCGCAAGGCCCGTAGCCAACTTGGCGACGCTGCCATCAAAACCGAGTTGCGAAGGATAAGCGCCCTGAACGAAAAAAATCGTCAATCTCAGGGCGGCAGATTTCGTCAGGGCATATACCGCTGCGAGGAGGGCGCGTGCGTCTATACAAGGTCTGCTTCGTCGGCGGCGGCGGCGTTGCCCACGCGATCAGGCGTGCAAGAATGTCCGGGATCGAAGTTGGACAAGAACAGTGACGACTACGAATACTTTATGAACTTATACGCTTTTACTTATAGCCATGGATACTGTCCTGATGGTGCTTTTCAAGTCTGCTAAACGGGAAGTGAGGGGCTGAGGTGTTTGAAAACGGTTAGGCAGCGTACGTACATAATTAGTGCTGTAGAAGCTTTGAGTCATAGAGAACTTGAGAAGTGGATTTTGATTAACGCCCAGACGACCGTTAGAATTATGTAAGGTTTATAGGGAACGACAAGGGCTGCATGCGCTAGTCCAGGATACCCGCTCTAGATGTCTGAAATGCCCAGTGTTACGGTCAGATATCCGACAGTGGTGTTTTCTGCTAACAGGTAGCTAAGGTCGATACTTAAATAACAGTAACTGGTTCTTGTTAGCTTGTTGGTAATCTTGCTGGTCTGTTGGGCACACGGTGATCAGTCGTATACTCGGTAGGCGTAGGTAGCTCGTATAGCTTCATAACAGAAGGATAATCTAAAAGTCACTTATAGTAGAGTGAATCACAAAGTTAATTACTAAAGAGCTATAGAAGGTATTTAGTCTGTCTCTTACGTTAAGTATTATACTCTCTTGCCTTCTTTAGATTACTACCTGTGGTTAGTAATCCTTAGTGTTAGATCAGTTAGGTAGGTTACTAATCCTTACTAAGGGATTATATTAGATTACTACTAATCCTTACTAATCTATTACGTAACCTTCCTTAGTTCTTTTGTTCTAAGTCCGGTTCGTGCCGTATGTTACGACCTAACAAGCATAACATAACCAGGGTCGCCCTACGGGCGCCTAGCGGTTACAAGACAAGGTTATATACGGGATGGCACGGGAACACGTTAATCCCCCTCTCGGAACGGAAGAACTAAGGAAGGTCACGTGAAGATAAGAAGGACTAACAACAGATAAGCGGTCTATAACCTAAGACCGATATACTAAGGATCGGTCCTTATTAAGGACCGACTTCAGGAGAGCGGTCCTAATAAGGCAACAATAGGATATAAGGATATTTATTCTAACTAGACTAAATACCTTCTATAGCTCTTTAGTAATTAACTTCGTGATTTACTCTATTATAAGTAACTTTTAGATTATCCTTTTATTATAAAGCTATATAAGCTACCTACGCCTACTAAGTATACGACTAATTACTATATGCCTAATAGACCAGTAAGATTACTAATAAGCTAATAAGACCTAGTTACTATTATTTAAGTATTAACCTTAGCTACCTGTTAGTAGAAAACACTACTGTTAGATATCTAACCGTAACACTTTAATTACTCCTGTTTAGTAAGTTAACCTTAATACTTACTTAACAGTATAAAATATATCTATAAAAACCACCCTTACTTTATCCTCCTCTAAAGCTAAAGGGAAAGTACCGGCCACCCCTAAGCCCTAAAGCCTTAACTAGGAGATAAAGGAGGCCGACTCTTTTAGTAATAAGAAAGACGCTACCGTAGAGTTAGCTAAACAACTTAAGCGCGCTAATAAAGATATTACTAATATATAAGCTATGTTTAATAAGAATACTACGGCCCTTAAGTAGCTTTAAGCCTAAGCTTAACGAACTATAGAGCTTAAAGCCGAAGTTCGTACACTCTAAGGCGCTACTAATATTATTAATACCCCTCTTAAAACTTAGGATAAACTTAAGCTTAATAACCCTTAAACGTTTAATAGAACCCTAGGACACCTTAAGGGATTTCTTACCTAGGTTAAAGCTTATTACTAATTTTATAATATTAGTTTTATAAACGACACTAAGAAGGTTATTTATACCGCGTTATTTCTTAAAGGGAAAGCGCTAGCTTAGTTTAAACCTTACCTAATAGATTTTATAACTAAAGATTAAGAATAACTTAAACCTAAGACCTAAGAAATCT